>JAZDUA010000881.1:0-413530 GCA_038098605.1 Gryllus longicercus
ATGCAACTTATGTCGATAATAACATTTGTGAATCAACTCACACCATTCTTTTGGATTCATTTTGTAACTATTTATATTCTAATGTAGCAAGTTTAGTTACACTATCATCTAAATCGTATAGTCACTTTTTTATTATTTTTGACAGAATATTATATTAATTACAAATATATGTGTCATATAATTATTTAATTCTGTTTGATTACAGGTGAGTTCGTTGACGACCCACTTTTTACTGTATCGGAGATAATTGTAAGTAGTGATCCGTACAATGCCGTACAAACTTTTATCATTTGTATTCATAATCATCTTGTGACATAACTTTCTGTCTTTTTTACATTCAGATGTATAACATTCTTCAATTTTGGAAAAAAATTGCTGTCGGGTTAAATCTGTTTAATCTGTAGCGTAAACTCTTCGTTCTTTCCCATATTCTCCTAAATTCAAAATGTAGAACTCAACAGTTGGGAATAAACACAATTGTCGATCTACCCCACAGATCCTCCTAAAATCTTAAAAAAAATACAATATCGTTCTAAATCTTATATGAAAAGAATTGATAATATAGTATAACACAATAAAAGGATAGAACTTTGTTTCTACAGTGGGAATCAGTTTTTCATGGCACACTCATTTTCAAACATTTTGACATAAAACAAATATCTTTTGAAACCACGCATTTACCACAAACGTTAGTTCAATAGTAAGAATTTGAATATTTGAGGTGAATGCCGAAACACTATCCTACCAAATGGGCGATGGACCGCGCGCGATCTTTTCTTCCCATTCCTTGTCCTATCTACCCCTTACTTACACTCACTTCTACTTGCTTGCACTATACTAACACACATGCCGGGAGACCGGTCGGGAGCTTAGAGCTTGTCTCGGCTTGGGTGACGCTCCAGTGGTGGGAGATACCTAGATGTGAAAAACGTCTTAAGCTGGCGTGTAGATCAACGCCGTATCAATCAGCGGAATAACACCGCCACCTCTCTCTCTCTCCCTCTCCCTCTCTCTCCCTCTCTCTCCCTCTCTCTCCCTCTCTCTCCCTCTCTCTCCCTCTCTCTCCCTCTCTCTCTCCCTCTCTCTCCCTCTCTCTCCCTCTCTCTCTCCCTCTCTCTCCCTCTCTCCCTCTCTCTCCCTCTCTCTCCCTCTCTCTCCCTCTCTCTCCCTCTCTCTCCCTCTCTCTCCCTCTCTCTCCCTCTCTCTCCCTCTCTCCCGCTCCCTCTCCCTCTCTCTCCCTCTCCCTCTCTCCCCCTCTCTCCCTCTCTCTCCCTCTCTCTCCCTCTCTCTCCCTCTCTCTCCCTCTCTCTCCCTCTCTCTCCCTCCCTCTCCCTCTCTCTCCCTCTCTCTCTCCCTCTCTCTCCCTCTCTCTCTCCCTCTCTCTCCCTCTCTCTCTCCCTCTCTCTCCCTCTCTCTCCCTCTCTCTCCCTCCTCTCTCCCCCTCTCTCTCTCCCTCTCTCCCCCTCTCTCCCTCTCTCTCCCTCTCTCTCAAGAGAGATAGAGAGAGAGACAGAAAGAGAGAGAGAAAACATGCGCTATACTTACGGAACTAATGACATTAACAGCTAAAGCACCCCGAATCACAAGAAATCAATTAATCAATCGAATACTCGAGGCCCTGTTACCAATTGCCTAATATTTTCTTAGAGATGATACTATAAAGTGAAATCATATGTTACCCAAAAGGTCATGTTGTAATTTTCTGTCTCATTTCCGTTCAGCCTCAACCAGTCACTTCAGTTTCACGGCCTCTTCATCTTCTATTATTTTCTTTCCATTCTCCTTCCCAAACCAACCGAATGCCAGAGTAGTACTCTGAAAAACGGGCCAAGGACAACGCGCGATCTTTCCTTCCTCTTGCATGTCGTATCCTCACCCCTTACACACACACACACACACACACACTAACACGCACTACACCACCACACATGTCGAGAGATCCATCAGGAGCTAAAAGCATGTCCAAACTGGGGTGGTGCTTCGCTGATGGGAGATACCTGATTGGGAAAAACCCCGCTAGCCCACGGTAGGTCGGCGCCGGATCTCGCCATACAGCGACGGAAAGATCACCGCCCCCTCCCAAGCAAAAACAAACAAACATGGATTACACCTACGGGAGTGATGACCCAGGTAGTTGTCGTGAATTTGTCAGTGTTGAATTTGTTTGTTGAAATGAATGAATCAAAACTCCACTTCTTTGTCAACCGAATCCACGCCAACTCCACTCCCACGATCCTCACCGCTGCGTTCTCCTCGTGACCCACTCCACTTCCCTGCTCGCCCGGCGCCAAGGGAGTTCGTTTCCTCTCGCGCGAGGTACTAACCTGCTTAGTGGTCGTTGGGATCCTCCTCGCCGCCTGCGGAATAAAAGACTTGAGACGACACACAGCGTGACTAGCGCGCGCTGCACCTCCCTCGTCCCCTTCCTGCAGCGCCCTACAGAGGTTACGAGAGGTTACGATCGTGCCTCGTCGCGCGGAACAGGGAAATTATTTTTATCGTTGTGTACTGCCATGCTTCCGTTTCTGGCTTATGGTCTTTCTTCGTTTTTGTGTGGCATTCCAGACTTTTTGAAGCGTTGCGCAGAAATCTGGGCGTGACGTTGGGATAAGTAATAATCAAAATGGTTTACGTTTTCAAAATGGTTTACGTTTACTTTACTTGAGAAAAGCTTGTTTTTGCTTACTTTTTAAATCCAGGGACACTCAGACAAATTTAATAGGAATATCATGAACTTTTTATAACTATACTGCTTTAATTTTTTCTCCCAATACTATCATTACAAATATCCAAATGTGTTGAAAACTCACAAATAATGAAGAAAAATAGATAAAAATATTATCTTATTGATGCAAAACGTATCAATTAATAATGTTATTTAGGTTTTTAGAAATATTGTCTCTGACATCTAATCAAAAATGACAAGCATCACTGTACAATTTAAATAAACTAATATATTCATGATGATGTTTTGAGTTTTCAGTTAAACTACAGTATCGTATTCTTTTCAGTGTTGTTTCCGAGTTTATTCATTGTTCGTTATAAGTATTAAAAGTCGGAAAAGTTGTCTCGGGGTTACAAGGAAAAAAAGAGTATGAGTTAACGTCCCATTTGTCCTTTTTCCATTATTAACTCTCGTGTGGCTGAAGCAGATTAAGGAAAAAGTGGTTGACAGTTCGTTAATTTCTTTTCGCCATTGACAATAAATTGAAGTGTTCCAGCTGCTACTGCGAAATTTCTCTGAGTTATTTGACAAGTCGCTCTACGTCGAACGTTCATTATCGGGTGGCCGGGAGGCCGCTGAGTCCTGGAAATGAGAAATCCGTCAACGTTGGCAAGACTGATAACCATAATGAAGGTGTGGGCAGAGCGAGTGGATTGGTGAACCGTATGACTAGATACCAGCAGGGGTATGACAGATGGTGAGCAGACCAAAGGATGAAAGTGCAATAACTCAGAAACAGAAATGTTGGATAAATGTAATCTTGAAGCATCTTTGTGTGGGTACTATTAAGTAAAAGAAGAATTTTTATTAATTTAAAAAATTAAAACCTTTTTTCCTTGTTGGGAATTTCTCTCAAATCCATAATGTCTATGATTAATATTATAATTATATTATTACTTTTAAACAAGAGTTCTTACTTTTAAACACGAGTGTTCTTTCTCACAATAAATGTTCGTCAGTTTTAGGCGCATGTAATGATAAATAAGGAACAGAATTACAGTTTTGAAGTCGTATTAACTGTCTTCACATGTAGGTTTGGTTTCCCGAAACAAGTGAAAAGACGTGCATACATAAATAACAATTCGCGTTTATATATAAAATACAAAAAAATCCACTATAGGCTTTTTATCCATTCCAGGTGACAAACAATTGTATAAAGGCATTCCAATGGACTTTTTATGTAGTTGCAAATTGATAGAAAAATAATATACACAAAAACGAAATGGAATGCCAAAAAGTAAAATGCATATTTTTTTGTAGCTGCTAATAACACCGATATAGTTACTAAAAGTATAAAATAATCCTTCGAAAGTAAAAAAAGCAGTTCCAATAGTTACGTATTATTGCGCACAAAGATTTATAGAAATGGAAAATAAACTATATTGAGCTTCAGCCACAGTTTTAATCATTTTTTATACATAAATTATAGATAGGTAATCGGGAATGCTCGAAATTGACATTCATTTTCTTCATCAAGCCAATTTTGAAATAAGTGCCGGCCTGCCGTAATCCTTATAATCAAGTACGAGTGCTTGAATTGTAGAAACTCTAAACCTCGTAGAGCCATAACACACATTCGTTGTTTTATAGCAGCAGCTTATTAAAAAAATACTTTTAGTCGTAGATATTTGTGGAATAAAGGAATGTAGTCAAAGAAAAGTAGGCATTTAAACAGAGTTGCTAGAGGGTTCGGAAGGAATGCTAGCAAGTAAACTCTAAAGCGGGAATCAACGCTTCCTTGGAAGAGCGTGCGAAAACACGAAAACAACGGCGAGATCACCCGTAAACGCTCGGACTCGCAGCTTCGAAAAGGTCGTGCGGTGCACGGGGCACGTTGGGGCAAGAGCTCCTCTTAATCTAAGGGCGGGCGACGAACGGCACCCCACATCTTCGCTCTTTCCTCCCGAGCACAAAATGCACTCGCAGGGGATGGGATAGTAACTGGATCTAGATCTGTGGTGAATTTATTTACTACACCGGATGCTGGAGCAACTCAAGGTGTAGTTTTCAGATCTCTAGGCAAGATGAGTTAATATAAAAAAAAACAGTTTACACTACAAGAGGCATAATACGCTAGGTGAGAGTCGCAGGTATGAAAACAAAAATAATATAATATTTGTAAATATTACTTGACACGCTCCACTTCAGGATACATAAACCAATAAGTGGTATTACATTAATATACTATTTGTTTTATGATTTACAATGAAAATAATTATTTTTGAAAATGCCGTTTTATTTCAATTTAATACCTGTATAACCCTTTACTTGGGTTTAAATCCTTATCTACCCATACTGAGTTTCTAGTGAAAACAAATTGGTTCGGTGCAGGTTCTAACGAGATTCTCCCTTTCTTCTTTCTATCATGCCATTATTGTCCTGTCAAATTTCATGTCATATTAATATTATTACCGCTTATTCATCAGAACTTTTTAGTCTGGTATACCCCCAAACGCAAAGATACTGCCGATCCCTATTAGAGTTTGATTTTGGATACAGATGTACTCATAACCGCACACTGGGTGAGTACAGAATTGACGGACGGAACGGAAGGGAACGGAACGGAACGGATGGGACGGGACGGGACGGGACGGGACGGGACGGGTCGGGACGGGAAGGAACGTGATGGGAAGGAACGGGATGGGAAGGAACGGGATGGGAAGGAACGGGACGGGAAGGAACGGGACGGGAAGGAACCGGACGGAACGCGATGGAACGGGAAGGGACGGAACAGAGCGGGACGGAACGGAGCGGGGCGGAACGGAGCGGGGCGGAACGGAGCGGGACGGAACGGAGCGGGACGAAACGGAGCGGGACGGAACGGAGCGGGACGGAACGGAACGGGACGGGACGGGACGGGACGGAACGGGACGGGACGGAACGGAACGGGACGGAACGGAACGGGACGGAACGGAGCGGGACGGAACGGAGCGGGACGGAACTGCGCGCAACGGACAGGAGCGGGACGGGACGGAGCTGGACGGAGTGGGACGGAGCGGGGCGAGCGGGACAGAGCGGGACGGGACGGGCGAGACGAGACGAGACGACGCAAGACGGACGGCAGTTTTTGTATAGGTCGCGTTAACTAGGCCGGAAAGGCGAGATGGAACCGGTCAGTTTGGGAGTCAATTTGTCTTCCTTATCCCTCTCTTGTGTACGACGTCTACCTAATGTTAAGTAAAGAAGCAATCGCTTTGTGTTAATTTTCAATAACGGATGAAGAAGACGAGGAAGGAGTCAAAGGAAGCCAGGTTTCTCTTCATATCTTGTAAACAAAAATAGAGTGACAAGGAGGGCATTTCGCATATTATATCTCGGCCCGGTGAAAGATGAAAACTTAGGATGTCCATAGTAAATTTGAAGCTCAATTGAATATATTTTTAAAATATAAGTAAATAATTATTTTGGTAAATATTGGAAATGTATACAATCTTATTAAACTAGGCTACATAATGATCGTGGCATTAATTTATTTGGATGGATTCCAACCCCTCATGACTATGTAACCTCAAGTCTTACAGCTGAACATATGATGAAGGATTTCATGATCACAAGTATGCCCCAGCAGTTTTTCTAGGTATAGCTAAACCTTTAGATATCGTTTGACACCTAGAGTTAACATTCAAACTCCACAGCATTGGTACACCATTTTATCCCTCATGCATCGTAGAAAGTTTTCTTACCAATCGCACATTTTGTGTACGTCTCCCGGGAGTTCTCTCACACCTCACACCATCAAAGCAGACGTACCTCAATGATCCACACTCTCCCCAACGTTTTCGTATTTATACATCTGATATACCGAACGCCCAAAATTCTGCAACATTTCTGTTTGCTGGTGGTACAGAACTTTATTCCACCGACAACAATCTTGAAGTGTGCAGTGAAAGTTCTGCAACATCACCTCACATTGTTTTTCACCTGGGTTAAAAAATGAGACGTGAAAATAAATGCTAATAAAAGACGGGCAAATATATTTACCTTTCCTAGACTAGACATCCCTCCAAATCTCTCACAGCAATTACAAAATATCACCTTTCTCTCTCTCTCAACAAAAATTTCAAATGCCTTGCAGTTCTGTTTGATAAAAGACTTACATGGCGGCAAAATATACAACACTAAATAGCATTACTTACTAGTAGAGTCCTATCAGTTACATCTTATTAGTAAAATATCTTCCCCCTCATGTTGCTATTCATCTCGTCACAGCCAAACATTAACAAATTTAAAATTTTCCAACGCACCATCACAATAGCTCCCTGGTACAAACCAAATACACAGTTACATACTTATCTTGGCATTACACCCATTCTCCTCTACTTTCCCATTCCATCCCATCCATGAAATTCTATTTTCAAAAATTACAGATTCCTTGAGCAATTACTTTACACTAAAGGCAAGCAGAATTCTCACTGCAAAAGGTTGCAAATAAAGTTATCCACATCATTTTTCGACACCCCCACTCGAACCGATTATTTTTTTTTATTTTTAACAGTTATGTAACTCCAATTTTCTGTTGTATCTTACACTAGAATTTAGTGTGCCATGTATCATATGATATCTTGTAAATAACTTTACATCTACTGTATTTGCCTTACGCCACTGCAGTGGGCTGGAGACCAATAATCAATATCTAAAAATATTTGAAAACTTAAGAAAATAATCGATCCAGAGAAAAAAATAATTTACACAAAAAATATACAAATTTACATTGATAAGGAAACCAATTTATCATTCCCAAATATAGTATAATTTATTCACCATTCACAAATATATCTAATTTCACTCTTATTATCCAGATTTTAAATATTGAGTATTTTAAATTTGGCCTGCGTTACACCTTGATACTACAGTTTAGCTAACAAACTAAATTACACATCTGATGATTAAGTGATACAATCAATAATACGTAATATCATGTTGCACAACTCAGGATAATTCTATATCAACGTAAGTAAATTGGACCATCTTCGCTCCACCCGTTCCATAAAACATAACCTCACAATTGAAACGGAAGAAAGGTTAATCCGACTTGTTGTACGTGTCAATGATGTCATTGGTATGGACAGAATGGTATGTCGGGATATCCAGAAGATCTTTCTTTCAACCTTTTTGTGGAAGATGCGAATTGTCTTGTCACGAACTAAATCGAAACAAACAAAACATTACCACGGACGTGGATTTGATATATTATCGCTTTAAATTGTGTAATTTCATGACAAGTTCGTTAATGTTAAGATCTCGATCTTTTATTGTTTCTACATTAAAATTTTGCAAATTTCCTGTAAACATTTATTTTAATAGATATGAAAAACTTGTTTTTCGTTCAGAAAATCGTTTTAATACTTTTTTTAGAAATTGATCAGTAATTTATAGATTTCAAGAAATTTCTAACAGCATTTTCTTTATCTACAATAATGTGAGTGCCCCTTCGAGATAAAAAAATATTCATTAATGACGTGAAGAGAATATAAGGTTTTGTATGTCACGTGTTGATATTTCAAGCGGATGCCTCGTGCAATGTTTCTTTTCATTTATAAGTCTGTGTTTTCAGGCGGAAATGTAATACTGAAAATGTAGGCTTTCCAGCTAACAAAAGTATTATATTTATTATTAGAGCAATGTTTTCAGTTTTTAAAAGATTTTAAGGTTATCTGTTTGAATAATAATATAGAAAATATATTTTAGGGAAATTTTCAGTAAATTTGAAACGGATCTACATCATTAGTGTAAATCCCGTATAATCGTAATCAGAAATGTGTAAGCTGGAAGATAATTGTGAAAATAGGCAGAAGATATTTCAAAGTTTGCATGTACAACCTCTGCTCTCGGATATTCAAGGACACTTGAAATTTAATATTTATTCGACCTCAGAAACAGTGAAATTCGTAGAACCAAACATTAGAGGGAACGTTTTGAAAGAAAATATTTGCTCTGCGTGTTTGCCTTCTCCGCATCATAAAACCGGATCTGCACCTCGAGCAGAGCGTCCGCAGCGTCGGCAGCGCTCCGAGCGGCCGAGAGGGGAGACTGCGACGCCACCCGAGATGGCAGAGCCCACGCACCCTACGCTGTTCTCTTTATGCTCCCCTCTCTCCTGCCCTCTCGGCTGCCCTCTCGGCTGCCCTCTCGGCTGCCCTCTCGGCTGCCCTCTCGGCTGCCCTCTCGGCTGCCCCTCTCGGCTGCCCTCTCGGCTGCCCTCTCGGCTGCCCTCTCGGCTGCCCTGTCGGCTGCCCTCTCGGCTGCCCTCTCGGCTGCCCTCTCGGCTGCCTTCTCTTCTGCCTCCTCGCCTGCCCTCTCCCCTGCCCTCTCGCCTGTCCCTCTCGCTTGCCCTCCCACCTACCCTCTCGTTGCCCTCTCGCCTGCCCTCCCTTCTTCCTTCCTTTGCTTTCTCTTCTGCCATCTCGCCTCCCTCTTTTCTGCCACTCGTCTGCCCTCTTTTCTGACCCTTCCCGGCCCTCGCGCCTGCCCTCCCGCCTGCTCTCCCGCCTGCTCTCCCGCCTTCTCTCTCTCCCGTCTCTAAATCGACTACCCGCCCGACTCCCCTCCCCCCAGTCCATCTCCTATGCCTCTTCTATGCCCATCAACCCATCATTTGTTCATCTCGACAACTACCTCTCGTTCCTGTCCGCTCCTGTCTTTAGCCGTCGCTCTTCCGCCTGCTGCCTCCATCTTCTTTTTCCTTCACCCTCTTTCACCCTCGACATCCTCCCTGCACTTTCGTTCCTACATGTCCTTACACCCCCTGTCTTCTTCCTACCCTTCCTCTGCCCCCGCCTGTGCTTTTTCCCCATCCTTAACCTGTCTGACCGCCGCCTCTTCTGTCCGCCGCATGTTTTGCCCGTCTGAACTCTTTATAACTGCTACGGGCCGCCCAACTGTGAGTCACGCACACACTAAATGTTTGCTCGCACATAAATACCGCGCTAGACTTCTCAATTATCAGAAAGTCGTAGCGATAGCCGGAAGCGCGTCTGCACGAGCGATCTCATCCAGAGACTCCCAGCGACAACCTGACTGAGCGCAATAACTCGTCCAGGGACTACCACGCACGGAAATATTTTGCGTATCAACTCGCTTACAGCATTCAAAGAGGCTTGTATTATCACATTCGACTTAAGTTCCGGGTAGTTTTCTGGAAGTTGTCAATCGACAAATCGTCTGACGACTGCTTATTGAAACATGCCCGAAGGTTAATCTGGAAGATACGTTAAACAAAAAATGAAGTAAGGGGTAGCACGTTAACTGGCAGATTCATTTTCGAAGTGGAGGCTCGGGAAAGTGGTATTATGAAACAAATTCCGTGGTCTATTTTTTCAATATAAGAAACGTTGGTCGTGGGCATTCCGGACAAAATAATTTTGATTATTAAGAATACTATGGATTCTTTGTACGCGTCCGTTAATTTCGCTGAATTATTGCGAATTAAGTAAGCTTATGTTATAATAATTGATGATACTTGTGAGTGTAAAATAGTTAAGAGTTTGAATAAAAATTCAGATTATTTAGTTTCCAATCATTACTGTTATGAACCCTTTCTGTATTCCGTTTCGTAAAAGAAAATGTTTCAATAATGTTTGCAACAAAAGTAAATTCTCAATAAATTGTATTTCTTCTAGGTGACGAGTTTATATAGAAAAGGGGTTTAGTTCGCTATTGAATAAAATGAAAAGGCTGTAGTTTCACGATCATATTGTTATTCGATTCTGCAATACTCAGAATCATATACGATTTCTAATAGATGAGATTTGGTAAACAGAACGTTTACAAACACACAAAGAAAAAAATATCGCATGAAAGAAATAATGACTGCACGAAACATCTGCAATCTGTGAATATTTTAAGAACTAGAAAGCATTGCCCACCAACACAAATTTCACGCAGTGAAGTAGAGGATAACTAACTTTCGGTTATAGAACAGTGGTAATAAGAGACTAGAACATTATCCAGAAAATAACTTAACCTTGAGATAGTGAAAGCCGGGGGTCTTAATGAAAGCGGTCATAAAGGCCCTTAAAAAGGTAGGTGTAATTCAAAACTTCAGGTCCATTTCCACGTCATCACCTATGCCGCTTCCTCATTTGCTGCCGTCGCCACAACTATTGCCACTGCTAACACCGTCAATTTCATGAATACCACCGTCATCCCTCACACAAATTCCACCTCGACTAACCGGCCTCTCAGCTTCTGCGTCTCGTTCACTCTTCATCTTAGCTTCCGCTAAATGACACTTCAAATCCATACGCGCTCTGTTCGCCGCGTCGCATGTCACTGTTATCGCCGCGTGTCTTCATAATACACATTCATGTCCATTTCTTTCATCATTTGTATTGCGTTGTCAGGTCCAGCATTTTGTCGGACCTGGTTTGAACCCGCCGGATTGTCTTCGTACGTTATCTTTCAAAGTGCTACTCTGACCATTCATACCTTTGCGTTTGCACTTTTTTTAAAAATTTCTGTTACTTCCCTTTCTATTGGTTCATGTAGCACGTCCGTAGTGTTGCATTGCTACTTCTCTCCTTCCAGGAAAACTCTTAGTACCTACGTTTTCATTACGTTTCTCGAGATTACACCTCCCTTACTTTCAGTGTAAGTGACTGAAGTGCTTGTCATTTCACTTCTGCTCTTCATTGATGTCTTCACACTTATCTTTTCTCTGAAACTGAAATACATTAGAGCCTCTGGCACACGTTTGCTATCTGTAGTGAACAACAGTCCCATAAACCAGATTTGGTTCTTCAGTAGCAAAGAATAATGGGAGAAGTAAAGAATTGGAATACATGGCTTTCGGTTGACTAGAATGTATACATTTGTATTCATTATTAATCATACGTTTTGATGTATAACGGTTGAAAATGATATCACTATTCCCTTACATAATTGTTCTCTTTTCACTACGTTTACATTTAAGAGAATTCGTCCTGTCGTTAAAATACCATTGACGTTCTATCTTAAACTACGCCATATCAAACGTATTTCGTTACAGTTAGCAGTTCAGATTGCAATTCACTCGTTTCCATACTTTCACAATTTTCACACAGGTGTTTGTTTTCATGCCAGTACGTTTGTTTAAGGTTATTCTCGTGGATTTTCTGTCCATTCAACTAACGTTCCCCTTCGCAGACGTTTCCGGCGGCTCTTTCTTCCTCGAGAATATCGCTTGCCGCCCCCACGTCCCCACCTCTCTGCGTCTCCCTCGCCATTCCGCACGCGCTGACCCAGCTCCCCACCCCCGCTGCCGCCGCCGCCGCCGTCGGTCTAATTGTAGGCCGCGGTCACCAGACTGCGCCCCAGCCGCGCGCCCTCCGTCGCGAGCGCCGGCCTCTCATTTTCATATTTTACAGTCGCCCGTAAACGGCCCGAAACTCCGCATTCCACGCGGGACTGGCGCGCCGCCTCCGCCCCGCCCCTCGCCCGCCACCCCCGCTGTCACGCCGCCAGCAACCTCTCTCTCACCCCAGTCCCTCGCTCCCCCCAACTGCGCTTTCTTTAGCCATTCCCATGCTCTTCGATACATCCCAACCGCCTGCCTACCTGCTTTCAATCCAAAAGTACTCTGGATCCCCACCGATTATTCTTATGATTTGTTTTCTCTTCCCACCTGATTGGCCTCCCCATCTGCTATATCCCATGCTCTGTATCTCCACCTCATCTGGCTTTCCAACCATTGGCCTACCCACTGCTTGGCCTCCACACCTGCTCTACCACCCTACCTGCCTTATCTTCTCGCTTCACGTCCTCCGTTTCTAGCCCACTTCCATTTTTCTTTTTCAACCGCCATTCCCACCGTTCTCAACTTCCCTAGATTTTCCCAGGTACCTATCACACTCTTCCTCCTTCCCTCCCCCTCCACCCCCTGCCTCCCACGCATACCTCTCCTGTCATGGTCTCAACCCGCTGACTTTACACTACATGCCCCACGGATCTCGGGTTATATCTCGGTTCCACCCCTCTACCATCAGAAGTCACGCGTCGCCACTGGGGGAAGCCACCGCTGCCACCACCGTCACCCCCTTCCTCCCCCCGCCTCGCCCCTCCGACTAAGCGTGCGCCGTCGGCACCGTGTTTGCTGCAGCCCTCGTTTGCTGCGGAGGGAACAACCGCCGCCTGCCCCTGCCCCACCCCGACCCCTGCTCCCTTTGCCACGCGAGGAACGCGAATAAAAAACATTGCTGATTGTTTCATCGCCGATTCATTCTTAATTTGCTTGCTATCTATCAAGCCAAAGAGAAGATCGGTCAAACAGATCGTCAGAAAGTAATAATGATAATAATTATAATAGCAATGATAACAAAACTAACAATAATATAATAATAATAATAATAATAATAATAATAATAATAATAATAATAATAATAATAATAATAATAATAATAATAATAATAATTTATCTTTTAGCACAAGCTTCAATAGTTGAAAACTCCGAATATATAAAAAATCATGATAGATTATATCGTTGCCTCACAGGTAGGTGTGTGACATTTTTAAGATTCTACACACGCCCTTTAAGTGGAATGAACACTCACCAGAAACTGTAACGTAGGCTGAGCTTTATAGAGCATTAATGTACGACCTCGTGATATCCTCATTATAGAATGAATGCATCAAAATAACCGGATAAATCTCCTTGTGGAAGTCATTATATAATGTATTCAAAAGTGTGCTCTGAAGGCATAGAAACGTTTTAGAAACAAGTTTTGAAAATTTATATGTTCCTGTTGAAATTAAAACAGCAGGTCCTACCAAAAATTATCGCACCTCTGGGATTTCTTCCTCAAACTTTACGTAGGAACTATCCAAAATTCCGTCACTCAAAAGATTGGGAGGTGAAAATCATTGCATTCTTAGAAAAGTATTTAATAGCTGGAGTATATTTTATATCTAGCCGATATCTAACATCTGTTGTCGTGAATTTGAGGCAAAAATGGCATTCGAAAAGGTTCTATGAAAATGTATTAATAAAGTTCAGAATACTTTGTAACTTCAATTTCTTTAAATACAGAAGAGTAACATACTAGGTAGTTGTGTCTCCAATTCTACTACAAAGAGAAGAGTTTTGTATGTGTGAGAAAAATAGCTTTCTCCTATAATACTAGACAAAGAGTATTGAGCAAGTTTTGATTCAGGGTATTATATTTATCTTAATCTTTTTTATATCAATATTATATGATATCAAAGGCTTTTGCTTTCATCTAAAGAAAAGTATTTGTTTTTCCGTGCATTTATCAATTTGTCTTTCGCACAGTTTTAAGAGCTGTGTTAAAATATGTTCAATGCTGAACCTTTAAAGTTTCGCTTTAGAGGTCTTTGGTATCCTACGTAGGTCTTAATAGGAAAGAGAGCCTGTTCTATTATTCCATTTCTATTTGTTTCGCTCCTCTGGGTACACTCCGTGGCGCATCTCCGTGGGAGAAGTGTTCAGAATCGTGAAGAATCTCGAATTGTAATTTTTTTAGTTTCACTATTGGATATTCAGTGTCATTTATCAGACTGAGACAAATCATTTTCTTAATTAGCGCTTAGCATTTTTAGAAGATTTTCTAATGGTCAGTACCAAACTCAAATAATATAGCGTGGGAAAGGTTTGCCCGCACGCAGTTGGTTATGTGTAGCATAAAATTAAATCCCTACAAATAATGTTACATGTATCTGCTTTTATCGAAGAAAGTCGCTTTTCAATTTTTGGAATATGTGAGTAAAGGCGTTTCTTCAAAGCGCGTCCGTCTTGAACCCCGGACGGACCATAGAGCACAACCTCTCCCTTTCGAAAACGGAGGGGTGGAGGGCCTAATGTTCTGGAAGCAAACCGGACGTAGGAAGCAGAGCTCTGAAATTCCCAGACGGTGGGAGAGTAGGGAAATGGATGGACCTTGTCGATGGGATGGGGAAGCGTAGGTGTGAGATAATCTGGGTTGGAATTTGTCTTTGGGTAGGGTTTTACTGAATGGGCTGAGGCAGAATGGTAAACACAAAACAGGACGAGAGAGATGGGAAGACACAGAACGCATGCCCAAGGTAGGGATGGTAGGGACGGAGGGGACGGGATAAAAGGGAGAGATGGGAAGACAAGACGATGCAGCCCGACTCTAATCGGACGGGAGCCGCCGGGGCGAGGTGGGATGTACAGGGAGGTGGGAAAGTTGGGAGGGATGGATTGAATGGATCGGGGCACGATAGGACGGAACAGAGCGGAGAAAGGCGGGACTGGATGTGGCGAGTCGAGAACGTGAGGCATGGTATTTGCAAAGGTAGGACGGCGCGAAAGTAGGTGATATATGACGAGTGCAACGTAGCCAAAGTAGGATGTTTTCTGAAAAAAATCAATTTCACGTCAGATCCCAACTATGAATTTGTTTTCATTTTCCAAAACAACTCCATTCTCGGGGGAGAAAGACCCACACCACTATTCAATTATAATGTTTATGTTTTGTACACAAAAACGAGTCAGTCCCTGGACAAAATGCTTAGTTGAAATAGTGATGATTTGGGCCAGAAAGGAAAGTGCGTGAGGTGAATGGATGTGGATGCCGATTCGGCCTTGGCGACCGGGAGGAGGAAGGGCATGTGGGGCTGGTAGTATCGGAAAGGGGCGGGGTGGGCGTGGATGGGTGGGCATGTGTCGGAGGCCGGACGTGGATGGATGGGGAGGACAGGGTTGGGCGAGGCCGAGCCAGACTTGGCATCCGGAAGGAGGAAGGGCAGATGGGGCTGGTGGTATCGGCAAGGGGCGGGGTGGGCGTGGATGGGCGGGCCTCATGTGTCGGAGGCCGGACGTGGGTGGATGGGGAGGACAGGGTTGGGCGAGGCCGAGCCAGACTTGGCATCCGGGAGGAGGAAGGGCATGTGGGGCAGGTAGTATCGGTAAGGGGCGGGGTGGGCGTGGATGGGCGGGCCGCACGTGTCGGAGGCCGGACGTGGATGGATGGGGAGGACAGGGTTGGGTGAGGCCGAGCCAGACTTGGCATCCGGGAGGAGGAAGGGCATGTGGGGCTCGTAGTATCGGCAAGAGGCGGGGTGGGCGAGGATGGGCGGGCCGCATGTGTCGGCGGCCGGACGTGGATGGATGGGGAGGACAGGGTTGGGCGAGGCCGAGCGAGACTTGGCAACCGAGGGGAGGAAGGGCATGTGGGGCAGGTAGTGCAGGCGAGAGGTGGAGATGGGCGTGGATGGGCGGGCCGCAGGCTCAGTCGCAGTCGCAATTACACTAATGCCGGCAGCTGCCGACAGGAGCGATAGTGGTACCAGTGCAAAACTTTCATTAGCAAATTGAAAATATGTATATCATCCCGTCTAATGAGGCGGCTCAAGCGGTGCTAAACGGCCCTGTGGCGGCGGGGGGGGGGGGAGGACGGCGGGGGCAGCGACGAGCTGCAGCGCTGGCGCCTCCAGCGGGGCGCGGGCTAATTACACAAGTGCGGCGCTGCGTGACCGGCAGCTGTCTGGCGCGTGCTGATCCGGACGGGCAGTGCCGCCGGCGCCGGTGGCTCTGACGTCCTGCCTCAGACGCCCCCCTTCCTCGGCTCGAGAACCCCTTCCCCCTCCTCCTTTTGCAAGAACTGCAGATTTTTTTTACAATTTACTGCATTTGTTTCGTGTTCGTTCTTAAATTCTAAGAACCGTGATTTATTTTTATTTAACCGGTATAACATTGTTTTGTAACTTCCTGCAGTTTGTTAATCTCTAACAACTGCTTAATTTAATTTTCTACTTTATTTATATAATTTTTACTTTTAAGTATTTCTACTTTATTTTTATTATTTTAACAGTGTGCTTCATTTAAACCTTTTGAATTCATAATTTCAAAATTTCTTTTATCCAAATATGTTTACATCTTGTTTTTTGTTTTTTTGGCTGCTGGGAAAACATTCAAAAATACCTTTTAGAATTTTTTCTTCTCCCGTTTTTTCTCATGTCGAAACCATTTTTAATTGTTTATGCGTGATAAAATCTAATGATCAATTATATTTATGCTGTTTGTATAAAGTATTCCAGAAATTTCATTTCTAAATGCTACACTAATGATTATACTCTCTTATATTTGCTTCCTTTTCCTGGTGGCGATTGTTCTTCATTTTAGCACTTCGGGAGAAATACATAGAAATTACTTTGAGTTTATGAAACAAAAGAAGTGTTGCAGTGACCTGTTGTGTTTGTCGCTGAAATTCATGGGCAGTGCGTTAGATGGTCATTTTTGTTGGATTTGGGTGCATGAATGTCCAGAATTCAGACAATTTGGTTAAAATTAAACCTAAAGAAAATAGGATTGTGTGTTTTATTAACTTATTTGCATCTGTATATTTTTAAATCAATTTTCACTGAGTTATATTTTAAAGAAAATGGTAACTTTGGTGTGCGGTTTCATTTATTTTAATATTTATTTATTTAAGTCAAAAATAGTTAAAAGCTGTGTGTGACTTGCTATGGGGAGAAGTTAATTTGAAGTTACAATTATGTTCAGAAGCAAAACAAGGGGACATCTCAGCATGTGCTTAAGGATCAGGGAAACTGGACAAAAACCTGATTGAGGTTGGTTTCCAGCGAGGTGTGCCCATGGCCCTGCCGCAGTGTGGCCGGGTCAATCACCGCGTTTGGTTCAGGCGACCTTCTCCTTCTCTTTGCACTCACGCCAGGGTAAAACCGTGAATGGAGAAATGAGGGGGAAGCAGTTGTGTTTCGGTAACAGATACCTGAGAGACAGCGGTGCGGTTGTTGGGCTGACTGGTTGATTGATTGATTGATTGATTTGATTGATTGATTGATTGATTGATGTTTTCGGAAACGTCAACTACTATGATTATTATTCCGTTAGTGTACTACTTTTTATTAGGGTAGTGGCGGTGTTTCTTCCTAACTGGGTTGTAAGAGCTGGCGTGGACCTACACGTAGACTTGCGTGTGATTTCCCCTTCCAGGTATTCCCCTCAACGGCACACGACCCCAGCCGGGACAAACTCTAGGCTTCCAACTGGTCTCTTAAATGTGTGGTAGACTAGTGCATATATGTATAAATGTGTGTGGAAAGAAGAGGGAGGAATAATCGCGCGCGGTCCTAAGCCCTTTATTTGGAATGTTGATCCAATATTCGTGTGCTATTAAACGGAAAACCTATAAGAAACTACCATTGTTAGCAGCCGACGTCTAGAATTATTTACCAGGCAGCAGCTTAATTGTGAATAAAATGAACAATAGTTGTGTTTTTACGATTATATGAAAATGAAACGAACTTACTGAAAGTAAGAACGACACCAATTTTATACGCGTGCTTTGCTCTACTTGAGGAAAAATTTAAAAGAAAATGTAATGTTTTCCAGAAAATATATATTTTTAATTCGCTATATTTTACACACAATTACGTGAAAATTAGTAATTTTACTAAGAATTGTACGGGGCCTTGTTAGAAAAGAAAAACATATTTCGTTAAGAAAAAAGTCTAGATTTCTAATATTGTAGTTGGAGAAAGACGTATAAAAAGTTCGAACTTTTGAAAACTTATGCTTTCAAACTTATACTTTCCTTCGAAAGCCTCTACTGCAACCAAACTTATTCTTATGCTTTGTAAGTTTATACTTCCACATTCTTTTAAGAGTACTTTTCTCTATACAAGGAAATGTTTTAATAGGCAGTCATTTTTGTCACATTACGGACATGAAGTTAAAGTTTAATTTAAAGTACTCCAAAAGTCAAAATATTTGTTTCAAAGTCGAAAGATGGACGTAATTGACTACATATCAGAAAAAATTGTATTAACTTTTTCGAGATCCCCCCTAATAATTTGCTGAGGAAAATTCCCCACTCTGCTGAAGCACTACAATACTTTTTCCTTTCTAAGTACGCAATAGGACAGAATGTAAAAACCGACTTTTGAGAGTTCACGCGCCCAAGTACATTACAAATAGTACTTTATTTTAGTAAAATATATAAAATAAAGTGTTGACTTACATCAGATTAAATAGTTTGTTGTGACACCGCTAGGGGCTTCTAACCGTCGCCTTAAGAACTCACGACATGAAATAACACAATGTATCTCCTGGATGATAAACAGGTATCCTGACATGGGACCATTTAAGAGTGTTATTTTAATGTGTTGCTAACTTTTAACTATTATTAAAATGTTGACATCAATCAAAGTTGATAATCTCTTTAACTTTCCTTAACCTGCAACAACACACTGGATTACCAGCACAATAAAAGTCAGTTCTAGGTCATTGTTCCAATTTGTCTTTACTCTGATGACATAATATTAATAACAAGAAGCTTCGTTAATTTTCTGCGTTATATTTATTTTATTTTGAATTTTACTAAATATTAAATACTAAATTTTACTAAATGACATAATATTAATAACAAGTAGCTTCGTTAATTTTCTGCGTTATCATTTATTTTATTTTGAATTTTACTAAACTAGTGGAAAGGAATTAAATGAACTTCTCCATCTGACGATATAGATACTTTGAGAGAGACACATAGCTTAATCTCCCGTTTAGTGTTAGTGATATGAAAACCTTCGCTCATAAATAATACCTCTCTATCACCTTGTGCATTGACTGACTATTGTTGTGATAAAGGCAAATCCGAAATCGAGTCCATTCTCTAGTGTCCTTATTAGAACAGACCCTCCGTCATCGCGCGCGCGTTCGGGTGCACTCGACGCGCTAATGCGCCGCGCCCCAGCGATTTGTTTTGCGGAGGCGCCGGGCCGGCCCTCGTCCGGCAACGACTCTCCGCGCCATCCAATAACCACAATCGTTTAGAGCCCTCCGCGCGGAATCCTGAATCTCCCCAATAAGGGTGGAGCCTCCGACCGCACATGCGTTTCGTCCTGCATGTGTCGAAATTCCGATGCGATGAAATTGCAGCCGGAGCGTGCGTTTGTCCCCGCCGCCCACCGCCCCGCCCCGCGCGTCGTGCCGTCCACGCCACGCACTGTGCCCCGATCCCGCCTTCCCCCCGGGCCATGGTACGAGGCCTCGCGGCCTAACCTGCACCCCGCTCCGTACCCCGCCCCGAACCACGCCACGCCCCACCGCGCACACCCCGCATCGCGCCCCGCACCACACACGCATCCTGACCCGCTTCCTGCCCCGCACCCCACACCGACTCATATCCTGCCGCGCCCGTGACCCCGCCCCGTCCCGCACCCTCCCCCCCGCACAACTACACCGTCCCGCCCCGTACTCCACCACCCGCCCTGCACCCCGCTCGCACCCTGCGGACCCAGCTGCGCACTCTGTCCCTCCACTCTCTACTCCCTGCGCCTCGCCCCGTTTTTCGACCCAGCTCCACTACGTTGCAGCCCGCCCAGACCCACCCCTCCCCGCCCCCACCCCATACTTCCCCTCGTCCCGCAACCCGCCCCGCACTCTGTCTTGACCCCCGGTGCATCCCGCATTCCCCCCCCGTCCCACGCCCCACTTTCTCCCTCGTCCCGCCTAGCCCCGCACCTCGCGGCGAACCCCGTCCCGCACCCTATTCTGGCCCGCGCCATACCTCGCCCTGTGCCCCGTCCCACACCTTGCCCCGCATCCCACCCCGCACCTTGTCCCACCCGTCTCAACTCCCATGCCCCACCCCGTGTTCTGTCCCAACTCCACTACTACGCCCAACCCGCTCGCTACCACCTATCCCATCCCGCTGTCATTTTTGCTCGTTCCCGATGTGTCACCGTCCTCACCACCCCTCCATGCCCCAACCGGCAGGGGTGGGCCGGGCGGTGATAGTGGGACAGGACCAGAAGAGATGGGACCCTCCCTACACGTCTCTATACTTTGCCCCGTCACAGCCACCCCAATCCGCCGCTCTCCGCTCCGCTCTGCCGCGATCTATGACACCGTTCCCGCTCCTTCCCACTCCACGCCGCCCCACCCCACTCTGCCTCCCATGCCACGCCGCTCTCCCGACCCCTGGCTGTCGCCTTTTATCCGTTCTCGTGTTTCTGGACGCGTCCTCGTCGCCCGTCGCATTCAGGGGCGCAGTTCGAGCCCCGATTGCGGGTCGAGGGCCCTCGTCGCTGCCCGGATGACTCGGCGACCGACAGCCCACCCGACCCGAAGCGACGCGATGCGACGCGACGCTCGAATTCCTCCCCCGACGCGTCCGCGCGAGGGACCGGGGTCGCATCCCACGCGACCCCTTTATTGGCAGCCGCGTTGTTTGAGGCGGTTTGGGGGGGGAACCGAAACATTATGGTTTGGTGTCGTCAGTTGCATTGGTTCAAGGCAATTTAACTTTAATTCGTAAGAAGATATTAAAATACACGTGTTACTAATTATCAAATCGTTCAGAAATTTTAAGAAAACCATACAGCCTCCGTCTGGGTGAGATGATTTCTTAGGTATCTAGAAACTTGGAGAAAATCTAACAACAATGAAACAGTTTGAGTTTTAATTAAAAAATGCAAATATCTGATTTTGTTATTCCCTCCTATTCTCATATTGCACGTTCCGGATCGATTCTCATATTCAATGCTTCACTGCTAACGACAGAAATGACAGCAACGCTCTCAGAAAGAGACCGTCCATTAAATTTTGCTTTTCACATGTTGCGTTGTAGAACCAGTTTTTTGTTTTTATTGGTGTATAATGATCTCTTTTCTGTGTATGATGTACAATTGCTGTTATAATAAAGTCTTATTTTGTTAAAATATTTTATTTCTTGTCCTGCAATAAGAATATTTTATTTGTTGCGAAGCAGTGAGGAAGTTACTTTTTAGAAAACCATTTTCTGTCGATTTGTTTAGCAGCATTTCTCTTTCTTCAGGTCTCTAGTATTTATCAATTTTATTAATGTGTTTATTTTCATTCTTATCATGTCTATCGTGTTACTCAATATGTGACGTTCTATATTTTCCTATGTTTGATGATTTTCTAGCAATAATGAAGGAATGTAAATATCTGGAAAACTATACTAAAACGTTCTACCTATATATGTGAATGCTAGGTTGTTCTTTAAATAATTACGTACCAAAACAATAACTTAAGACAGATTCAGCAAACTTAAAAATTTTTTTTTTCAAATGCTTATCTACTTCATGTTATTTTAAAATTTAGGAGAGTTTAAATGATCATGAAAGATTTTACTACAACAGAAAGTCTTAACATTTACATCAAACTATTAGAAATTTCAGATATTGCAAAAAACAGTTTAGAGATATAAACCCTTTCTCACGCCGAAATAAAACAGGAATTTTAGAAATGTTTTACGTAAAACTTCCCAGAACTATTCACCAACTTCATAAGACATAAAAAACCTTCGTTTTTGGAGCATTGGATAGGGCTATCACACCATATCTATAAAGAAAACGCAAGGAGAGGAGAGTCGTTTTCCAATGAATCCACTCTCTGAACATTATCAGGTCCTTCTCTTTATCCTCTTCTTTATTCATCCAAATCTTATTTATTTTTTATTCATTTTATACTCGACTTCAAATAAATAATGCTCACTTTGTAATTTAATTGGCGAGGCGGAACCTTCAACTATTAAATGAACAAGAGTTAAAAACATCTAAGACGTTGATCTGCGAATGATGAATTCAAACTTAGAAACCAAAATTTCTATTCAAACTTTTGATAGCACGTGTTGGTAATACTCGACTAAAACCATTAAAATATATATCCATGTAGAGATACTTTACAAACAAGAGAGAGCTTGATCAAACACGCCGTCCGAGAAAGTGGGCAAGCCGAGCAAAGTAATTGCGGGCCTCTTGACTCCTTGCAACCTCCTCTGGGCGGCGGGCGTCGCTCGGCTTGGCGCGCATTCAAAGGCAGCCGCTGGAGGGCGCCCTCGACGCGCGGCCCGTGGAGGCGGAGGTGGCCACAGGAGAGCGGCCCACGCGAGCCACCGCGCCGCAGCCGGCGTTCGGTTTGGCCGCCCCGCCCACGCCGCGTGCTTTCGCACGTCCTCGCTCCCCTAGCGCGCCGCTCAACACCCCTCCCCCGAGGCGCTCGTAGGCCGTTTAGGAGCCGCCCCCGCGCAGTCCACCGCGCCGCCCTCGCGCCACCATCGCCCCCCTGCCCCCACCCCGCACATACACCACCCATACACCAAACACACTACACACACACACTCTACACACACTCTACACACACTCTACACACACTCTACACACACTCTACACACACTCTACACACACTCTACACACACTCTACACACACTACACACACACTACACACACACTACGCACACACACTACCACACACACTACACACACACTACACACACACCACACTCACACCACACACATACCACACACATACTACACACACTACCTATATTCTACCCATTTGTCGCCCATTTCCCTCTCACGCCATTCCATTCTCCGCCCAAGCTCTGTCCACCCCACGCGCTGCATCTTCTCTGTTCCCGTTACTCCCTCGCCCTGCCCTCTCTCCGCCCACGCCCCATCCACTCTCCACCCACGCCTCGTCCCTCGCCGCCCACGAACCTCATCCTCTCGCCACCAACGTCCTCGCCGCCCCCTCACATCATCACCGTGCCGCCCACGGATCGTCGCAAACTGCCTATCTCTTCATCCCCGTGCAATACTCTCCTTCATTTATAGAAATTGAAGCAAGAGGTGAGCTCTGACGGGGTATCCCCTCCAGATGGAAGTACCGATGTAATGTATTTTTACGTTTTAGTTAGGGCATGGCCGGACTTTAGACGTCATCGCGTCACTTTGACGATGATACGGGCAGATGGGACGATAGTCTCGTTTCGAATATGCAAGCCACAAAGCCGTAAGCTACCGGGAGACTCAGAAATGGGCAGAGCAGAAGTATCAGAGATATAAATTAAAATATGTCGATATGATGTAATACATGAGATTCAGTTCAGTTTCAGTGAGAATCAACCAATGCGGGTACATATTGTTGAATTGAATTCATAAACCGATATCAACGGGTCCCATATATAATAGGTAATTTTTTCTGCGTGACTATTCATGGAACATGACCGTTCTTCAGAATCAACTTTGTAAATCTGAAGCAGGTCCGTATTACATAACATACTTTTAAAAGACAGTTATGTTTGCCACATTTACTACATGTGAATTTTCTACTTCAAAACGTAAAAGACCAGAGTAAACGATATTATTTCTATGCATTTTAGTCAATTTATTGCTTGTCTGGAAATTGCTTGTGCTGGAAATACAGTTATTAGAGATATCTTTATTACACAAAATCCCGTGCTTCAAATAGTATTGATTGAAAATATGGTTCATTTACTCCTGATTTTCATCGATGAAGCATGTAATTACATTAATGTTACAATACTATTCCATTTTAACTCAAACGTGTTATTTTTGAAAGAATATCTAACTCTACCATTTAATGAACTACATATACAAAAGTTCGAAATTTTTATGGCTTATAATTTTATATATTCGTCCTCTTTGCTTTAGTAACTAATGGAAAGCAATTCCATTTAATTATGCCTTAGTTTTCAATAAAAAAGTCTTTTATGTCAATGAAAAAACGGAAATTTTATAATAGCTATCACGCATTGACTTTTCATTAAAAATACTTTTATTTTGAGAAATGTAAATCCTGTAATCTGTATTTCAAGAACAAAGGTTAGAATAACTTAAAAACCAGACACCGGGAGGCAGTTTCTTTCAATTTCGGAATCAACACGTTTTAGTACAACGTGTTTATATGGATTGAGACGCTTTCATCAAAATACTTTTTACGTAAATATTTTAAATGGAGAACTATATTTTCCCTGATATTTAGTGGTTTGCTGACTATTGCTCGTGTTTCAGTGCAAATGGTAAGAACGTTATTACACCATCAGTTGAAACATTGGAAAAGCTTTTATCAAATCTGACCGTGTCTCCAGGGCACTAGCGTATCTTTTACTTCTGACGTCTTCGCAACAGAAGATGACCGGCGGCCGTGCTTTAATTGGATCGTGCATATTCAATTGCTCGACCGCGCCGCCCTATGTTCGGGTGGCGAAATTCTCAAAACGCAGCCTCGGCTGCGGCGTGCTGCGTTAGGAGTCCGCTAATTGCATTCTTGGCTACCCGGGATGAGCCGCGTCTCGGTCAATTGTACTGACGTTTCGGCCATCTTGCAGGAGTATAGCTCTGAAGAAGGCCACAGCAAGATGGCTGACACGTCAGTACAATTGACCGAGACGCGGCTCATGCCGGATAGCCAAGAATGCATTGACTGCGGCCGCGGACGCCTACGAACCCATTCCGCTAATTAACCCCCTCCCTGCGACCGCTTGTTCTTCCCCTTCCCCCGCTCCCCCCCCCCCGCGCCTCCTTGAACGCCACTTGAGCTCGATATGAGATTGAGCGCGGCCGCAATCAGGGAATCCGTCGGTGACCGCGAGGAATCTCAAAGAAATCCGAGCCTCGCTTGGCGCGCGCCCTCCTCTCCTTGGCTCCTCCCCCCTGCTCCATCCCCGTTATTGCCGTCTCCTCTAAGACACCGCCCGCGCTTCTACCGCTGGCATCGTGCAGCTCCCAGACTGAGGCGATCTCTTTATGTTGCCTCTCTCCTCGTCTTGTCCTGGTCCGTCTTCCTGTGGTCTATTCTTGTCTTACTGTCTTATCCTGTCGTTTCTTTCTAGCGACTGTCTGTCACGTTTATTCCTGTCGTTTCTTCCCGTTGTCCCATCTCGTCCTCTCTTTTCGTTATCTTTTTCCGTCGTATTTTTCCTTTGCTTCCCTTGTCTGTTCCCGTCTTCCTGCTCCCATCTTCCTGTTCCCGTCTTCCTGTTCCCGTCTTCCTGTTCCCGTCTTCCTGTTCCCGTCTTCCTGTTCCCGTCTTCCTGTTCCCGTCTTCCTGTTCCCGTCTTCCTGTTCCCGTCTTCCTGTTCCCGTCTTCCTGTTCCCGTCTTCCTGTTCTCGTCTTCCTGTTCCCGTCTCCCTTTTCCCGTCTTCCTTTTCCCGTCGTCATGTGTCTGTCGTCATGTGTCCGTCGTCCTGTGTCCGTCGTCCTGTGTCCGTCGTCCTGTGTCCGTCGTCCTGTGTCCGTCGTCCTGTGTCCGTCGTCCTGTGTCCGTCGTCCTGTTTCCGTCGTCCTGTTTCCGTCGTCCTGTTTCCGTCGTCCTGTTTCCGTCGTCCTGTGTCCGTCGTCCTGTGTCCGTCGTCCTGTGTCCGTCGTCCTGTGTCCGTCGTCCTGTGTCCGTCGTCCTGTGTCCGTCGTCCTGTGTCCGTCGTCCTGTTTCCGTCGTCCTGTTTCCGTCGTCCTGTTTCCGTCGTCCTGTATCCGTCGTCCTGTGTCCGTCGTCCTGTGTCCGTCGTCCTGTGTCCGTCGTCCTGTGTCCGTCGTCCTGTGTCCGTCGTCCTGTGTCCGTCGTCCTGTGTCCGTCGTCCTGTGTCCGTCGTCCTGTGTCCGTCGCCCTGTGTCCGTCGTCCTGTGTCCGTCGTCCTGTGTCCGTCGTCCTGTGTCCGTCGTCCTGTGTCCGTCGTCCTGTGTCCGTCGTCCTGTGTCCGTCGTCCTGTGTCCGTCGTCCTGTGTCCGTCGTCCTGTGTCCGTCGTCCTGTGTCCGTCGTCCGGTGTCCGTCGTCCGGTGTCCGTCGTCCGGTGTCCGTCGTCCGGTGTCCGTCGTCCGGTGTCCGTCGTCCGGTGTCCGTCGTCCGGTGTCCGTCGTCCGGTGTCCGTCGTCCGGTGTCCGTCGTCCGGTGTCCGTCATTCTGTTTCCGTCGTCCTGTTTCCGTCGTCCTGTTTCCGTCCTTCTTTTGCAATGTCTCTTTCCGCCCTCTTTTTTAGGTCTCTCTCTACCATCTCTTCGTGTTTCATGCTTTCGTCTCACTTGGTTTTGCCTTTATCCTGCGATCAGCTTCATACTATATTGGGTTTATCAGCCAATTTGCCTACGATTTCCTCTACAATTTTTAAACAATGTCCTCAGTTAACCGGAAGTGCGTCCTTAGTGAAGTTTGTAGGTTTACGCCAGACTCCAAATGCTTCTCCTCACGCCTGAAATTTCAATCTGTTGCGTTCTTTCCTCTATTATTCCGCTCCTTCGTCAGGTCCTGTCAGGTTGTACCGTCTTTTCCATGTTGTTAATGATTGTCAATAACGTTAACGACACTGCCATGGCAGCGTTCTTGCATCACCGCTACTCGATACAATTTTGACTCAAGACGTAGAACTCTCGCGTAATTACCTGACTACGCATACGTGACTTGCTATCTTGGATATTTTGATCTTAAAATCATATATTCCAAAAACTTTATGCTCCAAGATGTTACCGTTATCCCTTAGTATTTTCCCAGTCTTTTATCATTTTCTTTGAGAAATTGGCATTCTATTGTATTACGTTTCTTTCATTTTACATTTTTAGTCATTGTCATGAAAATTGTATTCAACTTGTATTATCAGCGAGCAGACTTGAAACATCACTTTCATCAGTGTGTCATTTCTCAACAGCATGATTACTAATATTTGCCGTGATCTGTACCATCATCATTTCTACCATCACCTCTCGTGCCACGCACAACCTCGCTTCCCCACTCCCAGTGTGTTTACCTGCCCCGACCTCCGCCGTCGCTGCTGTCTCCTTCTGTTGCCGCGAGCCGAGTTTTTCCGCCTCTTCTTCTCGCCCCTGCCCGTCGTCGCCTTCGCCGCCGACGCTCCAGTTTCTTATTAAATTAAAAATTCCTGGGGAGAATTTTTGCGGGACGCGCCGGCATGCGGCGGCGGCGGCGGCGGCGGCTCGCGTCGCTTCTTTAGAGAACGCCTGCCGGCGCGGCGCGGCGCGTTAGAGGCGGTGATGGCGGCGGTGGTGGCCGTGGTGACGGCAGCGGTGGGGGTGGCGGCGATGGAGATGGCAATGGGATGGTGACGGTGGGGGTGCCGGCGGCAGTGGGGGCGATAGAAATGGCGGCGGAAGCTGAGTGTGGCGGCGTCGGCGGTGGGGGACTGCGGTGCCCAAGGTGGCGGTGAGAAGGCGGTAGCGGATGTGGTGGGAGGGGCAGGGGCTAGTGCTGAGCATTAGAAGGGGTGGCGGCGTCGGTGGGGGTGGCATCGGAGGGGATGGCGGTGGGGGTGCGGGGTAGCGAAGGGACCGGCGAGTGGCCCACGCAGCGGAGAGAAGGCGGGAACGGGTGTGGTAGGAGGGGCAGGGGCTAGGGGTGAGCGCGGGAAGGGGTGGTGGCGGCGGCGGGGTGTAGCGATGGCGAAAGAGTAAAAGGTGGCGGCGGCGGGGGACGGGTGGCCCACGGAGGTGGAAAGAGGTGGGAGTGGGTGTGAGAGGGGGCGGGGCTAGAGCTGAGCGCGCGAAGGAGTGGCTGGGGCGGGGGTGGGGCGGCAGAGAGGCAGGGTCAAAGGCTGTTTCGGGGGTGGAGGTAAGACCGGGGCAACGGAGAAAGCGGAGGCACAGGCGGGGGCGAAAGGAAGTGTGGGGGCATGCGGTCGTGAGAGAGGCGCCTGAGACACAATCCAAGTAGCTGACGCAGGGAAACAGGGCAGTGGCGCAGTGGTTCAGCCTGACCTTGGTGACTCGGATACACTTTGAGTTAGGCTCAAATATTTCGCTCCTGGAGAAGGAAAGAAGAAAAGAATAGTCACGGTGATGAGAATAAGAAAATGTGTTCTGGGCTTGGGGCAATGTCAGGATGTGAATGAGCATGCCTTGGAGCAGTTTTCTACAAGAAATTTTGCAATGTCTCATGAAGTTGCTGAAAGCGTAATTCGTAATTTAAGAGAAAACATTTCGAGCAAATATTAATATTTCTATATGTGTCATTTACGACTACTTTGGAATAATATAAATAAAATTATGTGTGTTATTCTGTGATTAAGTTAATATTCTACGTATGAATATTATTGAGATAAAACAGCATTTATAAATAAATTTGAGAAACTCTAATTGCAAGATATATTTAAAACTTAGTTTTTACTTTTTGTGAACTTCATCAACGTTACAATTGCATATGCTCCAGTACCCGAACATTCAATGTTCGTTTATCTTAGAAATTGGTCTGAACTTCCATTGAAGTAATTAAATCCGATGCATATGTAACAATGTTTATTTTTAAAATTCAATGAATTTATTATGTTTTTTGTTCTTTTTCAAAACGGTAATCATTTCGTTTCATGTAATGTTGTATTTTTGACAACGATTCTAGCTGATGTAGATAGATTTGTTTTCCATTCATGAGCCAGTGGATAGTTCAAGTGTTTTGAATTTTGCATTAGTGTTCTTTGAAGTAATTAAAAATGACAGTGGTCTAAAGTCGACACTAGATGTAGTGATCTCGCATATAATGAACATTCAGTTACAGTGAATCGAAGTCACGGATCTCGATTCACATGCCTTACAAATAAGCACCAAATGATTCCGTTAAAATAAGGTGATATTCCACTTCTGCTTCTGCTTTGTGTTCAAAGAAAATACAACTGATAGGAGAAACAACTTGGCCCTTGGACCATGAATTCCAATAAAACAAAGAATTTGTTGACTGACTGAGATAAAGAACTATTGAGGACATTGTTTCAATCTATGGCAATCTGCCGATCCTGAGGACTTCATCGACCTGTGGAAAACAACAACAAAAGAGCCATTTAGCTACGACAACATATATGTTGAAAGAGAGTCTTTTGTAGGTATGTTAATATGAAGGTTTCAGGTAAAAAGTGTTTTCCTACAATGCAAGACTCATTCAAGGATATACAAACTTCAGTGACGTATTTTTAGAATATGAGCAGTTTATATTCAAATATAGAAGTGAACAGTTTAGAATCTAGTGTAGAAAAAGTTTGGGTGCTGGAGAAACATCTGTAGGAAGTATTTATAAAGGAAGGAAAACTACACTGCACTCAGTAATCAAAATTCTATTTTGAAGCTAAATGAATATATTGTACTTCGAATTTGAAGTGTTTTGTGGTGTTATACTGAGCGTTTATAGTAATTAAATAAATCGGATGGAAAGTATATTATTTTCATATTGTCGGGTATAGTGATCCTCTAAATATAGTGTATTAAAAATGTTAGTACCGACAGGTTCACTTCAACAGGAGTCAACCGCATACATAAGAACATTTTACGCGCGATCCGCTTTTCATAGAACTACCCGTTCTATGAGGAAGCTAACCTGAAATGAACCCCAAGCGACGATGTCCCGGAAGGAGTCGTTCCCCACACTTCACACACCGAAGGTATTCGAATCACCACGCCCTGTAAGGGTCCCTCGCGCTGGGGCTCGTTCTGAATTCTTGTTGTACGAGAGCGGAGACGTGGCACGTACTCGTGTGATGCCCTGGCTGGGAATGGCGCGCGCCCGTCGCCAGCGACCTGAGCCCCGAGGCGGCCTCCGTCACGGCTTAATAGAGGGCGAAATAATCGCGCGACGTGCGCCGCACCGCGAGGGCCGCTGAGTGTACGTATCCGCCGGGGAGGCGCCGAATGAAGTGCCGCAGGGGAAGACGGGCGATTAGCCGGGAAGAAGGCCCGCTGTGGCGGCGGCTGTGGGAGGGCTGATGGTTGAGGGAAAGTGGTAGCGGTGAGATGATTGCTGGGAGGAAATGGCGTGGAGGGAATGGTAGAGAGATGATGGCGGGGAGGTGATGGCGGGGAGGTGATGGCGGGGAGGTGATGGCGGGGAGGTGATGGCGGGGAGGTGATGGCGGGGAGGTGATGGCGGGGAGGTGATGGCGGGGAGGTGATGGCGGGGAGGTGATGGCGGGGAGGTGATGGCGGGGGAGGTGATGGCGGGGGGTGATGGCGGGGGAGGTGATGGCGGGGAGGTGATGGCGGGGAGGTGATGGCGGGGAGGTGATGGCGGGGAGGTGATGGCGGGTGGTCGAGGGCGGGTGGATGAAGGCGCGGAGAAAAAGGGGGGAAGAAGGTGGAGAGAAGAAGGTGGGGAGATGAGGGCGGGGAGATGGTGGGGATACGAGGGCGTGGAGATGAAGGCGGAGAGATGAAGGCAGGGAGATGAAGGCGGGGAGATGAAGCCGGGGAGATGAAGCCGGGGAGATGAAGCCGGGGAGATGAAGGCGGGGAGATGAAGGCGGGGAGATGAAGGCGGGGAGATGAAGGCGGGGAGATGAAGGCGGGGAGATGAAGGCGGGGAGATGAAGGCGGGGAGATGAAGGCGGGGAGATGAAGGCGGGGAGATGAAGGCGGGGAGATGAAGGCGGGGAGATGAAGGCGGGGAGATGAAGGCGGGGAGATGAAGGCGGGGAGATGAAGGCGGGGAGATGAAGGCGGGGAGATGATGGCGGGAAGATGAGGGTGGGGAGATGAGGGCGGGGAGATGAAGGCGGGGAGATGAAGGCGGGGAGATGAAGGCGGGGAGGTGAGAGCGGGGAGGTGAGAGCGGGGAGGTGAGAGCGGGGAGATGAGGGCGGGGAGATGAGGGCGGGGATGGGTGGGGAAAACAGGATAAAAGGAAATGTGACAACGATGGCGATGATGATATCGTAAATGGCGTTGACGGAGAGGTGTGATCCCTGGCGTCGATACGTGGAAACCCCCCTGCCTGATCTTCGATACTCTCATGGCACTGTCAGATGTACGTATTCCCATTCTCGTACAATACATTAAAAAATATGAATGTATGAGTCAGCAGGATTATAGATTTGTGATAGTTATTATTTTCTAATGCATTTGTAATTGAAAGGAGAAAATAGCTTTTATTTAAGTTTCTACTGCTAAATAATGATGATGATCATAACAATAATAATAATAATAACAATACACGTATTGATAATAAATATATGACGATATGAAAGCCTTTGAGAAATCCATGGGAATATTTCATCTTTTCTTACAAAAATTCTATATTGCGAGGGGTTGTAAACGCAGTGCTGAAAGAGGCTGGGGCGCAGTTCAGTGACTGCGAAGTAGAACTTGCGCAATGGTACATTCCAAGAACTCCGTGTGATTGCGTAAGAGCCTGCCTTATTGGAGAGCTGTATACGTTCTAGAAATTTCTCGAGACTGTCAAAAATATTCATTCCATCTTAGAAAGGTGATTTCACAATCTCATTGCTTATGTCTGTCTTTTTCAAAACGTCTATTAAACTTGAGAAGAAGTGCCATTGATAAAAACCAAACGTATAACATTTTTCTTTTACGTAATGAACTTTATGTTTATACACTGAGCCGAACTTTGCAGGTAGGCGACTGGCGGCAGGTAACAATGCTGTTTTCTCGTATCTTAGACGAAGTGTACGCGCAAATAGGTGTTAAACCTTCTTATCAATTCAAATTACTTGAATATAGTGAAATGTGTGCATTGAAGTTTCCTACCGCGGTATCAACAAAAATATCTTAATGTAAAAAACTCTAAGGTCTCTCACATTTGGCCTCTCACGAAATGGACGTTGAAAAATATTCATTCGCGAATCGAACTATTAGAGACTGGAACGGGACTAACCTGTCAAAATCTTTAATCCCTTTCCTCAAGGACTGAGCAAATTTAAAAATTAGTTTCCTGATTGTTGATATGAGTATTACAAATATCTTTAATATTATTCAGTGTAAGTAACTATGTCTATTATGTGATTAAGTGTTATTATTATTATAAATTATGTGCAGTGGCGTTGTGAAACTGAGGGAAATGAGAGTAGAGAGACATTACAGCTCAGTGATCCGCAGTGTGGTAAAGTGTAGTGAGGTGGAGTGCTATGAAAGATAGCACGGTGAAATGTTCACGTTACTTTGTGAAGTTTGTAAATTTTGTAAAGTTGTTAAGTTCTTTAATGTAAAGTTCGTGTATTCTGCTACCAACTTCTGAAACTTAATTGCATATTTAGTAATAAATATAATTTGGTTTTGTACCTCCTATAAAGACTCTTACGCAGGTATCACAGTAAGTACTAAGCCCATTTTAGATACGAAAACGCATATGGGGGTTATAGTTTTAAGAGTTCGTTTGAAAATATTGCTTCCTTTGTGAAGTTGAGTTCCCAATATCTACAATTTGCTGGTGACAAAACTATCTTCTAACTTTTGTTGCCGATTGTGAAAATCCCCAGTTGACAAACGGAGGTGCTAAGCGCTCGTTTGAAAGCTCATACGACAACTTGGGAAGCTTCAAATTCTCGTACTGCAATTCCGCTACTGGGAAACTAAATAGATAAATCTATTGTTTACATGTACTATGTTGAATCTTGTTTCATTTCTTTGCAAAATGCCTGTCTTGGTGTACAGTTTTTGTAGTATATCCAAGATTTGATTGTGAGCGTTGCTTTTACCACTTATATGGACGCTACGCCCTTGCTACGAACTCGCTTTGGACGGACATTAATTCTCTGCGTCTGCAGTTGCAGAGGATCGACCAAATCGTTTCCCCTGCTCCTCTTCCCTTTCCCCCACTACCCCACTCATCACCCTCCTCTCCCTTCCCGCTACTGCCACATCCTTACCCCCATTACCTCCGATCTCTCGACTTATCTCTTACCCCCTCCACTCTCCACCACTTCCATCCCCGTCAGTAGCATGCCTGCTTCTCATATCCCGTGCCACTCATATCACTCCACCCCTCCCCTCCCCTCCCCTCCCCACCCTTCCCCGCAGGGGGGGGCGCGTTCGCTTTCCCGCGCGCATAGCTGCGTGTTCGTGTGTGGGCGCGCGTGAACGCACGACGCATCGCCCCTAATTAGATCGCGCGTCACGTGGGCGAGTGGGCGATACGCAGCGCCGGCCCAGAGCAGCCGGGGGGAGGGGGGAGGGGTCGGAGTTAGTTCTCCGCTGGGGCCGCGCCGCGCGCTGCTATCTTCGCCCTTATCTCCGCTGCCATGTCTCTTTTGTCTTTTGCTTCGCATGGCGCTTTGTTGTGTAACTTCTCTCTCTCTTTGCTTAGGTTTCGTTGATTGGATATGAGTCCTTTTGTATTTCGTTGCGTTCGTCTTAAAAACTTACTAAAAAATATAAAAGTTTAGTTTATAAATATTTGTGAAATACCTGTCTATTGTTTTCAATAAAATGATGACGTATTAAAATACATATTTAGGTTCACAAAAAAATTATAAACATATTGTGGTCCCTGCTGGCATTTTTTATGACACAATTTCATTACATTTCATCAACATTATTTGCCTTTCTCTGAACAATTCATAACCAGTAACTTGACCATAAGAATAAATCCAGATAATAAACATAAATTGATTATTAGTTCTTCAAGAAACAATTACCGTCAACGGAGGAAGAGAAAAATAAGTGATATTTTTCGAATAAGAAGTATTTGCACTTTAATGACATTAGAACAAATGTTTTGAGCACTCTTCCTATATTTTTGTACGCCACGATACCTCTTTTCCTCCATTTTTGTCATAATGGAATTCTATAATAATTTCACCAAGGCTTACACTTGTTTATAACTTGATTTACACCGACGTAATTATAATCATCAAAACCTCATCGGTTCAATTCTAAATTAAATGTTCGTACGAACAATGTTTATGACGTTTTATAAACTCAGTAAAATTACCATAAACTCTTTGAAGTGCGTCATTACTCCAAAACGATGTTTTAAACGAGATCATCAAACAAGAACCAAATGAATCTGTTCCCTTCATTTCGAAACAAAGAGGAAAACAAGGCCCAATGCTGAACATCGGATACAAGTGGCTCCCCCGCCAACGCAAATCACTGTGATTGCGTCCACATAAACCACGTATAATGATTTGGACATGAAAGGGTAATCTGCTTCCTGCATGTAGGTAAACTGTAACCCAATGGGAATCGAACTCTCGGGGAAAATAGTATTAGCAATGTGAGAGCAACATTTAATTCGCATCGCTTCGCCCTGTAAATTCCTTAATTTGCTGCAGAGCTATTTCGCTTTCCAATCCCTTCATCCGATTTTTCAATTTTTACTGTAACTTTCACATTTGGACAGTTTTAATAATAATAAAAATGGAAAGCAATAGTTCCGTTTTAAGCTTATTTACTGTTCAACAATTGCATGCAATATTCCCTCGGCATACAATACGCTAAGAAAGGATTATGAAGTTTCCCATTTTATAAGTAACCATGGTCAAAATACACTGTAGGAGAATTGCACTTCGATAGAAAAGTATACTTAGTGTGCATTGAAGGGATAAATGACATTTTAAAACGCAGGAATTAGCAGAATATGGCATATTTGAATTATCAGGCGCACAAGCAATCTACAAAGCACATTAATCTGCAACACACTTTTCCGTCATCCATAACTGAGAAGCGATGCGTCCTACGGCCTTAAAAGCATTTTTTCTGTCACTGAACACACATTATCATTTCTATATTGTCATCTACAACATCAGACCTTTCTAAAAGTTCTATAATATTTTTATGGTTCCGTCATGCCGTAGGAGTGACTGCCAGAAATATTGAAAGCTCGGTTCTAGAATTAAGCTATTTTTACTTTTAAAACGATGATTTAAAAAGTTATCTTTTGAGGACACTTTTGGGGTAACTTTTGATTGAAACTTTGAAGGAAACATTTCAATAAACGTTTTAGAAAACATATGGGAAAATATTTAGAAATATATTCGGGAAAACACTTGGTAACATATTTGGAAAAACTGCGGGATTATTTGCGGTAACGTCTGTGAAAATTTGAGGGAACATATTGGAATCTATGAAGAATATCTGAAGATCTGTGTAGGGGATGGTTTGGGAAACATGTAGAGGTATATGCGAGGATACATACCGGGAACGTAAGCCGGATATTGGCGAGGGATCATATGGTGAACATTTGGTTGAGACGCGAGTCAACTTGCGATGAACATGCGGATAACAAGGGAGAGATTATGCGAGAACGTGCGGAGAATATGCGAGAGGAATATATCGGGAAGCATATAGGGAAAAATTCAGGAGTCAGGTGGACCGAAGCATTGAGCAAAGATTTAAATCTTTGGGCGACCCCTACTCTATATCAGGGCGGTCAGAAACAAGAAGAAACTATAAATCAATATCCAAATAGGCCTGCTATAATGAACATACAATGCTTCAATGTACAGATCAGGCTTTTGATTGAAATTGTGATCCTATACTAAAATATTTTTCACTTTTAAAACATATTTATAAAGCGTGGAATATTTTCACGGGTCCACTCAGTTCATATTAATTGCAAAACTGACTTGTTTTAACTTAGACAATGCATTGACGTCATTTTGAAAACTTCATGCAAAAGGGATCCAGAAAAAGCTTACCTCTCATCGACTAACGCTGAAGTAGTGACTTATTTAAAGAGAAGAATTAACGTGTTTTATGGAAAAGCTTCAGCCTTGTTAGTTTGACCTGTGCTCTTATTAAGCCTAAGAAAAGACCCTGAATATGTTGTGCCTCATTACTACATTTAAGTCCGCGGAGATAGTTCGATTAGCAGGCGCCGTGTTCCTTCGCGGGCGTCGTGGAAGCATCTTGCGCTGAGTGTGCGTTTGTGCTGGGGAGGTCGGCAAAGAAAGCGCGACTGCAAGCAACCTCCGCCTGGAATCCCAGGGCAGCCGTCGTCTGGGGGGGGGGAGGAGGGAGAGGGGGTGAAACCTCTGAAGCCGTCGCGCGAACGGAGGCCGGCGGCCGGTGCGTGGGAGGGGAGGGGAGGGGAGGGGCAGGGGGGCGCCGTTGGGGAGAGCGAGGAATGGGCCATTAGAGCAGCGATTTAATCAGCGGCTGCTGCGAGGCGGTCGCCGCGGTAGACACGGCCCGCGCCGCCGCTCCCTCCGACGCGCTGCCGCCGACACCGCCGTCTCCGCCCCCGCCCCCGCCACTGCCACCGCCACCGCCACCGCCACCGCCACCGCCACCGCCACCGCCACCGCCACCGCCACCGCCACCGCCACCGCCACCGCCACCGCCACCGCCACCGCCACCGCCACCGCCACCGCCACCGCTACCGCCACCGCCTCCGCCCCCTCCCCGCCTCCGCCTCCGGCTCCGTCTCCGGCTCTGGCTCCGGCGGCGTCTCCGACACCGCCTCCGCCCCCGCCGCGCCCCCCGCCCCCTCTCCCGCCGCCGCCACCGTCACAGCCACTGCTTTCGTCGCACCCTCCGACGCGTTGCCGCCGCCGCCGCTGCCGCCGCTACCTCGGTTGCCGCTACCTTCTCCACCACTGCCTTCCGCGGTCAGCCTTCCACGCTGCTCCCGGCACCCTCCACGACCAAGCGGGTCCCTCCGCACTCGCAGCTCTCACCCGTCCTCGCCGCCCTTACCTCACCTGCAGCCCTTACCACACGTACCCGCCTTGCCTCCTCTAGCGTCCCTGTTGCCCCTGCCGCCACTGCCAGCCTTTGTTATCCTTGTTGCCATTATCACCCGTGTCACTCCTATCACCCTTGCCACTCCTGTAGCCCGTTTCACTAGCAACCCAGGCCTTCCCGGGTATACCTGCCACTCCTGAAACTCCTGCCGCTCCTGTCATTCTTGACGTTCCTAACACCCCTACTGCCAGTCACCCCTGACATCCCTGCATTTTTTACTTCCGTGCCTCCCCTGACGTTTTTGTCGTCTCTGACACCCTGTCATCCCTGTCGCAAATGCTGCCCCTACCATTCCATGAAATCGGAATCATATACTTATTTTATTACCATCTAAATTAATTCCTTTATTAGGAATATACAGAATAGATAATTTTCATAAACTACGAAAATTTTCTTTCATATTTAAACTACCTTTTGGTATGTTTTTTGTCTAAAAACTAAAAACAAATACCTTTTTTGTTTAAACTAGCTTTTTGATTTGCTTTTCTACACTCATATTTTGGTCAATTTCAGTATTTTTTGTTTTAAATATTTTTCTCTTCTTTTTTTGCTTCTGCACGAGTGTTCACTTTAAAGTAAAACGCACCACTGCTTCAGAAAACCTACATATTCTATTCTATTCAAATACCTGACTGCTGAGGTTGGGAGCAATCAATCGCGCGATAAACATCTGGTCTCTCTAATTGAAGTAAATACCGTTTGTTCATTCTTCTAAATTTCACTTTCGAGACACTAATAGATTTCTCAATTGCCGTACTTACATTTTGAGTTGAGTACGGGTTTACAAATAACACAGATTTGTAAGTGCGCTACTTGTGGATAATTAAGGAAGTAGGGAATTAAATGTTGATGGAATTCATAGTTTTGTCTGGCGTTAAATCGTGATTTTTCTCTAGCCCTGACATCTTATATTTACCTTGTGTTATAAAAACTGTCCAAACTTTTTCATTTTCCTCGCGGAGTTAAACCACTCACTCATCACTTTTTATTATTTTTTTTATTTATTGAAATAATATGATACGCAAGATGTAATTTGTAATGTTTACAGATGTAATTTTGACGGCTTAGGTGAACCGTACAAACTAACTTAAAACTAAATCCAATTACTCAAGGGTAAAGAAGCTCACAGAGTGCCTTGTTGATTTTCCAGTTAGAAGTGGATGCAGGTATCGGAAACCTATTTTTTTAATTATTGTCCGGGAATCTGTGATTTGAGAAAAGTTAAATTTGGATATGTTTTCGATTTGGTTGACGCCAATCGCTTCTCCCTTCTTTTTTCACCCCACCTACCTCAGTCCCTCCGAATAAAGAAGATTGACGCCCACGACCACCACAAACCTCTCTAACGTCCCAAGACGTATTTAATTCCATTGTTTTCCTACTCAATGAAATGAATACAATAAAACCGACACAATGTTCTCAATACACAGAGTGAAGAGGGACAGGGCATAGCGCGATGACTTCACATTCGAGGGGCCCGGGTTCAATTCCCATGCCGGCCATCCTGACCGAGTTTTCAACGTTTTCCGCGGTCATCCATGCAAATGCTGTGATTGTTCTTCTGAAAGGCCACGATCACAAAACCCTCATCGCTTCCGCAATATGTTAACTATTTGAAGTCTCTAAGGTTAACCGAATTCGAGATATCGTGGCTTCCTGATTGGGTGACTGACTGGAATCTCCGGGATGTAACTGCGCCGAGGCCAATTGCTCTTTACGGGACATATAACGGCTAAATACAAATATAAAACACTGGCTGAAAGAAATACCAGAAAATCTTTTGTAATACAGTATTCTCAAAATTCACCATATTTGTATTAAGGAGTCAATATCATTACAAAATATTATTGAGATTAAAAAATAAATAACCCTAAACTGTGACATTGCTCGCAAGGCATTATTCATCGGCATTATCACCCTCTTTGCTACCAATATCCTTCTCACCACTCTTCATATCCCTGCCTGCCTTGTCATTTTTAGTGATCGCTTAGGTCTAAGATAACTGGGGAGAACATGTGCATACTTTCTAATACATACCAGAAACATAAATATTCCTCAACAATGAAGCCTTCCGAAAGCGAGTTAGCATTTCACGTAATTTTGTACCATTGGACTCAATTTTTTTGCTCCGTAATATTCTGTATTTGCACTTTTTCTCTGTATTTTCATTTGCTCTCAATGCATTGTCATGCTGACACACCTTCATAACATTTGCACACTCTCTCCGGTTTTGCGATGTTTGTATAATACTAGCACTATTTACACACTTTTAACTATTTACTCACATGGGAGCATTTTTAATTGTGTGAGAATTGCACAAACACTATTTGTATATTTGTAATATTTACATCATTAACACATACATTAACATATTTTCGTCTAGATCAGTCAGCTATTTTTCACTTCATTTAACAACTCCTTATAATTATAATAATATGTTATTTCGCTTTCAGATGACCATAGAAAAAAGGAAAAATGTTATTTTTAAACTTAAAAAATTGATAGCTGTCACTGGCATGTGTTTATCCATGTCGACATATTTATAGGAAGTGAACTTTAAATGAGCTAATTTACATCACAAGCTAATAAAATAATAGTAATTCTTTACTAATAAATGTACATCAATTAAATTCTGCTTACATGTACCCACTTAGTCTTCAATAAGTTGATAAATAGAGCATTGTTTGAAATTATATTTGAATACATGTTGTGCCTACTGGAGGGATAGTATCAACAATATACGCTAAATTAGTGTAGGTTTAGAAAAAAAATGTTTTTCTAATGAAGCTCTACTTCCAAATATTGAATATTTGGAGTAATTCTACTTCACTACTATTTAAAGCATTCAGGTTTCTTAAACAAATCATTAAAAGTTTCATAAGGAATTAAACTGCACGGAATATCTCGATGAAATCAATTCTTTGAATTCTATAAATGCTTGCATCGTACTTAAATGTGTGAAAAAATCCAATTATCTGTGAGCCTGAAAGATTATCCTTTTGATGATGTTCTTTGTTTCTTTCATGATGTACATACTTCAATTTATACAAACGAGTACATGTTATTCTAAATACATGAACACCATTTTTTATTGCTAAACTATAATCATAGTGGTTAAACTGATTGAATGTTGAACCTTGACGGAGTTTTTTAAATGGTACCAAATAGTTGAATTTAATGAGCCATGGGTGTACTAAATCTATACGCTACATAAATTTTAATTCATTATTTAAATGCGAATAACACGTTTACACTGGCTTGAGAGCTGTATAATACTATAAAATGTTGGTGCAATGAATTGAAAAATCTCACCCTCACCAAAAAAACACCAGCAGTATTTTAATGAACATAATTATTTTTGACTAGGATCCACTTTGAACACAAAATATTCTCTTATTATACAAGTAATATTTTCGGCATGCTCGATACGGTTTTAATCTTCTCTCCCTCTCTTTGTTCTTTTGAATTATGTCAGTTTTGTTTTGATTTATTCAACACATTATTACCTCCAGGCTGTTTATTTGTGTCACTCTATTTAACTAATTATATTTTATGTGATATTTTAATAATAACTATACTAATTCAACTCAACAGAATTAATGAACAGCATTCTTTTCTTGGAAGATATATTCGTTATAGAGAGATTTTTAAGAAATAAGGGGTTTTACACACACCAGAAGATAACGGGCTGTATTAAATTTCTCGCTTTTTCCTTCTCTTTGATAATCTGTGCCGCAAATGAATGAAAACGTTAAAAGTGATCGAAATTTAGTTTCAGAAAATAAATTGTAAAAGGGCAGATAGTGTAACAAACCGAAGAAGGCGAGGGAATTAATGCATCAAATGACATGTTAGTTGTAATTGAAGAAAGACGTCTAGATTATTATGAACATCTGACAACAATGCCGCAAAAAGATGACTGTCAAAAATTTAAAATTGAAATCCTTTAGATCTCAGATAGTCTGTTGTCTTGGAACGATAGAGTGAGCCAGAGATAGAATTATGTACATGTGGGTTGATAGCTAAAACGAAAGGGAAAACGTAAAGACGAGGGTCAGCGAATGATGTAACACTCGAACTATTAAATTTCTCGTCTCAATCTTTGAATTCCCAAAAACGCACGTGCACGATGTAAGTAAATGAGAACTCGACCCCAGGGTTAAGACGTGGGTGGTGGGGCCCCGCGCTGCGAGTGGCAGCTGTAATGGGCTGGCACGGCGACGACGCAGGGAAGGAGGAGGAGGAGGAGGAGGAGGAGACGGTCTGCTACACGTGTATCGGCGAGCGAGGCGAGGGAGGTTGGACGCGGTTCTGGACAATGGCTGGATTCCGGCCTCAGCCCTTGCGCGTCTCCGGGGCTGCCTGAAGCGCCCCCCCCCCCCCCAGCCCCCGCCGGCCTGGGTCTCCGAACCGCATGAGATGGCTCACAGCCACAGTTGTTCTCACTGCAGCGTTTCTGATACGAAGGTCCAAGGTTCGAGAAAGGATGGTGGCGCATTTTCAATACCAGCTATATATCTGGGTTCAGTACAGTTGCTATGTCTAGTAGAATACTTGTGGCTGGGTGCTGTGATGGGGATTTTTTTTAAAAACCTGTTGCGTTTGTGTAAACGCAATGCGTCTCCTAGTTCCTTAAGGAGCGTTGAGCACACCGTAGAGTAATCCTCCGTTAATTTATATAGGAGTAATCCTCCGTTATTATTCACCCAGGGGCGGATTAATATTTTTGCCGCCTGTAGGCACATCAAATTTGCCGCCCCCTGTTTAAAATTAATGTTACATTTCTAATTGTAGCGTTTCAGTAACAATTCCTCATTAATTTAAACGTTTTAACTTTAAAAGTAACATTATATTTTGCACATTGTTTTCATAAATTAAATAATTTTTTTGGATTAGCTAATTTTGGATATAAACTGTATCTTCATAGCAAGTAACGTTCAACATTATTAACGTTTCAACACTGAAACGTTAACATTAAAAGGAAACTAAAACATGACAACTAGAATTGCAACATGTTTTCTTTCGTCAACGGGCCTTAGTTTCAGATTCATATACTTCTGAAATCATAAGGTATACTCTAATGAAGTAGACAAATAAATAGCTTGTATTAAATATTAATATCATATTTTTAAAATAAAAATATTTATGCTGTTATAGTTTTTAGAGAACCTAAATTTGTTTTAGAAAATATCAAGAAAATTTTGCGTCTTTGAAAACTTGCCGCCCTTGAAAATTTGCCGCCGTAGGCACGTGCCTACTGTGACTATGCGTAAATCCACCTCTGTATTCACCCAGCATCCTATAGGGGTCCCTGGGTAGTCAAGCCACGTCAGTCACAGTCAAGTCAGGGAATCGCCGATAAGTAGCGTTTTCGCGCTCGCGTCTCGCACGCGCCCTGCGTCATCAACCTATCCACCAGAATAGGGAAGCAATAAAGTTATGTGTAAGGTTTAGGATGCTTCACATGGGTTTGACAAGCTTGTGAAGCAGGCAACCTCGTTTTGAATCGAACCCGGAACGTCAGTGGTGAAACGTAAGCGATTTCGCCACTGAGCCACGAGAGCACCGTGCATAGTTTATCCATAGTTGGTCCGTGGTTTATCCGATCAGTACAACGCGTCTGCCGGAGCAGTACCCTCACAAACAGGTCAAGGACTGCGCACCTCATTCCCTACCTCATCCGTGTTCCCTTCTCTCCTCTCACACACCTTTACAATTACATGCAGTAAATTACCACACGTGTTGGGAGACGAGCCTGCATCTTAGAGTTTGGCTTCACTGGGGCAGTGCACTTCTGGCGGATGTGCCTCCAGGTGGAAAGTTCAGACCCCAAGTAAAGTGGATGCCGATCTCATTTTCCAATGGGGAAGGCCATTCTCTTTTATCATAATTCCCACTTTCCCCTCTGTAATCTATATACTAGTTCTGGGAACCTTGCGGTAAAAAATAACTAAATAAGCTCCTAATTGAAAAATATCAAAGTGAAAGTGGTTTTGAACACAGGACTTCTTCATTGGTGTCCCCATGGAAACAAGTACAGAAAATTGTTCTGTATATGAACAATATGTAAATACCCTTGCCAAATATCAAAACCTGTAATCATTTAACACTAACTTGCAGAATATGTTTGAAACTCATTGTTAATATGTTTGAAACACATTGTTAATACGTTTATCTGTAGTTCTTAAATACATACTACACGTTCCCCATTGTTAATCTTCAGAGACTGCAATGCCAATGGTATGACAATTGTAACACCTTTTGAATTAGATATACAAGACATTACGCATAATACATTATGTATTATACTAATAATATGATTTACAAAGGGTTAATTTTTTTACGTTCGTGTTCTTCCTCTGTGAATTAGGCACATAAGAGCTTCACAATGTTTACCGTAACGCATGTAGTTCCCAACGGTGCCTAAAATGCCACTCCAAGCGTTAAAATACTTTTACCCTCGTTTCTCACTCCATCCCCACAGCGTCTTCACAACTTGATCGCTACTGTTACCGCCTCTGCTTCTCCCAACTCCATTGCTTCCAACATCGCTTTCCTCCCTTCCCATCGCCACCACAGCTTTCGCCTGCGTCGTTTCTTCCCATCTGCAACAAGTAGTCCGTTCTTCTTGTTGCCGTGCTCCGCGAGACGGATTTCTCCGTCCGACGCAGGCCCTCTCCCGACGACACGCCCACTTCTCGATCTCCGCCACGCCCTCCCAGCTCGCTCGTCTTTCCCACCCGCGCCGATTTACCCCGCCTCGGTTTCTTTTCAGTCTCGCTTCACCCCACTCCGCAATGCCCACCCCGCCACACCCCTGCCCGTCTTCCAATGCCCCTCCGCTCCACCCGATCCCGCCTCGCTCTTTCCGATTCGTCCTCGTTCTACCTGGAACCCGCGCCTCCTGACCACTAACACCGCTCTGATCTGAGCCCAACTACTTCACTTGAACACGCCCCGTCGTGTCATGTACGGCACAGCTCTACCTCGTCCTCACCGCAGACACATCCCAACCACGTCCCATCCTCATATTACCCCCGCCACAACAAAGCTCTATCTCCGCCACGCCCTCCCAGCTCGCTCGGCTTACCCACCCGCGCCGATTTACCCCGCCTCGGTTTCTTTTCAGTCTCGCTTCACCCCACTCCGCAATGCTCACCCCGCCACACCCCTGCCCGTCTTCCAATGCCCCTCCGCTCCACCCGATCCCGCCTCGCTCTTTCCGATTCGTCCTCATTCTACCTGAAACCCGCGCCTCCTGACCACTAACGCCGCTCTGATCTGAGCCCAACTACTTCACTTGAACACGCCCCATCGTGTCATGTACGGCATAGCTCTACCCCGTCCACGCCACAGACACCTCCCAACCACGTCCCATCCTCATATTACCCCCGCCACAACAAAGCTCCATAGGCCCGACCTGACCTGCCCCATCCCTCCCAAATTCCCGCCTCGTCCCGGGAGAGGTGGCTCAGGCCATCGACAGATGTCACTGCAGTCGCTGTGACCGGAAGGTCCTAGGTTCGAGTCCCGACGGTGGTAGGATTTTCGTTAATAACTTGTTAGCTAGGTCGACGACTTCAGTTGCTGTCTAGAGGAGAATTCTAGCGGCCGGCTGCTCTGATAGGTATTTTTCCGTGGTTTCTCCGATCAACACCAGGCGAATGCCGGAGCAGTACCCAAACAAACGGGCCACGGATCGCGCGAGACGCGATCTCCCTTTCTTGTCCTATCCTCCCCCTTACACACATACACACACAAGCACACACACACACTTATACTAACACGCACTACTCTACCACACACGCCGGGAGACCCGTCATGAGCTAAGAGCTTGTTCCGGCTGGAGCGATGCCTCTTTGGTGGGAGATACATGGTTAGGGAAAACACCGCTAACCGACGGTAGGTCGGCGCCTGATCTCGCTATACAGCGCAGGAAAGATCACCTCCACCTCCCGAGCAAAAAACATGCATTACACTTACGGTCCCTGGTAGTTGATATGCTCGGTGAAGAATAAATCAATCGCCGCCTCATGTCCACCTCATTCCCGACTCATTCTCACATCATCCTCATCCTCTCTCTCTCTCTCTCTCTCTCTCTCTCTCTCTCTCTCTCTCTCTCTCTCACGTTTTCGCACCAGCCTCACCACAACAACCTCGTCCACGCCACGACCCTATAGACACGCCCCGCTACAGAATCCGGTCCGATTTCTCGCTTCAGACTCATGCATTAAATTCCGCATCCCCGCTTTAAGACATGCGTCCTCTCCCCTCTCTCCATGTCCTCCTCCCTGCCCCTCCGCCACGCCTCCCCTCCTCTACCGTGTGGGCGGCTACCGATTGCGAACGATCGCCGCCCCCGCCCCTCCTTTCACTCCCCGCCACCGACTTGCTCCGCTCGTGCGGGCGACAGGCAGCAGTTGCTGCTGCTGCTGTCACTCGCGTTTTTTACCCAACAGTGGAGGGGCGGTGCCTGAGTGTTGGTTGCGGGAGCCGTCTAGTACGCCACTTGTGTTGACCCATTGCCACGGCTTTCAACTTCGCGATCGGAAAGCCCACCGATTTAGTGACGGGTAAAAATGTTTTCTTAGAGGAACATGGAATTCATAGTCGTAGATATGTAAAATTATTGTAGTGAATGGCAGTGATGTTTATAATTTCTAGCAAAATAATGCGTGCGAGAATGTGAAATAGTTCATTCTTCAGAAACACATTAATCTCAGAAAAGTATTTTGTTTTCAGTTCTAGCCACAAGAAATGTTTCACTTCCTGACTTATTTCTTTCAAGTTCTAATTTTTATCATATTTTTTTAAATTATTTTATTCGTTTCTCGGTCGGTCACCTCGTTAACTCAGCACAGTTGAAATTCGTTAATAATTCTCTCATTCAACCATTATGAATAGGTGATTTCGTTTCATCTCTTAAACACGTAAAGCTGTCAAATAGGCATTGCATAGTCACTCTCTCATTCTAAGATTTAATGATATCGGATAACTTTCTCAACATGAACTGTATTCCCGACTTTTCAATATGATTTTATTTCTGTACTTTTGAGCAATGCATCTCAATGAATTCGTGAAAAAAATCTGCACGCTGGTATTTGTAACATATTAGTCAAAATGATTCGATTTCACATTTTTTCTTCCTTCGACTTTCTACACTTCTCTGTTTTATTAACTCTAAATGATCTTTCTGCAATTTTTCATTACTCACACTGCAATTCTTTCACATTACTTTCCTGACCTGTTCATCAGCTCAAAAAAGTTAAACAGAATAAATCTCAGTTGCCTATTTTACCGTTCCTATTATGATCATCAGTTTTGAAGCCTTCCGCTCGCTCACCCGCCCGCTCACCCGTCCGCTCACACGCCCGCTCACCTGCCCGCTCACACGCCCGCTCACACGCCCACTCACCCGCCCGCTCACCCGCCCGCTCACCCGCCCGCTCACCCGCCCGCTCACCCGCCCGCTCACCCGCCCGCTCACCCGCCCGCTCACCCGCCCGCTCACCCGCCCGCTCACCCGCCCGCTCACCCGCCCGCTCACCCGCCCGCTCACCCGCCCGCTCACCCGCCCGCTCACCCGCCCGCTCACCCGCCCGCTCACCCGCCCGCTCACCCGCCCGCTCACCCGCCCGCTCACCCGCCCGCTCACCCGCCCGCTCACCCGCCCGCTCACCCGCCCGCTCACCCGCCCGCTCACCCGCCCGCTCACCCGCCCGCTCACCCGCCCGCTCACCCGCCCGCTCACCCGCCCGCTCACCCGCCCGCTCACCCGCCCGCTCACCCGCCCGCTCACCCGCCCGCTCACCCGCCCGCTCACCCGCCCGCTCACCCGCCCGCTCACCCGCCCGCTCACCCGCCCGCTCACTCATCCGTTCACATGCTTGTTCAGTGTCATTCACTCACCCGCTCACTCTCCTGCTCATCTATCTCCTAGCCCTGCAATCCTCTCTCTTGCCCGTCCACCCACTGACCCAACCTCTCATTCGTTCGTTCACCCGCCAGCTCACATGTTTGCTTGCTTGCTTGCTTACTTGCTTGAGCACCCGCCCGCCAGGCGCACTCGCCCGCTCACTCTCCCACTGACTCGTCCGCTCACTCGTGCACTAACTCGCCCGCCCATTCGCTCGCCCTTTCGCCCGCTCACTCGCCCACTCACTCTCCCACTCACTCACCCGCTCACTCGTCCGCTCACTCTCCCACTCACTCGTCTGCCCATTAACCGGTCCATTTCACTTGCCCGCTCGCTCGCCCCCCCTCCCCCCGACTGCTCATTCACCCGCTCCCGCTCACTCGATCGCTCACCGGCCCGTTAACAAGTTTACCCGCTTTTCCAATCGCCTGCCCTCCCATCCCGTTTATCCTCTCGCCCTCACCTGCTGCACCTCTTACCTGCCCACCTGTCCCCCAGTGAGGGCGAGGGAAACGCTGGCCCGGCCGGCGGGAGTGGGGGAGGGGGTCGCCGATAACCTGCCGCAGTTCAGGCGGTTGCCCACCAACGGTTCGATGGCGGCCGGCGCCGCCGTCAGCGCTTTGTAGCGCGCCCCATTCATTACCGCCAATTACGAGTTAATCTGTAATAAATAGAGGAATAAATGAATTGATGCGTGTGTGCCCCGCTTTGTTACTGTGGCCGCATTCTTCGACGCCATTGTGGAGGCCGACCGCGCCGTCTCATTGTCTTTGTGCGGCGGCGGGGGCGGGGGCGGGCGGCGTGGGTGGGGCCGGAGCGGCGGTCCGCTTGCATCCCTCCCCGCCCCCTCCCCCCGCCCCGCCCCGCGTGTAAACAAGAATTGCTTTCAAATATTTCAGATAAATGAGCTGACCACTATAATTCTCTTGTACAAACAACGGCCAATTACGGGAGAGTCGCGTTTATCTGTAGCCACTGAAATATCGAGCTTGGCTCATCCGCCATTGTTGGCTGTTGCAGGTAAGCCGCTGCCGCTGCAGTGTGCATGCCTGCCGTTCGGCGGCGGTCGCCCCCTCCCCACCCCCTCGGACTTGGACGCGCTATGAGCGCTGGTGGGGGCGGCTGCATCAAGGGCAGAGTGGGCGGTCGGTGTGAGGTGCGCGGTGAGTAGGGTGATAGTGCGTGTGTGGCGTGGGGCTGGAGTAAGAGGAATGTGAAGGAGAGGGACGTGGTTTGCGGGTGTGCGGTTGACCATGAGGTGGTGTACAGAAAGAGCAAACGGAGCAATTGGTAATACGTTCCTTAGACGAATGGTGATGGAGCTTAGTGGCTGTAATTTTTTTAGAGATGAAACTTTGTGTCGATAATTTTCTTCAAATGATCGATATATTAATATTTACTTAGAATGTAATCGATCACTTCGATATCTATTTAACAGGGTGTCTGTGAAATTCGAATAATATGCTTCAACATTCTTGATTTTCAGAAGAATAAAATATTCATGCCCTTGAATCGACAAATAAGACAATATTAATGCAATTATTTAAAAGAATTTAAAATTGCTCCAATTGTTATTTTGAAGCAACGTGTACATTTGCGTAATTTCATTACAGATTGCTTTGTTAATAATATTATTCTTAAACTTGTTTGTTTGTAACTTGCAAATATTAATTAATAATAGAAGAATATCAATTGAGAAATCGAAAATGAAAATTCTAAATGAGTGATATTCAAAACGTCAGTTACAATATTTAATACATGGTTGAAGTTTAATATCCTTTTCAATTTTGAAACCGCAAATAAAGAAGAAGAAATCTACAGGATTTTCAGTTAGGGTTTATACCTCCTATTTTGAAGAGATCATTAATTTACTAATATTCTCAAGTAATGAGAAATATCCTTAATCTATAAGCTTTTAAATTAATATCAATATTCCTTTTATTTCTACTGAAGACACAAAGGACTCAGCCTTTTCTTGAAAGCTGATACAATATTTTCAGATAGACTTTTCTCAATACAATTTGTATTTCTCGCTATATCATTTTATGCTTTCGACTGTCAGAAGGCTACCGCTAACATCATACACCACCATTACATCATATATTTATTTGAGTAATGTGATGGTCATCGAAGAGGATAAATGGGATATGCTAGTAATTTTAGTGGAATACTAATAGACTAGCTCTTTTGGAAGCTCTCACGTTCCTAGTAATACGATGACTTACGAACCTCATTGGTGGAAAGCGTTGATGTGGATTATACTTAATGCCGTGGTTACATTAAAACGATATTGGCGTTTTATCAAAAGTAATATTTGGTTATTAGTTCACTGGAGAGGGGAACAATGAAAATTTTACACATTTCCATGTCTAAACACATAAGACAATATTTAAATTGCAAGATATTCATTAAGTATAATGACGTATGGGTTAAATACTTCATGTAAATTAGTATTAACGTGTAATTAGAGAGATTATTCATTTTCATTTCAAGATAGAGTGTTAGTGGTTTATATTTTGTTGTGTGTTTAACACCGTTTCCTATTATTTCTTTTAAAAATGATATTTTTATTCTGAACTCTATATTTCGTAAATGATTAAGTCAGAATGGGAATATTCAGACGATATTTCGGACGTTGATTAAAGCAAACCAACAAACAAGCACCAAGGAAATTCATATTGTTAAATTATTGATTATTTACGTGCATAATATTTAATCATATCATTTTCAGCAATGTATGAAATACCTTAAATAATGAAGTTATGTTTATATGTTTAAAAACATTTTCACGATTACAAGGGACATTTTTTATTTTTCATTTAAACAATTTGCATCCTATGTCACATTTCATTTATAGGCCTATAGTACACACTGTCGTTAGTAACATCTAAATGGACAAGGAAATCTGTGAACATTTTTGTACAACATGAAATACGAAACAGAAAATACGAATTTTGTGTCGTTTAATTTCTTGTTAACAAGGCAACTTGATATCTTATGTCATGAATTTGTGATTTTTTGAAATTCGTTTTTCAAGTACAGAAATGTTTTCTTACGGCCTCCTAAGATCAGTGTTTACTCAAATGCATTCTCTTAAATATAATATTGAGCCAAAAAATATTTCGTTCTCATGTAAATGTTTCGGTGTTCGTTTTCTTTCGCAGCTATTCTCTAAATTTAAACGAGTCACATCAAATGAATATGTGTACACAATTTGAACTACTTCATTCTATTTACTTTGTTAATAGAATGCTTTTAATATATAATCATTTCAGCGTCTTTGAGTACACCAGAGATTTTGCGACCAACGGTTAATGAAATGTCGATGTTATTGTTTTTCTTTTTGTTACAAATACATGTATATTTTAAAAGGTAAACCAACCTTTAAAAAAAACAAGAGAAAGGTAATTCAAACTAAAAGAAAATCGTAACCAAGCAAAGTTTCCCCAAACTTCCATTCTCGCGTCATGTCTAAGTCATCGAGCCAGCTCCTTTCTTGTGTGCGCCTGTAACGGATTACGTCCTCGCCGCACTCTAACGCGAGTAGCGACACGTGCAGGCGATCCCCAGGCGCCACTCCCCTCCCTCCTAAGTCCCCCACCCCCACCCCACCCAGCGGCCTGTGGCGCCCGAGGCCTGCGCTCGGCAGCGGCGCCCTGTCACGCGGCCCGGGCGGGGAGGGGGAAGGGCGGAGGGGGCCTCCGCGGAGCTGGGTTGGGCGGGTACTAACGGGGTGGAATGGGGCAAAGACTTGTAGAAGTGAGGGGGACGGGGAATGGGTTGAGGGGTGCAGGGTGGGGCGGGGAAAGGGCCGTGCGGGGCGTGGCGGGGCGAGGCGGGGCGAGGCGGGGCGAGGCGGGGCGAGGCGGGGCGAGGCGGGGCGAGGCGGGGCGAGGAGGGGCGAGGCGGGGCGAGGCGGAGTAGGGCAGAGCCTCGGCGCGCGTGCCACGACTGCAGAGCCCCGCCCCCGCCCCCGCCCGTACCTGTGGCAGGTTTTAATATGTAGCGCGCCCGCCTCAGGCCGCTTCTCTCCACCGCCAAGTGCCGCCGCCGCCGACGACGACGACGGTGACTTGGACTTTAATGAATTCCCTCTCTGGTCGCGCCTTCTTCCGACCCCGCTGGCCACGCCCCCTCTGCCGCAGGGAACTTCCTGCTACAGCCTCTCCTCACACGTCCCCGCGCTTTTCTTCCAGAACTTTCTAAATGCGCCCCTCACTCTCGCTACCCTTCACTCTGGTTCGCGCCTATGTTGACTCGTGGCTCTGGTCCCTTTCTTGCTATACTTTTCTCTCGCTCTTTCTTTCACTTTGTCTCTTCGCTCTTTACCCTCTCATTTCTCACCACCATTTCCTCTCAACAATGTTTCTTCACGTGTCTGTCACTCACCATAAGTTCTCACTTTTGTCTTCCTAATCCCTGAACTGTCTGAGACATTTTCTTTCTTCACGATCCGTAACCAATAGAACCTATGTCAATGATTTTTCTCTATTTTTTCATTTCTTCCACTGACTTTCATCTCTCTATTAATGATTATTTCTTCAAAATATGATGTTCGAAGTCCACTTCCAGTTCCATTTCATTCATGCTGTACAAAACCTTCACATAATTTTATTGTTGGCTATTCCGTACCTCGCCTCTTTTCCCTGTTTTTCCTTTTAACCGGCGCTCTCCCAATCCCTTTTCATGTGCCCGACTGACCTACTGCCCGTTTCTGTTGAATCCGGTCCTATCCTTTCGTGTATTCTGCGCTAATCCGTTATTTCCCTCTCTCTCTCTCCGCTTCTCGTTTTGAATTACGGTGTCGTTACCATCTCTGGTCTTCTGTCCTAGCCCTTTCCCCTCCCTCAACATCCACTACATATCTCTGCCTTAACTTTTCGCCTCGTCATCTCCCACGTTGTCTGTGATCTTTTTTCCGCTCCCTCTCCTCACCCTTAATTCTAACTCCGTATTCCACCTCTTCTCCCAAAACCTCACTCCATTTCCACCTTTCTTTTTGACTATCTCCACTGCCTCCCTACCATTTCTAGCTAGCTCTTCTCTTCGCCCCCCTGACCCCTCGATCCTTCTCTTCACTCCTCTCCACCACCCTACTTCCCCCCCCCACCTTCTGCCACCTTTCTCGACACTGTTGTCTCCACTCTCTCACCGTACCTCACTTCCAACACCCCCTTCTCAACGCCTCCCGTAACTCCCTCATTTGGACCTACTGCCGACCCAGATCTCCTCGACGCTTGGCAGTCTCTCCAGCACCTAGCCCGCTTCGCGCTCCCGCCCCAGTGCTAGCCCCTCGCTGCCCGCCGCCCCGCCCCGCGCCGCGCACGGGCGCTCGCCCGGATTTTCGCCAGGAGGGCAGAGGGGGGGGGCTAATTCGGAAGTCCCCTTTGCCCCCGCCCACTCATCGCGCATTCAGAAAGAGGAAGAGTATCGCAACCGACGCCGAAATTGAGTTAAAAAGAACGAAAATTGAAATGTAACCAAATCCATGAATATTAATTGCGTGCGTGCGCGAGGGGCGTGACCGCGCGGCGCAAGGGTGGCCAACCTCCGGCGGCCATATCGCTTTCCGCCACCCGCGACCTGACCGCTCGGGAGAGGTTATTGCTCTCTCGCCGGCGCCCAGCTGCGGGTTGGGCAGGACGCCATTCGACAAAGGCAGTGGCGATGGTGGAAGCGTCGGTGCAACTCTGTGACAACCCTCATTTTGGGTGATTTTTGTTGAGGAGAAGGAAAAAAATAATGTTTCTGCAAATCTAGACATTTCACAGTTTGGGGATTAATCTTTTGCGGCATTCACTACACACGTTGTAGTCTGATGAATGCGATTGTAGAGCAACTGGACAACAGTGGTTATCGGAAGAAACCATAAGATTATTTTCAATGTGCGTAATTGGTCATCATTATGTTGTGTGTACCTTTCAATTAAATGCAAGCCATGTACGAAAAACTTGAACTATTTTTATTGGAAAAATATGTAGTCATGTCAAGTCCTATGATAATTCTTTAGCGTCTGCGACGTGATTTCATGCACCTTTTAAATTACGATAGCGATTTTCATTGTTACATAATCAGGAAGTAAGAAGAAAACTGTAGATACAATTTACTTTTTCAATGTTAAATGTTTTAAAACTTTTTATTGAACGTGAAATGCGAATTGAAAACATTAAACTACTCGAATAATTACGCGATATCAAGAAATTTTGTAGAATTATAGTGTAATAATTTGTTTGATGAATGTTTGTTACCACTGCGTAGTTTAAAAATCTAAATTAATTAATAATTAATTATTCCTCTTCAAAAACGTTAGGAAACTACGACTTGACTAGTTACGCAGAATACAGAGGATTAAAAGGATTTATAGAAAATAGAACCAAGCAACCAACATTTTTCGTCAATAATTAAATTATTGCATGTTAATGTACTTCTAAAACGTAAACAAACTGTGTCCTTTAAGTGGCCTCTAAATATGAATTCTTTTATGAAGCATGTGATGTCATGATTGACACATGATTATACCCAATTTCCAGAACACTCTGATACGCATACGGATGTTTCTCAGGAGAATAACATAAAATCTCATATTCTGCACGCAGTAGGGAGTTTATTGAACTGCAGTACATGGAACTACCGCATTATATAGGAAGAGGTGAATGTAAAGCTAAAAGCTAGTAGAGCTTTACTTTCGCACGCTTTCATCTAAGCTTTTAGATGAAAACCATTGATGAATACGAACCTTTGTGAGTGGAATGGATTAGGATTTTATGGTGCGTTTTTTCGGGGTCATTTTGCAGTTGAAATAAAAACACCCAGACTTCATGGCCTTTCCCCTAATATTTGTGAACTATTTTCTAGTATTTTTGAAGGATGATACAACGCTATGAAATATTAAAACTTTAGCTTGCATTGGTTAATACTACTGGTTCGTCATATTCTGCTCGGTTTGATGAAATGTGTTGTTTACACGTCGTTATTTTATTTTTAATTTTATTGCGAATAACTCGGAAATATATGTCTGAATAGGTTTCGAATAATAAAGCATTTTTTGACGATCTACGGGAGGTAATGCAGAGTTGTAAGCGCAATAAAGCTCTCTTCTTGAAAACTCTTGTTCTAGTAAATACGATACTGAAAAATTAGAAACACGATGTTTGACAGCTTCACATCGTTCTTATCGTCTGCTTCTCAAAAAATATAATAGTCAAGACACAATATTTTGGTGACTATTCTTACACAATCATGCGTTAATAAAAAAATGTATCTCACGATTTGATGAAAAGACAGTCATAAATCTTATTAATTCATGCACATATAAATGTAATTAAACATTTTACTGCTCTAAAAGATCAAACATTATTATTTTTCTTCCACACTTCTCTCTGTTTGTGAAACATGTAGCGTATCGAGCTGTTGAACCCAAGGTTTACGGGTTCGAACCCGATCAATGCCGTGGGATTTTAAAGGCGAAAAATCCTTTGTACACCTTCCTTCAAAGAGAAAGTAAATCTGTCTATCCCATATTGTATACTGATTGCGTGTAAAAGATTTTCAAAATTAAAAGAAGCTTCTTAGCTAAATTCAAATCACCTGTTTTGTCGCCCGAGTGATACTCGTACCTCCGTTCTCTGCTAGATGGCAAAAGAAGCTCACCGACATTTGCGTGGTCAGTCGAAAGAGCACTCCCGACATCCTGAGCCTCGATTTACAAAATAAGGAAACATTGATTGATTGATTGATTGATTGATCCACCCAATGTATTTGTTTAATGTCTTTTGTTTTCGCTAAATGCCTATGATGTGGAGGTGGTGAAATATGTTGCTATCGCCTCAAATTGCGGAACTCCTTACATAGACGTCATGGAATTTTCTCTTCTGCGGCGGAGTCGAGTGCGGTGACGGGGAACCGCCGAAACATCACACCGAACTGACCTTTTTTCGCTGTGTCACACAATCGCATTTCATTTAGCAGGATAGGAACGCTATTGAGAGCGTAGGCTTCCGCGGCCGGAGTCAGTATTTACTAGGCTGTCCGGGTGACGCCGCGTCCATGGCGAAGGTGCCGACGTTTCGGTCGCCATTCTGCGACCTTCCTCAGGGCGTACTGCTAACGCCCTGAGGAAGGTCACAGAATGGCGACCGAAACATCGGCACCTTCGCCATGGACGCGGCGTCACCCGGAGAGCCTAGTAAATAAGGAATGCTATTACTCGCGCAACTTTTCTTGAACGCGTGTAGAGTGGGGGTATTAGTTACGAAATTGGACACTAGATTTTATGAAGTAATACCAATCTTTAAAGAATCAGTCATGACTTCGTAACGTTCTCAATAATTTGCGTTCTAACTTTCTCAGGAGTTCGAGGTATCTCCTAAGATGGATTTTCACTTGCTTCGGTCATTTCTTTAGATTTTGTGAAGAAAATCACGGACGGATTTTTCGTCTTCAACATCACATAGTTTCTATTTCGCACCAGTAAAGATGTGCTTGGAATGTTGACATGAGTGTTCGCTGCGAGCTTTTGCCTTCAACTGTTTATTGTGCCAGAAAGGGGGAAGCAAGGTTATCGTTCAAGAAGGGTTGCGCGTTTAATACCACACCCATCCTGGATGATTCGTTACAAGAATAAATTAATTTATCCTCGCCAGACGTCGTTTGTATATATTATTTCTCGCCAGACCTAATTTCCGTCAGTCATTCATCTTCCCGCCAATAATAAACCATGTCTTGCCCAAACCAGTAACGCAAGGTCCGTTCTCTTGCCCGAATCCCTCGCGAGCGGGCCAACTGGCGGGCGCAGAAATAAAATGGCGGAGGTCCATTACGCGATTTCGTTGCCGCGCCACGACCAGACCAGCCAGACAGTGGCTTCTCGCGGGAGTTTTGCATGCTAATGATTCACTCGCAAATGGAACGTCGGACGGCGTGAACGGGATTTGGCTCCGCGCGTGCGTGAGTGCGTGCGTGCGAGGACGGTTGTTCTTATTCGCACCCGCAGCGCGCTCTGGTTTTAATCCCGCGCGGAATCTTTGCGCCGCCCCGCGCCGCGCGGCGTCCGAGTCCGGCTTACGGCCCCTCTGCACTCGCGAGCTGCGGAAAGGAAAGTCGCGGCCGCTTCTCTTGCGGGCGTTTATAGGCTTTTGGAGTAGAATCCCCGTTTCTGCGGCTGCGTGCCGCGTGCCGTCCAGCCGGGAAGTTTTCACGATGCGGGATTCTTAGTTGCAGGAAGTAGGAAAACTTCCTGCGATTCTGTGTCTTCGTACAATAGAAAAACAAGAATTGGTTTATCAACGTAGCACTCATTGATAGAAACCGCATCATAACATGTTACATAAACGCTTAAATAACACATTGTGTGTTTTTGTTGTTTTTTTTGTTTAATTATGTCGTTTACGTATTATATTTTGTATTTTTACCTGCGTGAACATAATTTTTTTAATCATTTTTTTGTCATCCAATGATAAGTATTTTATATATCACGGATATTTTATTTTGATGCCAAGTTTCACGTTTTTCAAAATGTAGATTTTTTGAAGAAAAAACATTGCTCAAGAATAGTTTTCAATAGTTATAAATTTCATATTACGTACGAAACCAAATTCATGTGGTTCAATTAGATGGGTAATGGGAATACGTCAATTATAGCCCGGGCTTCTACAAAACGCAATGAATCCTGGAAAAATTTAAATCATTCAGTTGCCTTTAATCACTTTAATGCGTCGACATTCCAACCGCTACCTGACCAAACAGGCCTAACCAACGAGTATTCTTTTATGAAGAGGCATTCCTGGCATCGCCGTCGGTTCGTGGCGGCTACCCCCTCCCCTCTCCCCTCCCCTACCCTCCCCCCCACGCGTTGCAGGTGTGCGCGGTGGCGCACCGCGCTGCGACCAAATTTACTCTACATCACAAATTAATCACCCGTAAATATTTACCTTTGATTTAGCGATACAACTAACCGGCGCGTGCTTTGTGTTCGGCTGCCAGCAGTTGTTCCCGTCGCTTTTATTTCCGCCGCCCCTCGCTAGAGGGGACGTGCGGAGAGCGGGAAGAGCGGAGAGGGGGGGCGACGAAGGGAAACGCGAGGGGGGAGGGCGTGGCAAATAGCAGCTCTATCTATCGCTTGCTTCGTTTTCGGACACGTGCCACTCGTATATCTCTCGCCTTCTGCCAGCTCTTATCCCGTTCTTCTTACCGGTTCTCGCTTCCCACGTGCTCTGTCTACACATTTATTTTGTTTTCTTGTGGGTTTGTACGTTTTCTTTTTGTTCGTTTGTTTCCCTTTTCTTTACGTAGGCTAATTACCTCTTTCACAACCTCTAATTTTGCTTCGGTTACGCCGATTCCATTTTTCCGCTTGCCATGGTCTTCCTTTATTCCCTCACCCCAATTTTAATCTATTTACCTCTCATTTTTTCCTTTCGCGTGCGACAAGTGCATACTTCTACTTGCGTACCGCGTGTTGGTGGTGTTTGCGATCCTCCACGCTCCACAGCATTCCTGAACGAGCTCGAAACGTCCCTCGCCCACTCCGCCAGGCTTTCCCGCTCTCGCGGCGACTGCTGGGAAGTTGCGTGCTTTTGTGTCGCGCTGCGCCGCTTTCCGTCGAAACGACCTGGCCACTGGCTGCGCGGAAAGATGCGCGTTTTTGTTTTTAATCAACAAATGTTTCGCGCTTCGCGGACTTCCGCGCGCCGCCCCGAGGCTGTTTGCGAGTCGAGCGAGGCGCTCTGGACAGCGGGCAGGTGCCGGGCCGGGGCGGTTACGCAACGCGCCAAGTACTCACCGTCTCAGTATAATAATAATAATAATAATAATAATAATAATAATAATAATAGTAATAATAATAATTATAATAATAATAATAATAATAATAATAATAATTACTATTATTATTATTATCCTTATTTTTTTATCAGAAAGAGTCCACAGTAGCTTACTTTATTGGTTGCTTTCGTTATTGGAAATACGTTGGGTTGCAAGGCTCAGACCCACCTGTCAGATTGCGGGGTTTTCCCGAACCAGGTATCTCTCACGAATGGCCCACCGCTCTAGCCGAAACAAGGTTCTAAGCACCCAACTCGTCTCCCGGCATATGTAGGGCATGCAAGTGTGTGTGTGTGTGTGTGTGTGTGTGTAAATAAGGGGTGAGAGTAGGATAAGGCAGAGGAAGGAAAGATCACGCGCGGTTCATGGCCCATTTATTAGGATATTGCTCTAGCATTCTCCTGCTATTGATCGGAGAAACCACTGAAAACTACCGATCAGAGCAGCCGGCCGCTAGATTACTCCTCCAGATAGCGGATCACCTTGACCGATTTATCGCGCAGCAGGTGGGGGGGCGGGCCACGGCCGGCCCCACGCGCCGAGCGGACGCCGCGCCGTGCCGTCTCGGTACATTGCGGGGTAAGCGCTGCGAGGCAAAAGCGATTGTCCGGGCCAAATTAGCCTCTCGATTGACGTCGGGGCAGTGCGGCGCCTGTCGCTACAAGAGCCTTTGCTTTCCGCCGCCCACTTCAGTCTTGCCGCGCCGCTCGTTAGCTGCAATCAAGTCACAGTGTTCGACCGCAAATCAAACCGTACCTGCGGCGCGGGACAACATTATTATCCCACAAAACACGATAATGCAGTTGGCTCGCGTCGCGTGCTGCGGTTAGTGACGTAAGTCTCGTATTGAATTCACGGCCTCGCTTTGTGAAGTTTGAAAGTTAGCGGTGAGAAGCTTCTCCTCTCTCTCTCTCTCTCTCTCTCTCTCTCTCTCTCTCTCTCTCTCTCTCTCTCTCTCTCTCTCTCGAATGACCACTGTTGTTGACGCGACTATAATAAATTTAAAAAAAAGAAAAAGCTTCTCCTGGGTAGTGCGGATCTATTTTCGCACATTCCCAGGTCGAACTGGTATAGTGCGTTTGAAAATGTTGCAAACAAAGCAAGACAATACTAAATTAAATCAATAAATAATGGGTTCAATAGTTGCCAAATGGTTTTTCTCTGTCAGTTGGCAACCCAATACATTCCGTGTTTTAATTACACCTCACAGTATTTTAAACTCACTATCGCGTTTTACAAACATTTTTCACCGGTAGAAAGTGTAATTTTAAACAAAGGGGTATACACGTTGACCCCTATTCTCGTTTCTTTCCAAGAATGATACGGAGAGAGGTAGAAATATTTGAATAGCCCTTCCACAAATGAATTGTGAATTTTTGAATAACGCAGGTATTAACTGTTAGTACCAGAATACAATTCACATCACGTTCATTGGAACCTGCTACCATGGACATTAAACATCCACCACAATTTAGTTCATTCCAATTTTCCACATAACAACATCTATTTTATTGTATTAATATATATTTCAATAAATTATTAAGATTGTTTCCACTAAGGAAAATGCTGTACTACATCACAGTTTGTCTAATAATGATTTCAGAAGTGTAGCTATTTGAAAAAAAAAACAATTCATCCTGCAAAACAGAATTAAATCTTCCACAACTTCTAGAGTTTTTGGTAACAGAGTATAAATATTAGTGTCAGTATTACATGTAATGCTGCCAACAAAGCGAAATGAGATCTAGTAAATAACCTACCGCGTTTTTCTGTTATTACTAAGCATATCAAGTTGTTTACAGTTAAATTAATAAATGGGAATAGGGTGCTAGTTTATATAGTAATTTTGTTGGAGATGAAATCGTATACCTTATGTGAAACTAATATTATATCAGAATTTAAATCGCCGTTGTTATTTTATACTTAATTGATGAAAACTATATAATATTACTTGATTAAATACTTCGGTCACTTAGAATTTGTTAGAACAGCAGATGTCAAATCTAACTGAATGAAAACTTAAAAATTCATTGCAATAGGACTCGAGACGTTTAGAGAGTTGCAATTATATTATGGGGAGTCTTATATGCATTCCATTGTTAAATTAAATAATATAACGGAACGTCACGAATGATTAAAAACTTCTATAAATATTGCTTGAAAGTGCACATTGTGTTGATTGTGAACAGGTATGTAATGTTTCTCTCAGTTGAACGTGCGACGAATCCTGACGAAAAGATCAACATAAAATCACGTAACAAAATGCGGCGTACATTTTGACTCAAATCCCAAAACAACATTCTTTCAAATTAGCTTCCACAGATGGCACGATTTGATCATCACAAATTTGGATATCGCTCTTACATATTTGTATTAAATTTATGGTATGGTAAAATACAAAGTACAATGTCAATGTTAAAATACAAGAACAATTATAGCTAGAGATAATAAATGGGTATTTTAAACACCGGGTTATTTGAGTTTTAGAAAGTTGTCTTGTAACCCTCTTTACGTTTTCGCGTGTTTCAAATAAAATTGTTGAAACAAAACAACACATATAAATACATATTTAAAGTTGTCAATAAAATATGCAACAATTGCAAACCATTTCTATATCGAATATTCTGTGCAACGGATGTTGTGTAAAAGGGGCATTTGTTCTGAGTTAAAAGGCAATTATAATAATTTTATACAAACGTTTTCATTTTACCATTTACTTTTTTCGCTTACTGACTCTAGTCAATAAATATCTTAGACGGAAATACTAAACATATTCAACTAGAAAATATTATTGATAAGTGTTATTCAATGATATAGGTAAATATTTTTGCGATATTTACTGTTAAGTGCCGTCAAAGTTACTTCGGCTAATGCGCTACGGTGTAAGGAAAAAACTGAGTATTACTGGGAATATGCGTGATGGTATTCCAGTAAAAACACAGGGGTGGTGAAATTCAACTCAACGCAACGTAGTCGTTCACTGTGCTTTCTATTTCTCATCCATCGGCAAATCCTAGAATTAATTTTTGAACTTCCTCTTTTGAATTTTTGGGACCAAAATCCTACAAGACTACTTGAATCAAAATAATCGAAATCTAAATCTCTTAAGATTTTAATGTCAGCTAATAAGAGGTTAACACATCGATGTTTGTTTTTTTTTGTTATTTAAGGTCGCATCAACTTCTAGGTCATTTGCGACCATTATTGCGTGTAATGGTATGGTAACGGGGAGGATGACACGATATTATATAGGGAAGAATACAATACAACCATGCCCGAGGCGGGACTCGAACCTGCAATCCTTCGGTCCCAGATCGCTGCGGCACTACTGCCTTCCGGGTATCCGGACCGGCAAATGGATGTTAATGTTTTTAAAGACAATGAATTTTTTTTGTTATTAACAGTTTCGTATGCTGGGCATACATACGAAAATCGAAATAATGTGCTTTAATAACAACTTGCCCGCGCGATAAACTGTTTTTGTTTATGAAGAACAGTTTAAATATTTCAGTTAAACATATTTATCCTGTTCATCATTTCAGTCCTTCTTTCCAGTCCGAAGACTGTGTAAAATATGTGTCTAGTATAAGTAATACAACCATGACAACGATGTTACGATTTGTAAAACAAGCACGTTCAATACATTCTAACACTTCACATCCCCTTGAAAGTCCTCCATCTGGAGGGCAGAATGAAGGTGGGTGCGATGTTTGCTCGACGTCTTACACCATCTCTGGAAACAACTCGCGGCGCCAGGTCGGGGAGCGGCGGCGTGTTGAAGGGCGTTGTGGGGGCGTGCGGGGCAGCGTGTGCCGAAGCCGGATGTTCGGCGCGCGGGTGGTGGGTTGGTGCGCGGGTGGTGGGTGGGGCGCGGCCGGGCCGCACATTGCACTCGCTGTACCGCTGACCAGCGCGACGCGCGCGCAAATATTTGAATTTGCTCTCGCCGCGACGCGACGGCGGCCGCGTCAATACTGCACGCGCGAACCGCCTCCGCCCGCGCCCACGCCCACGCCCCCTTCCGCCGCCCGCGCCGCCGTCGTCACTGCCTTCACCATCGCTGTCGGGCGTTGCTGCTGTTGCCGGTATTGCTGTTTCTACGGCCGCCACCGATGCCGCTCCTTTTATCATCGCCTCCACCATTGCTTCGCTGTCGTTGCCTCCGCCATCGTGATTGCCTCAGGTTCCGTCATTGCCACCACTGCCATCATTGCTACCGCCACCATCATTGCCGGAGGCACCGTCATTGCCACCACCGACATCATTGACATCGTCACCGCCATCATCGTCACCGCCATCATTGCAACCGCCATCATTGCCACCGCCATCATTACCACCGCCACCGTCATTGTCACCGACATCATTGCCACCGCCATCATTGCCACCGCCATCATTACCACCGCCACCGTCATTGTCACCGACATCATTGCCACCGCCATCGTCATTGTCACCGCCATCATTGCCACCGTCACCGTCATTGTCACCTCCATCGTCATTGACTCAGGCACCGTCATTGCCACCATCGCCATCATTGCCACCGTTCTTGCCACCGCCACCGTCATTGTCGTTGTCACTGTCATCACCACCACCACCACCACCACCACCACCACCACCGCCTCCGCCATCGCTGTCGCCCTCACAACCACCACTTCTACCTTCACATCCAACGTCATCTCCCACTCTATCTCCATCTCCTTCTTCATCTTCTACTGTCACAGTTATTACTAGTTCCTACACCGTCACATCCAACCCCACTACAACCTCTCCCTTCGACCCTACATCTTCCTTCAAAACCGACTCCAACGTCACCCTTCACTCAAACGACATCTCCTTTGTCATGAGTATCATCTCCTCCTTTCTGCACGTCTCCCTTCGCCAGGCTACCGCTGCGAGACGTCAGCTGCTAGGTTTGTGTCAATTAGTTGGATGGGGTTTTGCCCTCTCGAGAGTTTTCAACCACTTTTTTCTTCCACTTCAACCACAATGCTCATGGCATTATTATTATTATTATTATTATTATTATTATTATTATTATTATTATTATTATTATTATTATTATTTCCGTATCATTTTTTATCACGTTCTCTGATTAATTTTGAGGTGATAGGATGACAATGAGGGGTGATGGTGGCTTTTTGAACCATCTCAGCATTCGTCTGCATGACTGAGTGACTTCTTCTTCTCATTATTATTATTATTATTATTATTATTATTATTATTATTATTGTCGTTGTTATTTGTGCTGAAAGTACGTTATTCTCCTGTTACATGTAATTGTGCTAACTCTGACGGACAAGATGACAAGAGTGCGTTGCGAATCTGCATCTCTGTCGGAATGGTCGTGGGTTCAAATTCTGTTGTGTGGAACGTGTGATTGTCGTTTACTCTTTGTGCCTGACAAATGATTCATGATTGGTGTATAATGAGTAACCAACAGAACTGTACTCTTTCTTGTGGTTATTGAGATCATTGACATGTCGATGTACGTTTCCATACCATATATTCCATAGTTTTGGAATCCTGCTACAAGGGTTTGTTAAATTAAAATTTATTCTGGAATTGGTTATTTGTTACGAGTGTTTCGTAATTGAACATATTGTAGTGTGTTAGTTAATGATATACATTTTATATAGTTACGTTTACTAATGTTCGCTATCGATCGTTCACGTCGAAGATGTCGGCAATGCGTACCTATGAATTTTGCTTTAGAACTTTCTTTTTCGTATTGGACGACTTCGATCAACTTATTACAGTGACAAGAAACTTGTTATTTTGCATTAAATTTACCTTGCACTGATCTGAACACTATCACTTTATTAGGTTTAAGAACCTAGGTACTCAAAATATTCAATATGTTTTTGTTATCATTGCACTCACGTCATTCACTCTCAATATGAGAGGCGTTGTCCTCACATCTTACAACAGTGTTTCTCCTTGAAAACATGGAATATTCCACAAACACAATTCCCAACACCATTCAATCCAAGTGTTCTTAAGACACCCTTGACTGTCACTATAGACCTCGCCTGTCATCTTCACATCCCTGAATAAACGTTTGCCATCTTCTCAAAAGGCTCCTTTTCGAGTTATATCCTTCATCTTCAGCTTATACGTCTCTACATCTTGTATTGGTGGGTTAAGTTCAACATACTTGAAGTTTTCCACATTTCTTCATAGCTTGAACTTTTCCACTGTTATTAGTTTCTCCTGATTAAGTAGAACACTTAAACAGTTCCTGCAAATGGACATTGCATTTTACAATTTGATAAGCTTAATGGTTCTGTAATGGAGTTCTACTCGTCTGTGACCAGAGTAGGACATGGAGCTAATATGTAATACGGACGGAATAGTTTCATTTATTTTACAAATATGCAATAACGAATGTTTGATTTGAATATTTGGCATATTGCAAATTCAAGTTCCGTACACGCATAATCAACGATGTCGCTTCTCTGATCAGATACATCGTAATCGCGTAACCTCTTTCCGCCCGCCCGTCACTCGGAGTTAGATAGCATTTTGTTCACCAATTGAGACAAAGCAAGAACCATTTGACGCTCCGTCGCGGGCTACTGACGGGTAACTAATTATTGTTTGCGTACTTATCCGTACAATACTAAGAAATTTCTGCAAAATTTTCTCAAAGACCATAAAGTGTCGCCAATTCCATACATGTCTTTACACCATGTTGAAAGACAGAAGAGGAGTTTTCCTGCTGAGGTGATGATTGAGCACAGGATACAGCTGCCCGTGAAATTTTTTCTGCATGCCCATTGAAAGTTTCTTTTTCCACACGCTTCAGCTTTACTGTAGTAGACATACGAGGAAAAACGCCATCAGGGGCGGGACAGGTCTTTTCAAGGAAATAAAAGAGTCCTATCTAGATGCGACTTCTAAGTGCTTACCACGGTGTACTGATAGTGCTCGGTCAGCGGTTGACGCCCAGTGCTTTCGTGCTCGAAGGCAATCGAGTGTCTCCAAAATGACGTCATGTGAAGGGAATTTAGCCATGATGCTCTAGTGGCAGTAGCCAATGACATTGAGGTCACAGATGTCCATTAGATTCTTACCGCTTGCCTAGTGGAAGGTTTTTTCCTCGAGATTGAGCTGCGGTATTACATACGCTGTCAGTTCTTCCCCCATCACGTCGTGGCAACGCGACCATGGCGCGTCGCGGATTTGACGTCTGACACCACGCCCCCTCTTCGCGCTCATCGTGTTTCTGCCAGGTTGCCTCCGCTTTCGCCTCTTCCGCTGCGACGCGCGCTTCCGGAGCGGCGGAAGCGTCCTCCATGCCTTATATAGATAGACAGATATATTATTTCTGCAGGTAGGTATACAACCTGGTGGCAGAACACTACAATTAACGTATTACAACTAAGAATAGTAATAGACTGTAATTTTAAAGCATTTTAAGGCAATAACAACAATAATATAACAATAATAACAATAACAGCATTATCTATACACTTTATGACTGTCCTGCACAAAATTTTTAATTAATAAATACACTGCACTTCACTTCTCTTCACTACACTGCACTTCACTTCTCTTCACTACACTTCACTACGCTTCACTGCAATGCACTTCACTTCACTACAGTAGATTTGCACTTCACTTCTCTCTCTACTTCTCCATTGCACTACACTTCACAACACGCCACGACACTCGAATTCAACTACTACTTTAAATATAATTGTATATTTAATAAACCAATGCATTTAATAGTGATTATCACAATTTTAATAATACTAATAAAAAATAACAATTATAAATAAAATAATTACTTTTAATAAGCCTAACTTATACAAATGTTCTTAGTTAATCTACTTTGAAAACTTTGTACACCTAGAGGAAAGGGTTCCATAGCTGTCGCAGGCAACTAATTCCAGTCCGTTATTGTTCTATTTGTGAATGAAAATTTTCCGACATCTGTTCTCTGTGTCCTGAACTGAATTTTGTGCTTGTGATCCGCTTTACTCAAGTAAGTAAGTCTATCGAGTCGAATGAAAATATCTTTCCAAGCTGGATAACCGGCATACGCTTTGTACAGTGCACAGTCATGGCACATATGGCTCTCTTCCTTCTATGTCCTTTTCTCCTAGACCTTCCCACATCCACTCTCTCCATTTGCTTCTTGTCCTCCCTCATAACTCACGCCCGGTTTCCCCCTTCCCCTACATTACCCGTTCTGTTCTTCATTCTCAGAACCTCCTTCTTCTACTTCTCATTCGTCTCGACATCTTGTCCACAACCTATATCGTCGTCCCTACCTCCTTTACTGCTCCTCAACCTTTTTTTCGTCACCCCCACCTTATCTACTTGTCCACAACTTCCTCCTCACCCCCTCACCTCATCTACTTCTCCACATCCTCCCTCCCTACCCATCTCCACGCGCCGCGACCTCTACTTCCGCTCTCGATGAGCGCGAGGGTCTTCGGGTGAAGTTTGACGTGTTCATCCCCCCAGGCCTCGAGTGCTGTCCGCTGCCGGCCGTTGTGTTTGCCCTCCGGTAGCGCCTGTTGACTCACACGCGCTCGCGCGCTGACAAGCGATTGCTTTCTTGCGATTTATCGAGAAGAGATATTTGCTTCTCGTGTTGAAAAACACTCCAGGTAAGAATAATTAAGAACAATTCTACTTCAAATATCGTAACGGTACTTTCTGCCGTATCGGTTTATTTTTTTTTTTTCTTCTCGTCAGTCTACAAGTGAAACTCACGAAATCGAAAACCCGTGTGTAGAAATAAATAAAATTGCATTTGACTTTGTTAAATTTTTCTATGAAATGTCTTTTGTTAAATGGAAGGCAAATTTGTTTTCCGTACACACTTTAATATGTAATTTTTCTTTAACAAATATGAAGCCCAATGATACATTTTTTAGTACAAAAAGTAATATAGTGTACAATTAAGTAGTTAATGAAGCAAACAGTATTTAAAAGTAAGCATTTATAAGAACATAAGACCTGAAGTTTAAATCATGGAAAATATTTTTAAAATTTCTTTTAAATCATTTAAAGAACACTGAACCAAAGACGTACGTGGAAGGTACAATTTGAAATTATGACAGCTCTATGTGCTCCATTTTCCTGCGCCAAACGCGACAGAGTTGGGGCTCAAGTGTACAACAGTGCACATTTTGGCACCAACCGTCTCCAAACGATGTTCATCCCAGCGAGCGAACTCGTTTCAGTTATCCGTTTACACGAAACGCTTTTGGAACGGCACAGGCGGCGTCGGGCTCAACGACATAGAATATGCTACGTAGAGTGGATGTTCCTATAGTTTCAGCGCTCTTGATGGAGGCTCGCCGAACTACTGTCCGCCATGTTTTTTTAAGTCAAAACATATGAGTGGCGATGTAACCGTCTGTAACTAGCGCCAAACGTATTGTTATACTACGATTTTTGCAATTCTGCCCCTGGTAGGTATCAGCTGTTGAAACTTTCATCCAATCGGAAGCTTAAAGTTCAGCAAAGTGACGTCACTATTGTGACGTTCAAGCTCCCCATTGGATGAAACCGTGAACAAATGAGACATGGAAGGGGCAGAGTTGCGTAAATCACAGCATATAATACTTTGTTTCTCAGAGGGCGCCGCTTTGACTGCATAAAACATGAGTTTAATTGGCCTTAGAGATGGAAGCGCTAGCACCACTCTGTGTAGTAAATTCTAGCTCGTTTGTCGGGCTTTTGGTGTGTTTTGTTCTGTTGCCGCCTCTCTCCTCCTCGGTTTAGGCAATCCGTCGTACGCGAGTGACTTGAGAATTGTAGAATGTGACACAGGCCTCGTCATTTCACCTTGAAAGTGTCACGATTTTTCTGGTAAGTATTTTGTGTAACCTTTTCACGTCAAAACAGATTTGAAATATCCTCTGCAAAATAAAAGCAGCAAATCGTTTGCACAAAACATGTTATCTCTAAATTATTTCAGAGACCTTCAACTATTAACAAACATTACACCTCCTTGCAATTCTGTAACATCGCATCATCAATCATGAAACGACCAACTATGATAACGAAAGATACTGAAAAATGCAAGCGTTGTTTTTAGAAAGATTGGAAAAGATTTTTCATGTATTTTGGAAAGATTTTTCATATATTTTTTTGAAATTTTAAACTTAAAAATATAATTATTTTTTAATATCTTCATCTATTATTCTTACGTAGAATCTGCAAAAATAATTTGTGCAGAAAATCTCTCCTACAAACTTTATTTGAGGCTATTTTAATAAACCGCATGTCATAACAACATTAACGATACAGCATATCAAGTATTATAAGGCAACAAGGACATTAGCCTAGTTCAGAATAGTGCTCTCTAACCAGGACCATTCAAGACAAGAATTTTCGGAATACGCAGTCAATGAGAGCGCTATCTCGATCGCTGTCGACCACTCCCCTCCCTGCCACCACGGCGAACTTTCTTCCCCCGAAAAAAAATCTTTCCTCGACGCGTCTATTTGCAGCCATTATCACCGGCCTCCGCGCGTATCAGGGCGGCGAATCGCCGCGGAAATGCAGCGTCGCGTCGCGTCGCATCGCGAGCGCGCACTCGACGATCCGGGCGTACGCCCGCCCGCCCGCCTTCTTTTGTTCCCCGCAGGTGCTCTCGCGGGCGCGAGGGTGGCGCGGCGGCGCGGCGGCGCGGCAGCGGCGGAAATTACGCGGCGCTTCGCGCGCGCGAGTAGATAAGCGCGACGCCTTTGTGAACGCCGCGGGCGGGCGAACAGGCGACTGACGCCTCCCTCTCTCCCCACCCCCCGGTTGTTCTCCACCTTCCCGGCCCGGAGATCGTATCTCGCCCGAGCACGTCCCGGGGTTGGAAGAAGAAAGAAGAAGAAAAAAAGGAAAGAAAAGGAAGAAAGGAAGGAGGAGTGCTTGTGCCTCAGTAACGTTGAAAAGCAAGAGTACAAGCGGGATGGATGAGGGACGGAGAGGGGAGGAGATGAGAGAAATGACGTGACGACACTGCCCGTGATGGAAGCCGGTAGGGGATTTTTATAGGCATGTCCTCTATGTGTTTGTGTGTGTAAGGTGTGATGAGATGCGGGAATAAATTGCACTCTTTTGGATGAGACGCGTGATTTTAGATGGTGAGATACAAAATCTCTGCGATGACCTTTGGTATTCGAGAACTACTACGTGAAGATCTAGTTGATCTTCCACTCTCACATCCTGATGACGCCTGTGTTCTACTTCATACAGCAATAACCGCGAGTTTCCAATTCACTTCTGTCTTTAGGATGATATTAACTCGGCATTGTAGAGGAGGGTGACAGGGTAACTCTCGGTAATCGTATATCTGTCTGAGAAAAAATTTTTAACTTATGATGATAAATATACAATTAATAAAAATAGCAATAATAATAATAATAATAATAATAATAATTTATCCATCTTTGAAACGTAAGCAAAAAGCAAAGAAGTAAAAACTAATGTAGGAATGTAGGCTTAGCTGTTATTTACATGTTTAGGGATTCAGCAACAATGGTTTGGAAACCTGTCATATAAACTTTAATTGCAATAATTCTAGCAGTTTATTACTATTAACGGTGCAACGTAGTTATTGAGGTAATGTTAAATGAATAAAAAATGAAATAAGATTTCAAAACCGAAATCTTCACGATTACCCCCAGAAGCTCCAGCCGCATAAGGAGATCGTGTTACAAAATGTCTACATTCACCACTGGTTGGGAGTGACAGTCGTATTTCGTGACCTCGATCACAAGGACTAAGAGAATTTTGAATTGATATTCACTCATCATCGTAAAGCATCACGTGACATTAGAGTGCCAAAGAGCCAGGGAATGCGATTTTGGCTCTTGCGTACACATGAAGGCTATCATATGCTAATCTACAATTGCATGCTTTGCGACTTTGCATAGCTGCCTGGCCTCTTGCCAAGTGATCGGCTTTGCCTTCAGTCACCGTGCGGAATGCTGCTCGTAGCCGCGCATGTGTTATCGATGCAGACTGTAAATGGACAATGGAGAATGTGGGGTCTTTGTGCTCTATTGCGTGATGCTCATATTGCAAGCAGTAGGTTGTGGATAATAAACTAGAAAGTAATTATTTTTATTGATAGATTGACTAGTGATTCCGGATAAGTCAACTGTTACGGTCATTAGTCCCGTAAGTGTACTGCATGTTTTTCACGGTAGGTGGTGGTGATCTTCCCCTGCTAGATGGTGAGACCACACCGATCTACGGACGGCTAACGGGGGTTTCCCGAACCCCCGTTATCTTCCGCCAACTGAGTACCACCCTTCCGGAATAATCTCCAAACTCTCGACCGGTCTCCCGGCATGTGTGGTAGTGTGGTGCATGGAAGAGTGTATGTAAGGGGTGAGGATAAGACAAGGAATGAGAAGGAAAGATCGCCCGCGGTCCATGGCCCGTTTGGTAGGGTCCTCCCCCCCCCCCCCGACTTGCCTGTGGCTCATAGGCGAAAACAAGGAAAACTACCGGTTAGAGCAATCGGCTGCTAGAATTCTCATCCAGACAGCGACTGAATTGACAACTGCTAAGCTAGTAACGAAAATCCTGCCTCCGTCGGAACGCGAACCTACGACATCCTGGTCAGAGTCGCTGCTATGACATCAGTTGATAACCTGAGCCACCTCTCCCGGTACATATTTTTTCGACTTTTTAAAAATAAATGTCTTGAAATTTTGAACTACGTTCGATAATTATACACTTTTAAATTATTTTATAAATAATTGCTATAATTGTTATTTATTGTAAATTTATTATTTAATAAACTTACTAAAATATAAATAATTATTTTTTTAAGAAATTAAGAGTAGAAAACTACATGGAAATTCAGGCTTCAGTATTTGATGGACAGAAGGTAACCTAATGTAACGTTTTCAATAACACTGTTATCTAAGAGACAGTTTACACTGGTTTTTACATGATCATTATGTTTAATTTAAAAAAATTATTTCTTGAATATTTTATGGAATTACTCTTTACTTTCTAAATGAATATGTTATAGAAAAACAGTTTGCTTCACTTCGACACGCCTAACAATACAATTCTGAATGCATATGTTTTTAATACTCCTGTTGCGGTGCGTTTTTACAATAGCAACCTACAACCTTCAATTTATTAAGAACTTCTTCGTAGGAGGACATTTGAAAGACGATTCAATAGAAAGAGAGCAAACTTTTAATGATCGTCTGTATGTGTAGGAAAATGTTGCTATCTAACGAGATCCAAATGATAATTACTTCCAAAATTTGAAAACCAGAAGATTTTCAAGATTGTGCCCTACCTGATGCAACTAGTTTATTACAATATTTAGAACAGTTCAACTAAATCTGGCATCTATGTATCCAATTGACAATTATGTTATTAAAATGTGTGTGCTCAATTTAATTCTCATTAAACTGATATTCACATTCACTTATTTAATCAAATCAATTTATATTTGAGATGAAACCAACGTTTGTTTGAAAACTTACATCAAACCATTCCTGAAAATGGTGTAATAAATTACCTTAATTTGCTTAAAAAATTAATTGATATTTGATGCAACATGCAGACGTTTGAAGTGCATTCTAAGCTACAAATGTATGAGTGTTTCCGAAGTCACTGAACAAGAGCAAATATTAGTTATTTAAAAATATATAATAAAAAATATCGACTCAAAGAATTTTTATAGAACTTTTGCAAATATTTCTTGTTTCATGTGTAATATATAGCCATTTGCTCAATGTTTATTTTTTCGTAAAGAGTTGTAGTGAAACCTCGTTCAATTTTTAAAAACCGCTGTACTTTGTCCTAAAAACTCTATATTATAACTATATTTGTATTCGCTATATGTTACTTGTCCTTATTATTGCTTTTGCGATTGACATGTGTTTTAGACAATACTGTTACTCTTAAAACACGTATTTTACAACAAATGAATACAAAACTATTGTTCGTATTGATACATCAAAAAGACATATTCTCTGAAATATCTTGTTCATTCCTCACCAAATTAAATTTCACATTTTAATTTTGTTCTACCTTTAAGCTATAGTTTCAATTACGCAAGAAATTTCAATTAAATTCGGTGAATGCAATTAGAGAGAATCGTAGAAAAAAATGTTATATTAATTGTTCCTACAATTCAGTACGAACAATATACTTGACGATAAAAATCATTTCGAGTATATTAGTAAAAGAATATTGAATTTAAATGGTATTTTAATTTCGGAGAAGTAAAATGTTAAAAACTCTTTCTTTTTCGAATTTATACTTTTATAACAACCGTGAACGACCGAAGCTTGATAGCTCCAGCAACCTCGAACGCCAAAAGCTTGACATTTCTCCAGCGTTCTTATGCGATCGCTTTCAATATTCCTAGAACTTTACAGCGTCATCACTTTTGTTAACAAAATACGGAGAAGCAGTAACTGCGACAAAGCGACTATTAGAATGGGAATGAAACGGTGTTTTTTCTATTGCACAGACTCTATCGACGCTAGGTCAAATTCGCCACTGAACTATTTGAAACGCGGAGCGTATTTGCACGCGGCGGTCGCAGCAGCATTCGATGGCCTGTGGAATTAGTAGTGGTACGTTATTAAATCGGCCGTGCCTTCCCAGCAGTATCCAGTGTAATAGGCGGGAGAGGTCGTGTTTCATGCATCGCTGTTGGCTGCGGGTGCGCTCGGCTCAGTTTCCGCTGGCAGTCGGCGACCGAGGCGCTCCATGCGGAGTAATCTCACGGCGCCACCCGTCTTCTATTTTTTTTTTTTTTATCTCGGCCTCGCGTCTCAAATTCTAGTAGCGCGCTATCAAGATTGCATACGCATATACTCTAAAAGTGCAGATCAAATGGTGTGTTCTATATTTTCAATGATGGTGATGCAGTAACCGATACTTCTATTGTGGGGTATGCAGCGTATTTTTTATAACAGTTTAAATAAACGCGCCCTCTGTTAAATATCCTAGTAGGCCTCCCTCCCCCCTTCCTTACCCGGAGAACAATGCACAAAATGGCTCCGTGAAAGGAGCATACCACGATTCATGTTGACCATGTTACTTGAAAACATTGAAGATGAGATAAAATACCTCTAAACACATCTCATTCTGTATCTGACCAATAGTTAATCAGTTTTTTTGTGTAAGATAATTTATTTTCCTTCAGTTGTTTTACAATTATAACAGTTTTCTTATTTTAACAACTATATATTGATTGATGGTTTACGTAAAATTATTTTAGTCGTTCGTAGAAGAAAGATATTTCTCCCAGAATACTGATGTCACAATAAGCAGAATATCGTTTTTAACAATATGACATTAACTTGGGTAAGGTTGAACAATATTTAAACTAAAATGTTACAATGAATAATAGTTTTGAATCTCACTCTTGTATAACTAGTTAACAATCTGAGTTAATTTGAACTGCTTTCGATTTTTTTTAAATATGCTGAACGAGGTTACAAATCTATATTAAGACATACATGCATTAAAGCTACAACAACAAAAGCAAAGATTGGCTTTCATAAGCAAGAAACGTACCAAATTCCTGTGTTGCACAGCTACCGGCGCATTATGAGAAACATAACCCCAAACGTTAGCTCCTCCTGAAAGAGCTTTCACAAAACTCGTCTTTCTCCCGAAAACCTCCCTTGAAATTGAGCTCCTCCTGGAAACGAGCTTTTTAATTCAATTTTCCACCCGACTCGCGTGAATGCGCAACGCGATCTTGCAGTGTATCCACGCTCCATCGCGGAGTCCGGAGGGGGGTGGGAGGGGGCGGGGATGATGTATGGCTTGTTTGTTAGTGCCAGTCATGTATGGGTTCAACATTCGCCGTTGGCATAAATCAGCCTTCTCCAGTGAAGCGGCGCCGCGCGCGCGCGCTGCGTGCGCAGATAACATTGTGCTGCGCGTGCGCTCTGCGCCACTCGCTTGTTAGGGTTTCGCCGCTGCGCAAACAATGTGCGCAGAAACACTAGAGGCGGAGGACGCGTTCGAGGAACGGGCCTCGTGCGGAAAACTGCGGCGGAAGCCGCTCCGCGAGCAGGCACTCGAGGAGAAGACGCGACGCAATTGCGGGAAGTAGCGGCAGGTAGATTCTATCTATAGATTCTCGCCGCGCCGCGTCCTGGCACGAGTGACAATGACGACGAAGTCGTTGGAAGCCAGTTATTAATAATAATAATAAATTAGTGTTTACAGATATGACGTATTTGATTTTATTAACGCTGTAACGAACCGATATACAATGTGTTATTTGGAACGTAGTTGACATCAAAGAGACGTGTACATACACGGCTTACTTGGGATGGGAACACCGGTTGGTAATGATTTCGATACCGTAGAGACGGTCGACATAAGAAAAAGAAGAAGAAGAAGAAGAAGAAGAAGAAACGAAATCAACAACCTGACGGGTTGTGGAAGTTCTAAAACAGATGGGATATGGTTGTTCCAAAATATAGAGAAGTAGACGTTCTGAAATACCGACAAGAAGTAGACGTTCCGAACTGCAGACGAGAAGTAGCCGTTCTGAACCGCAGACGAGAAGTAGCCGTTCTGAACCGCAGACGAGAAGTAGACGTTTAGAAATGCAGACGGGAGGTAGAGGTTCTGAAATACAGATGGGATATGGATCTATTGAAATACAAACTAGAAATGAACTGATTTGAAATAGATTTGGAGTTATAAATTGTCAGTCAGAGTAGTATGAAGTAGTTTGATTTTGACTGCACGTTAAATTGAATGAATATTAAGGAAATATTAAGGAGAAGTGTATCAAATGAAATATTTAAGTCAGATGATAGTAAAACGTGATGGAAGTGTGACGTAAAAAGGAGGATGAAAAGATCGCGCGTGGCCCGTTTCTTCGGGTAAGTCTCTACCATTCGTCTGGTGTTGATCGGAGAAACCACGGAAAACTCCCGTTCAGAGCAGCCGGCAGCTAGTTTTTTCCTTTTGACACCGGCTGAATTCGTCCTACCTGACTTGCTAGTGTCGGAAATCCTTCAACTGTCGGAACTGGAACCGTAGAACCTCCCGGTCAGAGGTTCTGCAGAGACATCAGTGGATGTTCTGAGCCTCCTTTACGAGTCTTAAGTGTTAAGAAGCAACTACAGCATGATAAATGAACAAAAACTAACCGTAGGGAGTTCTTTGGCCTTCCTGTTTGGCTAGTGTCGAAAATCCTTCCACCATCGGGACTGAAGCGCTAGGACCTCCCGGTCACAGGGCCTGCAGAGTCATCAGAGGATGTTCTGAGCCACCTTTACGAGTCTAAGTGTTAAGAAGCGACTTGAACACGATAAATGAACATAACAAATGATAAATAACATGATAAGCGAGTCATTTTGTTCGCCAGTGCGTGTCGCAGCGGCGCGGACGGCGCGGGCACGGCCAGTGGAACTCGGTGGCCGCGGCGCGGACGCGCTGTGTGCTCGGAAGAGGGCGCCGATACACGGCCGCGACACGACACGCCGACACGTGTAATTAGCTCCCCGGGAGCGGCCGCGTGTCGCCCGCGGGCCGGGGCGGGTTGTGGCGGGGCGCGGCGCCCACCGCGAGCCAACGGCCGGCCACACGTTTTTGCGTTTATGCGCGTTTCAACGTAGACGTGAGGCGCACTTGCGCCCAGGGTAATCCAGCTCCCTGTGTTCGGATAGGTCGTTTGTGACGCATATAGAGGGTTGAATACAGCTTTACCACATCAATATCATTACATTCCGTATAAATTATTGTTTTGAATTTCAGCATTGTAAACGACCTTCTTCGTTGCAAGAAACGGTTCAGAAAATGACATCTTATGAAGATTATGACGTATTTGCCGTTTATAGCACGAATAAATGGTTCGTCACACATTCGGCCAAGCGGAGCGAGAGGTAGCGCTAAACGGAACAGCCGACCACTTCTCGTAAAGATGTCAAATACAGATGATGTCACTGTAAAGTTATTTCCGAAAATTAAGTTTGGTTTTCTTATATACTTATAATGCGGTTACACAAAAGATAGCGAATGAAACTCCTTTACAATGTCACTATACTGTATTCGTGAAAATTTTAAAACTAGCTCGGTTTCAAAATATGAAAAATATAAAAAAATTTCAAAAAATGCAATAAATCTTGACACTACAAAACTAGTTACTTAAACTACTATTTTTCTACGGTCGTATAAAAATGTGGATTTCTTCATGCTGAAATCCGTGTGTGAAATTAGTTATTTTTCTTGAAACATCCAAAAAAACATGTCGACACAGTACGTAAAAGGCTTTTTTAATTAAAGACACATTGCTACCGATTAATGTATTACACTCGTAAATAGATTGTCACAATTGCCGCATATACATTCTTTTACCTCGGACAACGAGATCTATTTAGTTACGGATTAAATGTCTTGACAATGAAGAGTAAATCCTTTCTGTATGACAAATTTAATGACACTTTGCAATTATTTTATCCAATAAAGTTCACAACATACATTTAATTTAATGAAATTCTACATGTTTTGATAAAAAGTTCGGGGAAAAAGGTGATTGCACAATTTGTATTTGACTGAGGAAACTTGCTGGTGGAATGAATGTAGTTCAAAGAAATAACGCTAACGAAGCTTTGAAAGCAGCATATCGCTCAAAGAGGAAGATTTACGACGCAATGCACATTCATGATATTGTAACAGCACCTAAGTAGTGATCGCAAGGTTCAGTAAACAATTAACGACTGTAGATATGACACGTGTTCCACTTAGCCCACGTTGTACGAACAGGCGAGATAGCGGGCGGGGGAGAGGGGAGGGGTAAAGCCATAGAAAGTGCATTATCGTGGGGGTTATGTGCACTCTTCATTCCGCGTGGGCGCTTCGGGTCAGCGAGAGGCGGGGCTGATGGTGGTCTGTGAGTGGGGAGGGGGCGGGCGGGGGAGGTTGACAAGGGATTCACGAGCAGGGAGGCGGAGGGGGCTTAAGGTGGAGGTGTGTCGGTCGACTTTGGGCACGGGGGATGGACAGAGGGCGGCGGGGGCCGAAGGCAAGATATGTGCTGGGGCGAGAGTGCAGAAAGGAGGGGAGGAGGAAGGGTGGACGCAGAAACAGGTGAACGCGCGCGGCAGCGGGCGAAGTCAAACAGATAGTCGAGGTCGGTGGCCGGGTCGTCGGAGGGGGGGGTAGAGGGAAGAAGGTTAAGAGCGGTTGGTAGTGGGTGCCAGTAGGCGGTGATGGGCGGCAGTGGGTGGCGGTGAGTGGCGGTGGACGGCGGATGATGGTGGGTAGCGGCTTGTGGCGGCGGTGGGTGGCGGCTGAAGGCAGTGGGTGGCGGTGACGGTAGGCGGTGGGTGGCGGTGGGCGGTGGTAGGCGGCGGCGGGTGGCAGTGGATGGCGATGTGCGGCAGTGGGCGGCGTCTGGCTGCGGTGAGCGGTGGATGGTGGCGGGTAGCGGTGGATGGCGGCGGTGGGCGGCGATGGGTAGTGGTGGGGGACGTTTGGCGGTGGGCGGTGGTAGGCGGCGGCAGGCGGCGGCGGGTGGCAGTGGGTTGTAATGGGTGGCCGTGGGCGGCAGTGGGCGGCGGATGATGGCGGGTAGCAGTCGGTGGCGGCGGTGGGGCTGCGAGTGGCGGCGTGTGCTGGCAGCAGCGAGGTGAGGCCGCGGACAAAGACTGGCCATTACGTGACGATGCCACATTGACTGACGCACAAGAAGGCTGCGGAGGCGTCTTTGATGTGTGGGGTTACGAGGCCGCCGGCCGCTCCTTCGCCGCGACCTCTGCTCGCACTACGAGAAGGCGCGGGGGCGGAGAGCTGGAGGGGGGAGGGCGGCGGCTCACGCTACGGAAGTCGTAACGTTGGAAGCGATGGAAGTAGAGAAGAGGAGGCGGGAGGCGGGTTGGCGGCAGGGGTTGTGAAAACGAAAGCCGCAAGCGAGAATGTCGCACAAGTTGGTGGAAACGGCGCAGAGAGTGGATGGTGGAGATGTCTAAGGGAGGGGGGAGCGAGTCAAGAGAGCGATACAATGGGAATTTTTGTGGGGTGGTGTAGAAATTATGACGTTCGCGATGTAACGAAGTGGCCAAAACGAAATCGCAGGTACAAAGGTGAGAATGTTGTACGAACCTTGCTCATTGTCAGTTGCTGACAACGTGTAGGTGGCGATAAAGATGTTGCTCGAGTGGCGTGGTGAGAAGGCGTGATGCAATGGCAGAACATGTGACTGCGAAGCTGTGGTCGGAGTATCTTACGTTTGATGGCATGGAGCGACGTGTGAAGGGGTGAGAGGTTTCGTCCTCATGAACGAAAGCGTGAAAGGGGGCTGGCGCCATGACATTGTGCTGTTGCGCTAGACGGCGGCTATGGCGGGAGGAAAGGTGTTGGCGGAGAGGGAAGGAAAGGGTCGGTAATGCGAATGATCGATTAAAAAAAAGAACAGCGACTTCGTATTTGCGGGATTCTGCTCACTACTATACATGACTCCGGCACTCTTGTCTACAAGACTCTGAACATTTTCCTCTTAGGTTTGTTTTAGGTCAAGCAGTCAGACGCATCCAAATTCAGAGAAATTTTGAGATTTATTACTTGTTCTATAAAAATCATTCCTTTTGCAGCGTCTCTGACGGGGATGTCTTGTAATTCGAGCCCCGATAATGGAAGATTTTCGACACTATCCGGAAAGCTAGATGAATGAATCGTTGTAATCGCCAGTTTTCCATATTTTCTCCGAACAATACCAGACGAATGACAAAATAGTACCCATGCAAATGAGCTACAAGTCTTCCCTTCTTTACCCTTTAACCTCTTCTCTCCTTACACACGTACACGTATACTTATATTCACTAAACTACCACACATATCAGGAGATCAATCAGAAGCATAGGCTGGGGTGGAGCCCTTGTGAGGAAGATACCCGGAAAGAGGGGAGAAACTGTAAGCAGTGGTAGGCGTCGGAACACACGTTCCTGCTGGAAAGGCACATCGCCACTAACTGGCTATAACATAAATTCATGTGACTACTGAATTCAGTAGTTAATCACCTAAAAAAAACACTAAACACTAATTCACTCTGTCTCTCATGGCGATTACTATCAAAAAATAATATTCTTAATATTGCAAACGAACGACGCATGTTTTACGTACTGTTTGGTTTAGCGTGTCGTCACAAGAAAGGAAGTGCAGAGGGACGGAGCAGTTTATTTCGTACGATGTCACGCTAACGGCCTGCAAACATTACTATCACATATTATGTGATATTGCCTGTTAGTTGTTGAAGATATTTTTGTTTTGTTGTAAGTATCTTCTCTCAGAAGAGTCATTTAAGTAACATTTAAGACTGATGAAAGTTATATTAATGATTTCTATGCATTGGGATTTCTTTATATCTCTGTCGTGATGCCACATATAACATGTAAGTGATTGTCGTCGCATAATTTCTTTAGGAAGATTAAAAGGAAAATACCACGTGAATTTTAAGTACAAAGAAAAATATAACTTTTGTTATTTCGTAACTTTTGAAACCATCCTTCACGACAGGTTTGTGGAAAACTCACAAAATGTAGACTTATTGTAGGGTCGCAGTAAAAATTCACTTGCAAGAGAAAAGATAAAAAAACTACTGTAAAGAGTATTTGATCTGTTAAGTATTCAAGTTGCAATAAATTCAATATAAGCCGTAGTTTGTTTAGTTATGATAATTGGTTTCAACGTGATCACGCAATCGCTGGCTGACATATATGGCTTCTCATAATTTACAATTTTTAATGCCTTTTGGCCATTTTAATACATCCACTAATGTCAGATGTTATTTTTATATTGTGGTATGTTCCTCTTCTGGCTTGTTCTCCCGTTCCTGATGACATATTATTCTTTTATTATTATTATTATTATTATTATTATTATTATTATTATTATTATTATTATTATTATTATTATTATTATTATTATGTTGCATTTTATTGTTCTACTTGAGTTTTAATCGTTTGACTATTTTGTTTCTTTTCTTTAAATTATGTGTTTAAAAAGTTTAAAATCCATACCCATGTTGTAGTTATGTTTTTGTTAATAATTAGTAATTTATTGTTCTCGTAAATATGCAGTCTGCCCGAGGAGTATTGCACACAAGGCAGGTGGAACGTCATAATAGACTTTATAATGACGTCTGAATAAACAGAGTACGTATTTGTCTTTAATTTTCTGGATACTACTAAAATTAAATAATATTTTTGAAGATAATCCTCGGAAAATTGTAAACCTTATTCAAATAAACATTTCTGAATGTTTCAAAAGTACTTTGTTTCTCAAGACAACTTTGAAATCCACATTTTCTCTTCTCGAGGTCTTATGAAAGTGGAAGTTACTTTTTACGCAGACGTGGAAAATTCCTTGCATATGACATAGTTTATATAGGTTCTGAATGAGAGATGTCTTTGTAGGTTTATAAGAATTGTTGTTTTTATGAGATGCAAAATAAAATGTTGGGATAATTTGTTTCCTTTGTGATCTTCATCTTTGTATCTATTTATACCCACAAACATGCATATATCTGAATTCTTGCAATTTTATTACGGATCAATAACACTTTTAATAACATATGAATAAAACTCTTTTAACAGATGAATGGTGTCTTATTATATTTTTACCTATTATTTAATGATTTATTATCTTTTTAAAACATAATTTTCTTTTATTTAAGTAACTTATTTCAAATGATTTCCTCTTCAAATTAATAGATTGCAACAATAATACTGCCAAATAGTACCATATTGTTAAGTGAAAGAAATAATTTGTTCACTTTATGCATTAATATTATTTCATATGATTATTTTTTGTCATCAGGAAGATACTGATATTAGAATTGAATATTGTTTGACTAAGACAAATTGTGATCTAGAGCAAATCCTAGGCGTTAAAGTAACTTTTGTAGGACCTTAGGGCAAAGGAAGCAGGAGGAAGCAGCCGCAAGTTGAAGGTTGCTCATAGACCCTTGCGTGCGAGAAGTATCTCCTCTTATCGTTACGGTGTATCGCAGCAGAAACGCAGTCGTAGCGGTCGTTAACTGTTCAGTTCTTCTACTCTGCGACTCTGCCTTGTTTTGCCGTACTGCAGGCGATCGTACCAACGAAAGCAAGAACAAGGTTCACGTTACTCTTGCTAATTGCGGATGTGCATTTATTGTTTCCATGGAAAATATATAAAGTCGGCTTTTTAAGAACCGTAAACCAATGTGGGGGCAATAACGGATTCTAGCATAATTTTGTTCCAAGATTGTTGTTTATGTAAAAAATTTCTGTTTTGTTTTGTATGAATTTTATTATTATAACTGCCGACCGGGATGTCCAAGAGATTATATTCGTGCACCAAATCAGCGCTTCGTTCTGAAGGGTTGCGGATTCGACTCCCCGCCTTGAGCATGGTTGTTTGTCCCTTATCTCTGTCGTGTATGTGTTGCCACAAAGGGTTTCGCGTTCTGCTGACCTGAGATAAGAAGGGATCGCAAGTGTGGGTGTCTAGTGAATGGTTGAATATGCGTCCCATCCAAACGTAAAATGTAACCGGGTGTTGGCTGGACAAAAGCCCTGGGGAAAGAATTATTAAAACTATTAGTGAGTACAGTAGAACCCCGGTAATCAGAACTAGTTGGGGGTGTGGTCTGTTCGGATTCGGAAATGTTCGCGTTATTCGAAAAAATGTACCGTACATGTATACAAATACATCTATTGGAGTACTAGACATTGCAACGAAGTGTGCGATGTAACAAAATGACAAAAATGACAACGTAGCGTTGCGAGCTTATCGTCACATCGCATTATCAATCAGATTCAGTTCCTTACGGCAAAAGATTACTGATTTTGCAAGTACCTTTAAGTCAAAATTACTGCTACATAAACATGTGATATATAAACCATAGTTACCAGTGCAATAAAAGTTTAATTTAGACAACTTGTTTTTCAATAATAAGTTGTTCAGTTCTACTGTAATTATAAAGACCTTTCTATACATTACAAATCAGCATTTTATTTATTTTGTTTACTTTTCCTCCATTCCAAATTTTGTTCGGATTATCCGGAATTTCGGATTTGCAGGGTTCGTATTTGCGAGGTCGTTTATTGCTTAGTAGTAGTAGTAGTAGTAACTCTTTTAAAGAGGACAGTTTTTCTACGTTTATTAGATGTTTTACACTAAAATTTGCCATGTGTAATCGCTTCATGGAAACTACGCTGTTATCTTAGAACCAGGTCTGCTCATAATCCCTTTTAACGCCGTATTTTAGTATCTGTAGATGTAGAGAAAAGTTGCAATGTCGATGCAACAGAATGAATATTGAACTATCTCTTCAAAAAGGTCATTTGTGCCCTGCGAAAAGGATCACAGATACACAAAAGTTGGAAATATCTATGCCGTTTCCATATTATTTCTTAAATATTAAAAAAATTCTACCACTTTTGTATTTACGCGAAACCACCACACTTTGCAACTGGCCACGAATAATTCTTAATGATTACTAACCATCGATTTAGTATTGCAATTCTTAAATTTAGGTAATACTAATTACATATAATTAAATAGTGTCATGAGTATTTAAATTGGATAAAATGTCATGACACACTATTTATACAGCAATACTAGTTCAAATGACTTACTTTTTTTGCCTTAATAACTAGTTATAGAGTAGTTGAATAGCTTCCACACTGACATGCTCGTGCAGTCTCATTTTGTTTTCACTATAGACATAACGGATTCTAAGATCATGATGTAGGCCACTATTTCTAATGGGTTACGTCGCATTTACCATGCTTCGCAGTACTTACACGGGAACTTACAGCTTCTCCCGGCTGCGGCGGAGCTCCACTGGTGGAGATACCTGGTGGGAGAAAACCCCTCTAGCCAACGATAGGTCGGCGCCAGAAGCGAAGGAAGATCACCACTCCCTCCAGGGTTAAATCATGCACTACACTTGCTGACCTAATGGCCATAGTAGTCGACACGCCCGGAACAATTATCGATCTTTCGTGGAAAATTGTACTACTTGACAGAGATTTTTTTTTTACGAGGAAGTAAATGCAGTACAATACAATATATTGTTACAGTAAGTAAACACATTCCTGACGTTGGGAAGTAGCAATTGGAGGTCACAGTGACTTAGCGTATTCTGCAGATACATAACTCTGACAATAACTCTTACGTACATTAATTATCAGAATATGCAGTCTGCTAGACCCTACCTGCATATCAAGAGCTCTTCCCCTGGAACAATTCTCACTGTATAAGCTACGTGAAAGATTGCGCAATATTGCAGCATAAATTGGTTCTAAATGCGGCAAACGTGTGTTGGTATTCTTGTTCTAGCTTGAGACTTCTCAGAAAATTAAATTATTTCAATCACAATCGGTAGTTAGCAATTATATGCATACTTTTGTACGTTTGCGACAGACTTACATTTCTAAAACAAAATATCTATAGAAAAGTCTGAATTTTATCTCCTTTTTATTCTTTTGTACTGTTTTGATTGACTTTTTCGAAAAAAATTTATTGCGTCGATTGACATTTCTTACTTATGATTCTACACTTTTGCTGGGGGGTGGAAGACGTATCTTTCTGATAAAAGCCAATGAGTTGCTTTTTGCGATGTGAAAACGGGCTCGTGAATCGAGCGCTAGCTTCTGTAGAATCATTTTTAACGTCACAAGAAAATTTAATTGTTATCATCTTGGTATTGCGTGAACATAAAGTTGCTATCGCGATTCCGCATCTGGTGGTAACGATCTGTAGTGCCTTGTACTGGCTGAGGCAGAAATTTTATGCGACATTCTAAAAGGTAGTAAATGGTTTGTTATGAGATAAATTTGTTTGAACGTCCTTTGAGTTTTTGCTGCATTGCGTAATTCAGATTTCCTGTTTGAGACGTGGATTTAATATTCTCTTTTATCGTTTGCGTCTGTCGCAATTCGTATTTGGCGAATATTCCGCCTCCCACTTCGGAACTTCTTTTTGGGTCGATCTTCCAGAGGCAAGGTTGCGCAGAGCTCTCCCTGACTCGAGGTGCTTGCGCTTGAAGAGACATTTCGCCGTCGCCTAATGAAGAATTCTTTTTTGCTAAAACATTAATTATTTATTTACGAAATTAAATGCTTTCAGTTCCATTTTTTTACGTTCGGGGTGTTTTGAAAGTTGCGCGAGTCTTGGCGGTTGTGCTCAAGTTAGTTACCATTCGTTTACGAAAGAGTGACCTTCGACATCCAAAAAGGACCTCGCATTTCTTTGTTTTAAAACTGCAGCGTGTACATAGTCTTAGTAGTAGACAGAAAGAATTATAATAAAATAAGTCGAGCAAAAGTTGAATTCTCAGTAGGAATGAAACGTGACCATTCTCATGATGTATAAAATAATACAAAGTAATAACTTGTTTTAAATAATGCCGGAGGAAATTTGTCTCAAAAAGTAAAACCATTAGTATCAATAATTTAAAAAACATCGCTTTTTAGCATTCATGCATGAAAATTGTTTCCTATTTTCACTGTTTATGAATTTTGTCTTGAGATTAATTAGTTTTACTTTGTGGTATGGTTTTATTATTTGACCGTACGAGTACCGCAAGAAGGGAGAGCTAAATAGAAAAACTGGGCATTGCAAAGTAATTCTAATTTTGGGGTAGCCAACTAGACTGCCGCCTCGCGTATTCAGAATGTTACTAAGAGCACATATTTGTAATTTTTCATGTATTAGTAGTATAAAATAATGTAACCATCTCGTATGAATATGTCTTTTCAATATCCAATAACTCGTTCCAAATTGTCAAACTCTGCTCCTATCATTGCAATGTCTGTCAACATTTCAATCTTATGCAAAAGATTCATTTTTTATTCTAATTACGTAAAAAAATTTTCAAACCAATAATAATTAAAAGGAATATTAATTAAATAATAAAAATTAAAACTATGTACTCTATGATGTTTCGTATTTTACTTCAAGATGAAATTAAATACTATTGAGATTCATAGAGGATTCATTTTTTCTAGTTTATAGTTTGTAGTTTCTAAAGTGGATCAATATATCAAAGTAAATTAGATACTAAAAATGTTCTCCTATATTCTGTAGCATGACATTATTACGACAGCCTTTCGTAATCTCATAACTTATAAAATGCACCTGTAAAGTAACTGAGAACTTCAGTTACATTTAAAAATAATTAACTCCAGAATTTCACTTTAAAACAATATGATTCACTTTATTGCAAGCACGGTTACAAGCAAGCAGGCAGATATATAAGTAATACGGAATTTAAGAATTCTGAATCAAATTATGTGGATACATTAGATTTAAAATTGTAAATTTCTTGTCCTTGAAATAATTTCAATAACCATGCTTCGCAGGGCTCTTCATATTAACCATTGAACATCACAAATGGTTAGTTAAAGTTGCCACAACTGTTACACGAGTCTCAAAAGCGTGAAAAACAATGAATTCAAATCGACGTGCGCGCGATTCGCGGAAGCAGAGAGAGCGAGAGTACAAAAATATAGGCCTGAAGTTGATGAAAGCGCCCTTCGCCACTCATCTGTTTATGCCCAGTGGCCGCCTCTCGAAGCTATTCATCGCGCGACTCTCCCCGACAACCGTTCCATCTGCGAGTTAATTAATTATTTGAAATTTCCACTAATTATATTTTGTAACGTTTTCTCGTTAATTTTTTTAGTGTTTTATTCCTTTTATTATCGACTCATGTTTTGTAATGACATTTGTGTATTGAATTTGTTTTTTTACCTTTAATTATTAATCAAATTAGTCGTTCATTATGTACTAATGAACGAGCCGGTCGCTTCGCCTCCAGCGACTGCACAGCGCAGCCGTGTCCAGGGCCTGATAAGACTACCCTAGCATCGAGTAGGGGGACAGAAATGTGGGACACATTGTGATGCATCGTTCTCTGTACGAGGGAAAATGAACTAAAATCAAAATACAGTAGGATAGTTTGATGCAGTAGGATGTCGTTACGTTCGTGCATGGTAAAAAGAAGTAATTGTAAACTGCGGCAAAACTGACAATTTTTTCGATATAAAATGCGTATTGTGAGAATCTGGCGATATAAAAAAATTGATATATCTTGTTCATATGCTGTAAATTACTTTCTCTAACACGTTGCGTAGTCACAGCAAAAAGTGTATTTGCAGCTAGCACCTAAACCGTTGAGACAATTTTCTCCAAATTGATATATCTTGATCACTTTAAAGAAACTTGAAGTCCTGCGAGTTTCTCTAGATTGATCGGGGAATGTATTATTTTTTTTAGTTTTTGGGGTTCCTTACACGAAGTCTCAAAATTTTAAAAATTTTATCAAAAATGCCTTTCTATTTTTATTACACTTTTTCCTTCGGTTAAATAGGCACAAATGTATGTCGTTGAAAACTCAATGTTTGGAAACTCCATAAGTTTTTATTCGATATCTTCGTACAATTATAGTATTGATGGTAGATTTTCTTCTTAATGAAATCTATTCGTCAAAAATAGTTCTTTAAATGTGTTAAAGTAGAACAAATTTAGAAAATATGTGTAGTTTTCGAATAATTTTGCGTGAAATGCCGGATTTACCAAACATTTTTTTAACCGGCTTCAAATGTTTTCTTTAAATTTATGCTTCGGATAGAGCATTAGACGCTTAAATAAATGGCAAAAGCTCCATTTTCGGTGAAATGCCTGTATTTGTTTAAAAATGTCAGAGATTAGCATTGAAAATCAATAATATAAATTTGATAGAATTATACGTACTTAATAAAATCTGTTCTAAATCAATCGATCTTGAAATATTATTTTCAACAATTTTTAGAAAAAACACGAGTTTTTCCAAATTTGTTTATTTATGTTAACGCACTCTATATTTTTTGTCAAAAATGACTGCAGTGTTTTATTTTATTTTGCTTTATAGCACACTTAAACAAATGGCACAGGTGTCATTATTTTCGTTGAACCCCTTGAATTTTCGAAATTTACAAAAGTTAGAAATAAAGCGAGAAAAAATGCACTGTTCAAACACTTTTAGTTTTTAATTTTGTGTTTCCACATTCTCTTTTTAATTAATATGTACTCAAGAATTGTTTTTGTTATTTAAGGTCGCATCAACTTCTAGGTCATTAGCGACCACTATTTCTTGTAACGGTACGGTAACTCTGAGGATGACACGATATGATGATGATAGGGTGTGAAAGAACGAACACAAGACAACCATGCGCGAGGCGGGAATAGAATCCGCGATCCTTCGGTCCGAGATCGCTACGGTACTACTGCCTTAGCGATCTCGGCCATAGGATCGACATTCACGAAATTGTTGTAAGAGTAGGAGTAAAATTTTCATTTCCTCTACGTTTTTTCTTTATAATAATAAGTTCATTGTCTCTCTGCGTTCCTCCACTAGCTTTTCTACTTTTCTGGCTCTATTAATTATTCTTTCTTGTCCTAATTTTACTCTTTATAACCGCTTACATTAAATCTCATTTTCTCGCTTAATTTTTTATTTATTCTTAGAATTGGCCCAGAGTGTGGGATCTTTCCTTTCTCAGAAATATTTTGTGGTTTATTTATAGAACAGATAATCAATTTCTGGTGTAATTTACACATTAAATGTTGTTTGTCTATATTCATGTATTTTCCGATTATTATGAGTCTTCATCATTATTATCATCTTAAAAAACGAAACGAACTGAATGATTTGTCCGTTAAGTTTCACTATTTAACTCCATTGATTCTATTCATGTTTGTTCTTTTCGACATATTCTAAATGTTTTTATTGTTTATTTTAAACGTTTATTAGACAACAATAATTCAATAAATTTAAACTATTTTAAATGTGAATAATTATTTAGGTCTTAATAAAAAAACAATCATCTACCTATGCCGAATTTCAGAATAGATGGTAAAAAAGGTAGAGCTTGTGTAGAATAATGGTATAAGTTAAATGGAATTAAATGTTAAACACGAAATTCTATTTCTCTCACTGGTTCACATCTGATGATTTATTTTATCAGAATGTAAATGGCTACCAGTGTCATCTACATTTTCCCAGAGTGACGTTAAATGATCTGTGTGTCATTTGCCAAAAATTACGCCCAAGAGGATATCGTTAACTGGAACTTTCAATTCACACCATTAACTTTCTATGCATTACATTTATTTTCACCGCAATACTTTGTAGTTTGCATTATTTTCTAGATCATTGAAATAACAAAACTTCACGGACTTAAATAATGTCGAAAATAATTTTCAAATAGCAGAAAGTTTTGTAAATTGAAACTAACAAAATAGCAATCACTCAGAAAAACATGCTGGTTCGTTTGCATATGTGCCAAGTTTTATCAATGTGACTGGACAATATCTTAGTGTTGGTCCTCCATTTATTTGCAAGTGTTCGCGAACTTGACTGAAAACTACGTGTGGCTTATAATGATCTCTCACAGAGTCTTCTTTTGTATGACGCAATAATTTATGTATGATCCAATAATATTTGTAGGACTTAATAATATTTATATGACGCAACAATATTTGTATGACAATTTTTTTGGAGGGACACATTACTATCGTGTTTCCGGGAGCGAGCCGATTGTGTCAACGTTCACCGTTTGCAGCTGCTGGAACTTACACTGACGCGATCCAACGTGTTAGCCAGTCGGTTGTACACACGCAGCGAGCAAAAGGTGGGCGTATTTTGAGGGACAATTATTTCAATCGAGACTCTTTAGACTGACTCCAGGGATCTCAGACATTTTTGTTCGAAATTTCAGTTTCTCCTTATTCTGTTCTGTTTGAAACATTAGAGGAAACATCCAACGTTACTTGCATTAGAACGGAGTATGTTTCCCCTGGAGCATTTGGAGTTCGATCAATAGTATGACTTGACTTGTCTTTATGGCACACAGGTGTGTTCTATGTAGGGGTTTGAGTTGTTTGAATCTTTGAATTTCTTCACTGTTGTTGGAACCTGTAAGTCATTACAGAAAATTATATTGAATGATGGATCAATCATGTATCATGGAAAATTTTAGGGGATTCTAAGGACTTTGAACTGGGAATTTTTGTAGCATCTTGTTGCAATTTCGATGTTATATTTTTGGATTGATTGTCAGTGTACCAAGTTTCATAGTATAAGTCTATATGTGGCGTGATAATGGCTTGTAGGTATCCGCGAATACTGGAGGTGTCCGAATTCTGCGGCTATTTTCACCTTAAATGTTACGACTGTATTTTTATTGTCTTCGAGAATACGATGCTCGACTAATAGTTTTAGATATAGTGTTTTATGAAAATGTAGAAAAATAAAGTCCAATAAATACGTTAGGTAGTATATTCTGTTCTTTCAGAAAGTGTATAGTAAATCCAAATAATGTAAACGCGTCTTTTAAATTATTGCTTCGAATAATTATACAAAACCATCACTAAAATAAGTTATGGTTATTAACTTTCTTAGACTGATACAGATCAAATAACGGATTAAAAAACATAATAATTAAAAAATGATTTTAATTAAAGGAAGTCAAACCTTAAAATCCTCGTAACTTTTTGTTCCTCTGTCCCGTTATGTCGGTATAGCAATAAATTATTCCGTTGAAACGATAGGCATGATTTCTTCCGTTAACGTAGCCGCGGGCTGAACCTAATGAAAAGCAACCGAAAGCAAAGTGCGCAAGTGCCTTGAAGAAGGCCACGGGGGACCGAGCACTCGAGACTTCTCGAGAGGCATTGCCGCGCCAAGATATTGCGCTGCTCTCGAGATTCCTCTCCTTCTCGACAGGCGCCCGCACAGAGCGCTGCCAACATGTACAAGGCGCGTGTTTGCGCCAGCCACGCCCCCGCGCCGCCAGATGGCGTTCGGGAGGGGCTCCTCGCCAGGCGACGACGCAGGGGGCGGGCATCACGCGCGCAGCTCGCGCCAAGAGGACGCAGACTTTCTCTGCTCGGTCCAGCTCAGGGGTCGGAAACCTTTTTGCGTTTGGAGGCCACACCAAACTAATCTTGGAAACGTAATTTTCTTTTCTCTTTGTTAGTATCCTTTTTTGTCATTTTTTGTTGTTTTTTCTCTCTCTTTTTTCTTCTTTCTTTCTTTTTTTTCTATTTATTTTCTCTTTGGTAGAATCTCCAGAAGTTTGTAAAATAAAAAAAATAATTTCGCGTTTAAGCTCGTTAAAAAGTATCGTTTCAGTTCAAAATAAATAAACAAATGATTAATTAATTGGTTAGGAATTTCACACTTTTATTCCGCTTTATTTTTGGCTTCATCAGTTGATTTGTGGTGTCCATCTAAATCATGCTTGTAGATCAACGGCTTTAGTCAGATATTTCTCCAGTTTGATTCGTAACTATTGTAATATGGGGGAGAATCATTCTTTACAATGGACCCTGGATCGCACACCATCTTACCTCCCAGTTCCCGTCCTTTCCCAACTTAAGACAATAATTACCAGAGCAATAAGCGCCCTGAAATCGCAATAAATAAATAAATAAATCCAATATCAAAACCTCCTCTCTGTTATTAAATAATGCTGATAAAACCTTAAATAGTAGTGCTACAGCAGTACATACTTTCTCGCATTAGTCGTAACATACTACTATATTTTTTTCTCCGCGCCGACATTCGACTACCAGGCGTTCGAGTCAACACTCCCGGATCGTTACTACTACACCATCATTGCGATCATTGCGAAGCTAATATCAACTTTCCAGAGGTTTCTAAAAAATAATTATTTCTAACAATTTTGGAAAATCAGAGAGTTCAACGAAAATTAGATCTGTTCATTGTTTAAGTAACCTTAATCCATTGTTTAAGTAACCTTTGCACTGTACGAGGACAAAGTTTAATACTAAAATATGAACTCGATTTTGAGAAAATTGTGGAAATGTCGTTGAGGTTTCATGTCAAGTGCCTCCAAAAATTAAAATATTCATTTCGCAGGGCCTTGAGTCTGTTTAGGTCGATGGGTCAATTCGAGTTTTAGACAACATTGTTTGAATAGTTCAGGAGCTAGCGTTCACCACAAACGGAGAGTCAGACGCTGTGCCAATAATCCATTTTTCGGTATCAAGGACCAACAAAATGTGCATTTTGACTAGAAAAATAGATATAAACAGAAACTTACTTGTTAAAAGATTTATTCACTTTTTAGTTTCCAAGAGTTAACAATACAAAATATTCTGTCGACAAATCGCCGATTTCCACTGCTGCATTACAAAACGTAATCTTTACTACATAGATGTTGTAAGGCAAGAATGTAAAAATATTAATTGCACATTATTGACTATCATACTAACTAATTACCATCATAACTACATCAAACTAATTACCATCATAACTTTTGCTATCGCAGTCTTCTTAAGCTAGGTGTCATGAGATTCTACATCACTACAGATCTAGCCAAAACAATATATATTACTGAAATAGACTTCTTCACGATCAAAACCTTGCTAACATTTTGTAATGTTGCTGATGTTACCTTCACTACCACTGAATTTGACGTCTTGAGAGTTGCAATGATAACCATCGGCGTATTTATACTATCATTACAATCATTTTTCTGATTTAGGACATCATTTACTACACCATAGTGTCCGGGACTTTTTCTTACCGATAACCATTGAAAAGTTTAAATTCAATTATATTTGCTATTATATCCCTTTAATTATATATATTTTGTTTCTGTTTAAATTTGCACATCCATGTAAATAAAAGTGCCTGCTAATTAATATTTACACGCATACATATTTTTAATACGGTTCAAAATATACTGCAATTTGTTTTCTTTGAATTGTATTCTTTGCATCGTTTCTACTCAACCCACTCCAATTTATCTTAAGTGTTGCAATATCATATGAAAGCCTGAAAGGGCTCTTCAATAATTCTTTCACGATGGTGTCAATCTTTATTGCGCCACCTACATCCATCTTAAAATACAATGTAATAAAATATTCAGAGGTTGTTAATTCTTAATTTTCACCAGAAATTCCATTTCTAGCGTGTAAATGCAGTACTTCAAACACTATCATACTTCACTGTTTACACCATCACTTATACTACAACTCTACCATCCCTACGTAATCATATATATTCATACAAGAATTCCATGTACAGCTTCACGCCAACGCCAAATTCTATTACTATATTCAATTACTACATTCAATTTTATTTAATCTTTCATTCATTCTCCCTTATTCTTGCCCCCTTACATCACAACCACCATTTGTTACCAGCACCGTTGTCGTCGCAGATATCATCTTACCGCCGTCGTTACCACTCCATTCCCCCGTTGCGGAGGTCTCTGCCAGAACCTCATTCCGGTCTCTATATCGTGCGCGGTGCGGAAGGGGCGGGGCTGGTTGCGGCGGCGGCGTAGGCGGCGGAAGGGCAGGGCGGATGCAAGGCGCCGCACCGCGCGGGACGGCGAAGGGCGGGGCGGAGGGCGGAGTGGGCGGCGACGTAGGCGGACGGCGGGCGGCGGTTCCAGGAGGAGTAATGATATTTTCTCTGGCAACACCGGCACCGCGCCCGCCTTATTGCTGTCCTCGACTTTATTGCATTCTTCCTCGGCCCTCCGCCTCCGCCTTCGCCATGTAATTAATGTCGCCCCGTGCGCGGTGTCACTCGGGCGTGCCGCCCTCGCCGCCCTCGCCGCCCTCGCCGCCCTCGCCGCCCTCGCCGCCCTCGCCGCCCTCGCCGCCCTCGCCGCCCTTGTCTCCTCCCTTACCTCGTCCTCAGTACTCCTGGTGTTCCCCAAGGCCGCGATGCGTGACTAATGTCACTAATGTGAATCTATTACGTTATCCAGCGTATTAGCTGGCATGCAATTTTTGCTACTTGGCTTAATCTTCTCTATGATACTTATAGGTTGTGTAGATTCTGTGGACTGAAATCTGTATTGTCTTTATAGATTTATCATCAAAAAAATGTGAATGCGAAAAACATGTTTACGTTTCATCTTAACACAAACACTCTTTGGTCAACATAACGCAACCATTAACGCCTTCTTGTCAATTGAATTAAATTATCCCGTTCTCTACCTATGAGTTCACAGAGCCAGTGATTCTTGTTGGAAAATAAAGCTTGCTATATGTAAAAGTAAACCGGGAGCGGAGTCACGGAGTGGTAGTAGTGGTACTAGTAGAATGAGGGGAATTTGGAAAACGGAAGTGAAAAAAAAAAGCAAAACAAGAGAGGCAGGATGAAAAAGGACATTCCACCCGCACACCTCACCTCCGCCCAACAGCATACCACAATTCCCTTCGACAGCATCACCAGAACGCCAACTCACGACGACACCGCCACGGAGGGAGAGCCCTCCGTCTTGCCTTCTCCCTACTAACGCCTGGCGCCTCGAGGGCGCCTCGCCCGCGCCACGCCCTCCGATGCACCCTCCGCAACCACCGCCCCGCCCTATGCGCCCTTCGCCGCGCTGGTCAGTGACTCATCCCGCAGGCGCCCGGCCCTTCGCCGGACCCTCCTCGGCAGGGCGCGGCCGCGGTCTCCAAACAAGTGAATGTCCGGAAGTGGCCGTGTCGGCCCCTCGCCTCGCCCCCGCCCGCCGGCGGGGCCCCCGCGTTTACTCACTCGGCGCGAGTAATAAAGCGTATAATCGAGTGGTTCCCGCTGCGGGAAATTGTGTTTTCGTCTTATTTGAGTGGCTGTTGACGGCGAACGTCTCCCACTGATGGCTTATTCGAACAGGCCAAATCAAATATTTGCGGCGCAAATTGCCAGCTGTGTTTGGAAATCCAGAATAAACAGATGAAATGTAATATTTTTTGTGAATATTTGTAAGAAATCTAAAAGTCACTATGGTACCAAATGTTTCAATTTGATTCCTCTTGCAATGAAATACAAAATATTGCCAATGAGTTTGTATTAATCTGTAACTACTTTTTGAAATCCGATTACGATAAATTGCTGTATTTATATCTTCCATATTCCTATTATTCCATTCATGATTATTTCCAGAACGATCCACGTCAATTTTTCGGACACTTCTGTATAATTCTTGTGATTGATTAGTTTACATTTCTATTACTTTTGTCAGATAGTTTAAAATATACAAGGGAGAGATTATTGTGAAACATTCATAGAAACGAAGTATATTTTTATTTATGAAAGTGTACAAAGTTGATCGAGCTGATGTTGCGTATTATTATCAAGAAAACGTTGAAATTAATTTCCATTATTAGAATGTTATTTGGATGAAAACATTGTCTTGGTATTATTTATTAATATGTTTATAATTTAAAAATTGCTCACACTCAAAAAAAATTATATCTCATAGTTAAATATACCAACTGAATTAATTTATGAATTTAAATCCACATGCGCCATTTATAACCTAACTTGAACCTCGTCTCTTTCACCTAGCCAGCGCACCGCTAAGGGCACTACGCTTTACCTGCCTTCCACCCATTTCCTATATTCGATCGTCTCTGCCCTTCGACGCCACTCCGCCGTCAGCGACTCCGTTGACCTCGTCGTCGTCGTCGTCGTCCTCGTTCTAGTCGTCGTCGTCGGCGGCGGCGGCGGCGGAGACCTGAAGCTTCCGCGGCAATTCCGTCGCGGCGACGCCAACTCCGCCGAAACGACATTAGGGCGCGGGCGAGAGCTCTTTCTTGCGCCTCTTCTCTTCCCTCCCCCGCCGCTTCCGCCAGCACCGGCCCCGCTGCCTTGTCCTCGCCCCTCACTCACCCCGCCCTCTCCACATCCTCCCCCGATCCTCGACCCGCCCTCGCCCTCGCCATCGCCCTGCCCTCGCCCTGACCTCGCCCTGCCCTCGCCCTCACCCTCGCCCCCCTCGCCATCGCCCTGCCCTCGCCCTGGCCCTCGCCCTGGCCCTGGCCCTCGCCCTGGCCCTCGCCCCGCCCTCACCCTACCCTCGCCCCGCCCTCGCCCCGCCGTCGCCCCGCCCTCGCCCCGCCCTCGCCTCGCCCTCGCCCTCACCCTCGTCCTCGCCCTTTCCCTCGCCCTTTCCCTCGTCCTCGCCCTCGCCCTCGCCCTCGCCATCGCCCTCGCCCTCACCCTCGCCCTCGCCCTCGCCCTCGCCCTCGCCCTCGCCCTGCCCTCGCCCTCGCCACGCCCTCGTCCCCATTTCCGCTCCCTTCCTGTCCCTGACTCTCCCGTCCATCTTTGCCACACCCGCACTCTCGGAACCTCCTCTCCACTCCTTAACCTCCCCGCTCTCCCCAATGTTCCCGTTCCGCCCCACCGTCGTCCCGCTGCCCCCCCCCGCCTATGTGCCCTGTCATGGCCTCACCAGCGCCTGCTCGCGCGCCCGCGCCAACTTTTTAAGAAGTGCATCAGTGATACACGCGGCAGTATCGCGGGATTGGCTTCCATTAGAGAGGCGCGGGCTGGCGCTGCGGCGGTGGCGTCGGCGGCGGCGGCGGCTTTTTGTGTTTAAATAAGACGGGACGAGTTGAAAAGAAGAGGACTCTAGCGAAGTTTGCTGGCGGAGTGCGCGGGCCGCCACCGCGCCGCCAACTTCGCCATCTGCTTCGCTTTGATGCGGCGCCCGATTCTTCGGGGCGGGGGGTGGAGGGTAGGGGGGGGGGGTTCGAAGAGAGACGCGCGGAAATGAAGATGAGGAGAAGGACAAGCTGGAGGGTGTCTAGTGCTTGACGAGGAGCGAGGAACCGCAGAGCAGTTGGAAGTATGTGACCTGAAAGAAATACTGGATGATGACTCGGTATTACGGAGAAAGTGCGTTTGAGAAAGGTGAAACGTAGAGACAGTGATGATACCTGGGTAATATTAAGGTTAGTTCACGCCGTGTTTATCAGTATACAAACATACATAATGAAGTAAACACGCCAACTAACCCATATTATGTGAAATTTGAATGGCTGAAAACAAAAACGGTAAAGGTGACATTTTATAAATTCTGAAAAAAAAGTGTTTATTTTAGGCTGTTTATTTCAGTAGCAATGTATTTTCGTGGTTTTAATGAACAATTAAAATGCTGTGGTTTTAATGGTGAAACAAAGCATTGCGACTTCACAGTGAAATTGACAGATTTGTCAGAATTTATGAAATGACACGTTCTGGTTTTTACCCATTCATTTGTAGCGTATTTTCGCGACTGCCTACCCGCTCACAAGACTTATAACGACGCTGTATTTATTTTTTGCAGAAAAATGCCTAGAACAAAATTCAAAAGGGTAGAAATCATTGGGAAACTAATATCCATTTTTATTTGTAGTTCAGGGAAGTGATCAAAGCAAATCTTTACCTACATAGAAACTAGAATCAGGTCGTCACCGATGTCAGAGACATTCTCAGAACCTTTGCATGATTTCATTACTCCCGGCATTATCTTGTTCCAATTCCTGCAATTTTATTTCAACGGTACATCAAAAATTATGTGCCCTTTCATCCAAAAGCTCGTGATAAATTAGATTTTCAGGAACTAGCCATTTATTCAGTAGTAACAGATTAACGCGTCGAATGGTGGAGAAGATTGAATCAGGAGGTTCCGACAGCAGATGGAAGGTGGATAGGTAAAGAGTGGTGCCCTTTGCCATGCCGCTGGACATGTGAAAGAGAAAAAATTAATGTTTGGTTCAATAATTGGTGCATGTGGTTTTACATTCTAAAAAGGTTGCATTTGGGATACTTGACAATGAGAGAAATAACATGTTTTATTGTGAGCAATTTTGAGTTTATACATAAATTTAATAAATAATAAAAGGAACATCGTTGCTGCACCTATACGAAATGCAGAAATTAGAAAGAGACTGCAACGTTATAATGAATCAAGCAGCGAGGACTGGGACCGAACGGATACGGCTGGGCGATGGCGCCTGAAAGCGGAGAGCGAGCTCGGAGGCAGTCGGCTCGGCGGCGTGGGATGAACGGGGTGGGGTGGGCGGAGTGCTTGCAGCGGCGCTACGATCTTCTCGAAGTGGCACGCACACGCAGAGGAGCGGGTGGTGTAGGGCGGGCGCAGGGGCGGGCGCGGGGGGCGGGAGTGGGGGTGGACTCGGGTATGTGCGCGGAGGGGGGATGTGGGGTGAGGGGGCGGGACAGACGTAGGGCAGCCGCGGGGTGGGGCGGGTGGAGCTGGGCGAGCGCGGGGGGCGGGGCGCGGGGGCGGGCGCGGGGGCGGGCGCGGGGGCGGGCGCGGGGGGCGGGCGCGGGGGTGGGCGCGGGGGCGGGGGGCGGGGCGGGGCGGGGTTTGCGCGTGGCGGGAGCGTGGCGGGCGCGTGGTGGGCGAGGGTGGGCGTGACATGGGGGAACGGAGGCGGGGAGTGGACGCAGTAGCGCCTCGGCATGTAAACGCGGCCTCTCCGGGTTAATCAGCTCTGTTTGCGCCGCCTAATGCGCGCGATGCGTGGCCGCCGGTCCTCGCCCGTGGAAGCCGATCCCTGCGAGGTCTTTGCGTGGGCGAGGCGCTCGAGGACGGCGGCGAGCGCAGGCTGCGGTGGAGGATACTGCGGTGGCCCGCATGCGTGCGATGTATTACACGGTGTTTCAGAAATAACGTTACAATCTTCTCGAGCATATAGAGGGGGTGATGAAGATAGTTACTTTTTGTCAAGAAACATGCGGTGGTAAATTTCGGGTAATTGAATTGCACTTGTGACATATGTCCTTGATTGTTGTGCAACGAATTTTGCTCTTGTGTTTGGTAGTCATGAAGTATCTTTGCCTCAGAACGAGACCAGTAGAACAATAATGCGGTTGCCTATTACGGGACAAATGTAGGCAGGTCAAAGGAACAAAAACGTAGCCTCATGTTATGAATGATTTCGTGCTATACTCACGAGATGGTGCTCTTTCGGATCCTACCGGTTAAAATTTTTCATTCACTGATCGTTTGAAGATTACGTGAAATTAAAAATAGTTATATAGTTATATACATTATATATTCAAAAATGAAAAAATGAAAAAATCTTCGAAAATGAAAAAAATGAATTGACATGAAAAAATTCTCTTATTAATATTTGTATATTGTGAGTAAATTTTCAGCATATTGTGAGCGATTTCATTTTCTTTTCACATAAAGACGGATGTATTATACTCTTAACGTTGAATTGTTGAACTAAACAAAAAAAATACTACAAATATTTCAGAAATTAATTTTTAAGTTTCACTCCTTGAGTTAATCACTGTGATAGTTTTCTTTCTCCAACCAAAGGCTGTGATAAATCCAATTCTAACAGCACGTATGATAAATTACTACTTTTTAAACAATATCACATATCACGAACAATACAAATGATATTTTTCTAAGATTTGTAAGACAATGAAACATATACATACAATTCTACGGCTTCTGAGCGCATCGTATCCCTTTGGCAATGCTAGCATTAGGAAGATGAAATGTCAAATTGCGAATTTAACTCCCTTCCAAAAAGGAGAAGAATAATGATATATCTATTATTAATTTATAGACAAAATCGGAAAATGTAAACGTCAATATCAAAAAATTCAATGAAGGGTCGAGTATTCACATACAGTTTTAGGAGAGAAAATGAAATTGCATTATTCATATTATTCAGTTTATTTTTTGACTGTTGGTATGAAAAAGACAATCCAGAAATACACTTCTTTGAAACTTACCTGTCTTGATCTTTCTAGAAGAGATCCATTTAAATACAGGTCAAGTAAAGCAAGTCGCTCTATCAAGAAGCCTAATGTATGTCAATGAATTCACAGAATGTAAAACGGTTGGAATCTCACAAAGATATATTTCAATGGTTAGTGATAGATTAAGATTGCATAGGGCGGCAAAGTTTTAATAGTTACAGACGTATCCGCTACAATTCTGCAGCGATAGCAGCAGAGTCAATGGCATCGTGACAGAAGCAACGAAGTCTGTTTGTTTTAACCAACATCAAACATTTCCTAAAACACTGCTAATACATTTTCTCTCCGTAAGAAAATGCGAGGTCCAAAAACAATACTGCAAATCCGATGTCCTTGCAAATAAACGAATTGTTGCCGGATGGACAGTCTTGAAAGTTAATTCTAATTTGAGTTTGTCAGATCAAAGAAAAGAGTTACGTGCTTCGTCTTTCAAAAGATCACCTGCGTCGCTTCATTCTAGAGTGCTTTTCTTAAAAAGAATCCCCAAACAAATAAATAATAGCTGAATCAAATAAGCAACTCCGAAGAAAAATGTTTTGGCTAATTTCTGTTTAAGAATGTTGGTGGATCTCTCTACAAAGGTTATTCAATCACTCTTACTGATTGCATTCCATGCTCTTTTTTAGAGCATTTTATTTATTGCTAGGTAGAAAAGAAGTAAACATACACAGTTTTGTTCCATTCCTAAAAAGTTGCTTTTTGAAGTTCACACCTATTTGGCACGGAAAAGTGACGTTTTTATTACGAAAATGAAACGTACGATATATCAAATCTTGTAAGAAACTGAATTATATTTCACTTTTGGACACACGTAGTACAATGGCTCAGATGCCAGGATACCACAAGATAGGCAGCTGTGGAAGCGATCTGTATCATTGGACCCGCCGCGCTTACTCGAGCTTACTCGAGATGCGCTAACTCGAGAACCAATCCATGTGAAGCTTTGCTGCCCACCAAGTGTTGTACAGCAATTTAACGGCATCCTCCGTCTCCACTACAGATCGCCCTCACTCACACATCCTCTCGAACTGTCGCCCACTCACATCCGCATATCCGAGGAATGCTTGACTACCTTACCAATGGAAATTCAATCTCCGAACGCAGGTATTATGTTTTGTAAAGCATGCAAATAAACGAATAACAATTATATTTTAGTGCCAAAATTACATCTACGAAAACTGTTAATAAAGCTTTAATAAATGTTTTCGTGCAGTTCCATCGTTAAGACGTTCCAAAATTTTCTGGGTCAGAAGATAGTAGCCTAACACTTCTTTGCTCCTTGTGGCATAACGTAAAATACAAGTCACACTAGTCACCACACACACTTCATCTCTCCTGTGTCGCTTCACTCCAGAGGGATTTGTATTGTGGCTGTTGATTTGTCTCATGAATAAATATCGTTCTTTGATATTTTCTTTTGTAGGGTCATAAAAAGCTTGCAATATTATAGAAATTCATATAAAATGCATGTCATCAGAAATGAAATGGATGTTATACGTTTACTTTTGAAAATGTAGCAAAGTAAACAATGGTGACGGATTCCGTGACGCAGGGTGGGCCGGGCTGGGTTGAAGCAACGAAACATCGGAGCCGTCTCTAATGCTCGCGCTCTCAAGTGCCCCCGGATAGAGCACGCCCGACCCATCCACGCACGCCGCTCTCGAAGCGCCGCCTTCTCCTCCTCCGGTTAGCTGAAGCCGCTGCCGCCCCCGCCGTCCCCACCGCCCCCGCCGTCCCCGCCGCCCCCGCCGTCCCCGCCGGCCCCGCCGTCCCCGCCGGCCCCGCCGCCCCCGCCACCCCTGCCGCGGCCAACGGCCCCCCCGCCCACGCCGCCCCCGCTGCCCACGTCGCCCCCGCCGCCCCCACCGCCCCGCCGCCGTTGCCATCACCGTCATATCTGCCACCCCCGTCATCTCCGCCACCTCCACCGCCACCGTCATCACCGCCGACCGCGCTGCGCCAGCCGACCCCGCCGTCCCCGTCAATCCCACCGCCTCAACTGCCTCCACCGCTCCTACAGCCTCCTTCACCAGCGCACTGGCCTGCACACTCACCCGCCTCTCACCCGCTCTTCAGCCCCGCGCGCCAGCCTGCCGGTTACTTAACGGATTGATCCCGAATGCGGATCCCGCCCCGCCCTTACCCCGCCCCGCCCCGCCCCGCCCCGCCCCACCACGCTCCGCCCGAGCGGCTCCCCGGGGAGCCGAGGCCGAGGACGCGACAAAAGGGAAGGCGGCTGGCAGGGCGCAGTCGGTCAGGAGGCGGAGCACTGCAGGCTCAGGCGCGTGGTGAATGTGGAGATGGAGTTTGGAGAGCACAGATGCGACGTTAGGCGTGGTAGTGATGACGAGAGACCGCCAGAAGAATGGGTTGAAGCAGACAGGAGTGGGGCTGGTGGTGTGGTCGTGAGAAAGTATGGGAAGAGAAGTTTAGGAGTGGTGGGGATAAAGCGACTGTAGAACGCGAGAGTGAATGGGAAGTTATGGGGTGTGGCAGAACGAGGAAGATGAGAGAACAGAGGAATATGGACATGTCGCCGTGGGGTTTGTAAGGGGAAGAGAAGTGGACGGAAGAGCATGAGGCGGGGAAGAGACGATAGGACGGATTCGGTGGAAAGTAGAAGAAAGAAGAAATGGTGTTAGGAATACAGTGGGGCGGAGTAAGTCGAGTTTGCCATGAGATGGTGCGGGAGTGACGGGGCAGAATGAGAAGTGTGGCGCAAAGTTCATTTCAGATTTTGGGTAGAATGGAAAGAGAACAGTAGGCCAAAATGTGACGGAAATAGGTGGGTTGGTGCTAAAAAGGGCGGGTTGACGTGGTAAGATAATGAAAAATGATAGTTAGGGGAAAACGTGGTGGGGCAAAGAAATGTAAATTTGAGAAGTTACACAACGAAAAGGAAGACGGGAGGTTACGGCGAGAAAACGCAATGCAGTATAACGGCGGGTGTTGACTCGCCGATAGGCAGGGACGTACGGTGATACGGCGTGGCGGCGGCGATGGTGTAACGGTAAGCATATCGGACTGTTACACCCAATTTTACGTTTTCAATCTCGATCGAAACCGTGGATTTTTAAAATTGGAAAAAATTCTTCGTTCGCCTTCCTTCGGAGGGGAGTAGGAGTAAAGGCTGCTGCCCCATGTTAGTATATTTACTGCATGTAAAAGATCCTCAAGCATAAAAGAAGCCTTTGAGTTACATCCAAATAGTCTATTTGGTCACCTAAGAAATACATCCTCTCTGTGCTAGTAAGTGAAAGGAACGTAGCAAAATTTGCGTGGTCAGACGGAAGAACAGCCCTCATGGCCTGAGTCTCGATACGTAAAATGAAGCAATTCTATTCAAGTACGGTGGGAAGATTTAGATGAATCAGCAAGGGATAAAGATTTGAAGAGGGGGATGGGTGTGGCGAGTTTATGTAGAATTTTAAAGCTGGACGGATGATGGTGGGGTGTGAGGCGATGCGAATTGTGGCGTGGGGGGGGGGAGGAGAAGAGAAGATGGAGTCAGGGCGAAAACAGGCGTTGCCGTCGACTGCAAAGTGGGTTTCTACTCGAATCTCGTTTTCGAGAGGTTGATGCTGTGTGCCCCTCTTCAGTAGAAATTTCGACGTTGAATCTGGATTCGAATGCTTGGTTTGTTCATCCTCATCATGACAATTGGAAGCGAACTTCCCAGAATTGAAGTAACCGAAATGATATAATTCAATCACTTATTACTGAACTATGTTATTGACTTAATTTCTTTGTGCGAATCTTATTGAAATTTAGTTAAGTGCTTTTCAACTCAATTGGGAGTGAAAACAGATATTATTCCAACCAATGGGACCATACACATTGTAATTAATACTATTTTAACGTGTAAACTTAATGATTACACTTGGTACATCCTTTTTTTAAAGATCTCATCATAATGTACTTTATTTCCGAAAAATAAAGCTATTTCTGGCGTTTATTTTTGCGTACATCACTAACTATTAAGTTTGCATTTCTATTTCTATGCTGATCTATCACACCATTTTTCAAAGACACTGTAGTATCCTTTAGATGAGACATCAGATCTTATATAGCAACATATTAACTTTAATAAAAATCCATGAAGTTCGTATATCACCATTTCTCACACCACCATGACACGTTCTCGAAGAAAAGGGATCCAGTGGCGAAATCTGACGAGCGCCCCGGCTCAGGGATCTTCCCGATCGAGCCCGGGGTCAGCAGGGTGTCGAACTCCGGCCAGCGACAGACGCCCCCCGCCGAGAGGTCACCGTTGCCGGAGACGATGCATTGTCCGGCGCTCGAGGCCCGGCAGTCACAAAGCGCCATAGAGGTCGCGCCCGTGGATTTACCATCACAATCGCAGCCGCTCCGGCAGCGCCCCGACGCGCTCCTCGGCCGCCCTGGCCGTTTTGGATCAGCGCCACCGGCGCCCCCGCCGCCGCTGCGTCGGCCCCTGCCCCTGCCGCCCTTCCCGCCAACACCGCCGCTGCCACCGCTGCCGCCGCCACCGCCGCCACCGCCGCCGCCGCCGCCCCCGCCGCCACCGCCGCCACCGCCGCCACCGCCGCCACCGCCGCCACCGCCGCCACCGCCCCTCCCGCCAACGCTGCCGCCGTCACCGCCGCCCCCGCCGCCCCCGCCGCCCCCGCCGCCCCCGCCGCCCCCGCCGCCCCCGCCGCCTCTGCCGCCACCGCCGCCCCCGCCGCCCCCGCCGCCACCGCCGCCACCGCCGCCACCACCATTACCGCCATCTAATGTAACTCCCGACACCATCGTCACCGCTGCCCATCACCGTCACATTCCCCACCGCCGCCACCACCCCCACTGCCACCTCAGCCAATACCCTGACCATCGATTCCGCCGCCACCTCCGACACCGCTGATATCGCTGCCGCCGCCACTACCATCACCACCACTAACGCTGCCACTGCCACCACCGTCGTCCACATCACCATCATACCCACCACCATCACCGCCACCGCCATCCCCGCCACCACCATCACAGCGACCACCACCACTAACAAAACCACTGTCTCTACTACTGCCACTACCGCCTCCCTTATCGCCGTCACCACTGACACCAGAGCCGCCACCATCGTCGCGACCACCAACACTGGCGCTTCCTGCGTCATCACCAATGCCGCACCCACAATCTACACAGACGCTACGACCGAAATTGAATCTGGAATTGAATCTATCCATAGTACTCACTGCCCAGAAAATATTTGTACCATACATTCTCCACTTACAATGCCGGTTTTAAGAAATTAATGTTGCCGAAACTGATATATATTACTGACCAAACAATTATATCAATTGAAGATGATACTGCTGTATTAGAATTGAAAATACAAATTTCACCAATATTTTAATTATTAGGACGATTTTGTTTTAATTTTCAGTAGTCTTCTTTTTCCTTCCATCTTTTCCGCAGTAACAATAAATAATATTAGGTATAGTCTTTTCCTGCTTATTCGTTTCACCACATTTATTTACTTATTCAGCCACATAGTTTCCTCATTCTTTATAATTTCTCACAGCACGTTGTCGGCATCTCATGCGTCGCTTAAATTACAATGACACAGCCACTAACACCACCTTAGCCTAATTTCATCAACTTGCATTGTCTCGCTGTAACTACTTCCATTGCGACCACAATTACTGTTACTACTGCATTCATCATTATTCCCACCCAATTCCCTCCATCACGGCCATTACAGCCACCACAATCGACTCGATTAGAACCGCCGCCACCGCCGTTGCCCCCACGCGACGCCGCGACAATCGCCGCAGCTACGTGCTGTTCTTCCTCCCTCGTGGCTCCTTCTGGGGGGGGGCGCCGAAATTATGTAATTATGTGCTGGCTCACCCTCCGCACGTGCATCCCTCCCCGCCCTCTCCTCCTGACCTCTCTCCTTTGCCCCTCCTCCTTCCGCCTCCTCCGTGCGCGCTTCACCTCCGCCTTCGAAGCTACGGCCGCCACGCCCACGCGCGCCCAGCTCACGGCCTTCGCGGTAACCTCGGTTTTCGTCACCATCTCCGCCTTTGTCCTAGGCTCCGCCTTCACCTTCGCATTTGGCTACGCCAGGAGAGTCCGTCTCTGCCATTGCCTTCGCTATCACTTTGCCTTTGCTTCCGCCTCGGTTTTGCCGTTTTGCCCTTCACCCTCCTCTCTTCCTTTCCCTCTGCCTCCGCCTTCATCTTCGCATTTGGCTACGCCAGGAGAGTCCATCTCTGCCATTGCCTTCGCTATCACTTTGCCTTTGCTTTCGCCTCCGTTTACTCCGCCTTCGCTTCTGCCTCCACATTGCCGTCCGTCGCCTCTTCCACTTCAACCTTCGGCACAATCTTCGCCTCTGCCTTCGCCTTCGCTGCCCCCCATTTTGCGCCATCCTCTGACTTCACCTTGGCTTTCCTCTTCTCCTTCCTCACCACCTGCGTTCCCTTCCACGTTTGTCTTTGTTTCTCTGTCTTCATCTTCGCATTTTTTTTTCTACGAATACCTCCGTCTTCGAATTCGCCTTCCATCTAGTTCTGCCTTTGCCTTCTTTTTGCCTCTCCATCAGACTTTGTTTGTCTCTCCGTCTTTGTGTTTCTCGTTGTCTTGCTTCTCTCGTTGCATTTGCAACCACCATCTGCACTGTCTTTCCCTCTCCCATCGTCAGTGTTCTCCACCTCCTTACTCCGTGTCCGTCCCTTCCCACTCCTCTACATTTTTGTTTCAGCCTCAGTGTCACCCTCCACCCTCGCTTTGGCTCCGCCCTCGTCCCCGCCTGCTGCACTGCGCGCGCACTGGCATTGTTGCCGCCTCCTCCACCAATACTAAAGCGTGGGTGGAGGGTAACGCTAAGGCTGAGACCAAAATGTAGAGGAGTGGGAAGGGTCGAAAACGGAGTAAGGTGGTGGAAAACACTGACGATGGGAGACGGAAAGACGGTGCAGATGGTGGTTGAAAATGCAACGAGAGAACAAAGGCAGCGAGAAACGAAGACAGGGAGGCAAAGTCGAACCCAAGAGCTGTCTGAACGAGAATTCTAGCGGCCGGCTGCTCTGGTCGGTAGTTTTCCGTAGAATTATCCAATCAATACCAGACAAGTTCCAGAGCAGTCCATCATCAAACGGGACGCGTCATCGTCTTCATCGTTGACCTCTGTTCTTTCCTTGCATAGATATTTTATCTTGGAATGTATGAATAAAAGGTGGAGGCTGAGGTTTTCACATAAAACTCTTTATTCAGTTGTACAATTTACAAGGCAATCTCCTCACGAGAAAATACAAATAAATGCCGAAGTTCCAGTTGACAAAATAAAGTATCTGATTCGTTGCCGAGTTTAGTGCCGCCAGAAGAACTACCTATCAAAGCGGATTCTCAGTATATCCAAGAATAATCACTTAGGTTCGGTAAACGTAACTGTCACCAAACACATACACACACTCACACACACTCACACTCACACTCACACACATACTCCCACACACTCACACACTTACAGACACTCACACACACACACTCAAACACACTCACACACACACACACACTTGACGTTGTAGCTCGGACTCAATCCCTTCTGTCTGCCCGGGTGCTGAACCGCCCGTTATATACCCGTGCCGTGGGCTGTCCAAGACTCGTTCCCGCGGCTCGCTGCTTGTTGAAGCTATTAGCTTCCTGCTGTTTTGGGCACTTGAGAATAGAGCGCGTGCCGACTTGGGCGCACGCGCTAATTCAAATGTAGCTGTGTAACATCACCTACATGCACTACACTAGCACTACACTAGCACACAAGTCGGGAGGCCGGTTGGGTGCTTGGTGCTTGTGTCGGCTGGGGAGGTTGGTGCGTGGGGAGATACGTCAACGGCAAATTTCCACGCGATGTGTAGGTTGGTGCTGGATTATAACAAGCAGGTGAGAAACGCCGCCACTTCCAGGGATTTAACGTGGAATATACTAACGGCACTAATAAATAGAATTTCTCTGCCCAAAAACCCCACTTAATCAATCCACCAACACTTCTTCGTTGCCACCAACATATCCTTCCTTGCCGAAGTCATCACCACCCTCGCCTTTTCTATCAGTTCCTCCGCTCCCTTCACCTCTTCTTAGCTCATTTTCTACCGACTCACATTCCTTCTCTGCTTCCCTATCTTCTCTTCTTGCTGTCTTCATCACTGCACCAAATCGTCCTTGCCTGTCAACAACACCAAATTTACATCATCGCCGCCATACCAAAACGTTTTCTTTGCTATCACCTCTGCTCTTGTTCCCTTCCTATCCGTTCCGCCTCCAAGCCTCTGGCGCACGCTTCTACACTACTGTCTTCCCGCGTGTGTCTGCATTGCAACCACGGCCACCTCCATCCCTACGTGCGTCTCCTTCATATCTACTCCGGGCTCTGCAGCCGTTACCGTCTCAGCCTACCGCCGCCACCACCCTCTCGGCCCCCGACCCGCCGCCCCCGCCGCCCCCGCCGCCCGGCCAACCCCTCCGCCCCGCCACCCCCGCCTCCCCTGCCGCCCCCGCCGCCCCCGCCGCCCAAGTCACCCCCGCCGTCCCGCCCTCGCCGCCGCCCTCGCCGCCGCCCTCGCCGCCCCCGTCTCACCTCCGCCGAGAGGTTGCTCAATGAGCACAATGCGCGCCATTGTGGGCGCGAGGGCTGTGGTGGCGGCGGCGGCGGCGGCGGCGCGGTTTCTTCACCAGATTAGCGTCGCACCAGTCACTCGCACCTGCCCTTTGTCTGCGCGCGGATTAACGAAGCTCCCGCTGCCGCCCCTCCCCTCCCCCTCACCACTTCTGCTCCCTACCCCCCCTCCCTTCCGACGCCCCGGGCGCACCCTTTAATCTCCGCGTGACATACTTTCGATCGCGGCTGCGCGCTTTGTGCTAGAGATTAGAAAGGCCGTGACTTTCGCGTCGATTGTCGGGACGTACCTCTCCGGAACCGAGCTTTGCTAAAGTCTGTCAAAGGATTTACGTTCCGACAACAACTCTACAGGTGTAAAGCGGCTAGGTCGCCGTATTAGTTTATTTACTTACTTTTTTGTTTATTTATAATGATATTTATTTACTTATGATTTATTTATTGAGTTCCGAGGAATCGGAGGTCATTGAAGTAGTTAAGGGATTATCAAAAGTGTAGATGATAGCATTGTACAAATGGGGTTTCAAAAATTGGGTCAATATATGCAGTAAAACTGGGAGAATTCCCAGGTAGCCAAGAGCTCTCTTTGACCACCAGAGATATTGGCCGGTTTAGCAACGTAATGAAATATCTATTGCTTAGACTACGCAAAATACCTTTTTTGATAACATATTTTCTGGAAAGTTTAATTTTCTGAAATATACAATTTTGATTCAAAAAAATCAATTTCTACAGTGTTTTTCAAAAGAAAGAAATGTGTGCATGTGTACACTGTTGATTAGTGCGCTGTAACTTCATTTTTTTCGCTTAAAATAGGTTGTATACGACAGAGTGAGAAACTTTTACGTTGGTTTCAAAAACTTTTCTCTATACCCGTAAGGCGTATTCGGTTCTTTTCTAACGACGATGGTGGAAAGAGAGCGAAATAATATTTGCTTTCCACAAGTGGAAAAGTCTTCCGGCGAACTGTAAAGGGAGAAATCGCCGATGACATTTAAATCTCGTAGCACTAAAACTACCAAAGTGTTTTTATGGGCGCTCTTTCCGAAAGAAGTCTGCGAGGAACATACTGAAAAGACCCAAGTGCAGCGAAACTCGCGTCTCTTTTCGCAGTCGTGAATTGGAGTGGGATATGGATATCTAACGACGGTAGGGCGCCGTCGCCACGACGAGCGCTCCACGGAACTTTCCGCTCGGAAGAATTGGCCCTCGGGCGCCGCGTCGTTGGTGTGCGGGCTGCGTTCGCCCCTGAAGGACCTGTCCCGGGAGCATAATTCACATCGCTGCTACTACCACTACTACTACACAAAGCGGGGCGGGCTTACGGCCAGCCATTCTCAGCGAGAGAGTAGGGTCTCTAGGTGAGGCCTGCTCTTCAAACGATGGTCGTTCATATGATTGACGTACTTATCATTTCGGACAGCATCGAGATAATGTTGGCGTTAGAACAGGATCTGACAACGGACAGGTTCTGAGTAGGAGGTGTCGTACGTGTTCGTAAGAAGTATTTTGACAAAATAAATGCATGAAAATTGTGCATTGCGCATTGCATTTTAAGACTAATTTTGAATAAAAAATTAAAAGAAATTTATTAATTAATTTATTGTAAAAATAATTTTAATTTTACCAAAAAATGTAAAGATTTACACAAAACACAAAAGAGAAAAAAATTGTGTTACATTAACGATGACAATGATAAATGTTTTGTACGTGTGTGTTACTTTGTCATGTCATAATGTCCGTTGCCCTACGGATTCGTTCTTTGGCCATCGCTCCACCAGCCTCTGCCTGGGCCTCCGATTCCGCACCCGACTCCCCACCCGACTCCCCACCCGACTCCCCACCCGACTCCCCACCCGACTCCCCACCCGACTCCCCACCCGACTCCCCACCCGACTCCCCACCCGACTCCCCACCCGACTCCCCACCCGACTCCCCACCCGACTCCCCACCCGACTCCCCACCGACTCCGCGCCTCCTACTCAATCCCCGCTGTGCCTCACACCCTCCCCAACATTCGTCCCCGATTCCGTCCCCGCCACCACCCCGCCCCTTCACCTCTGCCTCAACCCCCGATTCCGTCCAAACCCCTCCTCCTTCCACCTCTACCCTTACTACCACCACCGCCACCATCTCCCCCGCCTCCGTCTTCGCCACCACGGCAGCATCCGCCTCCCCCACCGCGCCGCCCCCAGACCCTGTAGCAGGCGGCGCGAGCGCGGCCACGTATTCCACAGGCGTGCGCCCGCCCCTACACTCTTCCTCGCCCCGCCCCGCCCAGCCCCCGCCTTCTCCTCTGGGGAGCGCGCCGTAAAGCCGTGCTGACGCCGATTAAGACACCCCGCCCCGCGCGCCTCGCCCCTCCCCCCTCCCCACCACACACCCACCCCTGCCCGCGCCCCCGTGTGCGCGCAACTGGGCTGCGGCGGCGGCATGCCCGTGCATTATAAGCGACGAGTTTAATTTCTGCCCCGCCCCTGGGCGCCCGCAAGGAAGGGAGAGGCGGTGGAGATGGGGAAAAGGCAGCCGCAAGGCGGAAGCCGGCGGAGGAGGCAGCGGCGGGCCGGGAAAGACGCCATTTTGCGAGTGGTACTTGTTGTATTAGTGCATGTTGATTTAGTGCCTCCGGATAATTGTTGAGGATTCCGATAAATGGTTGTTGATCATTGTCGTAAACGGGAAAAAATGAATATGATAAATTATAGAAGATGAGTCTGAAAAAGCTATATAGTGATTATGGGAGACGGGAGTTGATTATAACATTAGTTATCTTGATTATATTCTGTTTTTAACTGAGAAACACATTCTTGCTATCAAGATTATTCAATTACGAATATTTTTGGAGTTAAAAGTATGTTGTTATCAAATTTTGATGATAATAATTTTAAATTGGTTATTTTTTCAATTCTTGTCATTAAGCAATAAAATTGGTTTATTCGTGTAAAAATATATAAATATTATGCTTAGACAGAGGTTCAGGATAAGATTAGGACACGTCTATTGTGTTACTTGTTAAAGGTGACACGGGGGGGAATGGTTTTCATTCCAATGCTTTTTACTGTTCTAATGATGTGGAGACATCTGAACGAGCACTTTTAGACATGTCTTCATCTAATACATTAGGAATTTCAAAAAACGTTAAAGAACTTTTTTTTAAGTTTTACCTCAGTGATTCAATTTATTTCACGCAATAAAGATCTCCTAGTACCACCTCACGTCAATTATATTTGATGAAGGATTTTGTGAAATTCACGGACAGAAATGGAAGGAGCTTTTTTATATTTAAACCAAAAGTTTCTGAATGTTAGTGGCTCAGAGCATCAACTGATGCCACTGCAGTGCCTCTCATCAGGAGTTCCTAGGTTGAAGTACCGACAGTGGCAGGAATTTTTGACACTAGCTACGTAGCTAGGTCGAATTCATTTGCTGCCTAGAGAAGAGATCTAGCTGCACCGAGCCATGAACCACGCGCAAAGTTTCCTTCCCCCTTCCTTGCCCTACCCTCACTTACTATCTTATTTACTATTCTTACTTACACACACTTACTCTCTCATGCACTGCCCTACCACAGATGCCGGGCGATGATAATAATTTTAAATTGGTTATTTTTTCAATTCTTGTCATTAAGCAATAAAATTGGTTTATTCGTATAAAAATATATAAATATTATGCTTAGACAGAGGTTCAGGATAAGATTAGGTCACGTCTATTGTGTTACTTGTTAAAGGTGACACGGGGGGGGGAATGGTTTTCATTCCAATGCTTTTTACTGTTCTAATGATGTGGAGACATCTGAACGAGCACTTTTAGACATGTCTTCATCTAATACATTAGGAATTTCAAAAAACGTTAAAGAACTTTTTTTTAAGTTTTACCTCAGTGATTCAATTTATTCCACGCAATAAAGATCTCCTAGTACCACCTCACGTCAATTATATTTGATGAAGGATTTTGTGAAATTCACGGACAGAAATGGAAGGAGCTTTTTTATATTTAAACTAAAAGTTTCTGAATGTTAGTGGCTCAGAGCATCAACTGATGCCACTGCAGTGCCTCTCATCAGGAGTTCCTAGGTTGAAGTACCGACAGTGGCAGGAATTTTTGACACTAGCTACGTAGCTAGGTCGAATTCATTTGCTGCCTAGAGAAGAGATCTAGCTGCACCGAGCCATGAACCACGCGCGAAGTTTCCTTCCCCCATCCTTTCCCTACCCTCACTTACTATCTTATTTACTATTCTTACCTGTACTTACACACACTTACTCTCTCATGCACTGCCCTACCACAGATGCCGGGTGACCGGGCGTGAGCTTAGGGCATGTCCGGGCTGTGGCGGTGCCCCACTGGTGAGAGATACCTGGTTAGGATAACCCAGTAGGTGATGATCTCACCATTGGTCTCACCCAGAATCTCACCATTAAGCGGGGAAGGTCACTGCCACATTTCAAGGGGGAACATTCACTACACTTATGGGACTAATGACCTTAACAGTTGACGAGCACGGAATCTCTAATCAATTAGTCAATTAGTCATCCGAATATTAATGATGTGAAAACTAAATAAGGAATTTTCCTCGTACCACAAATGAAAGAATACTCTAAGATATACATTTTGTAGGAAGTTTAAACTATTTAGAAAAGCCGGCAAAGATTTCCTTAGAGAGTTGGATGAAACACTTTTTGAACAACAAGAAATGTAGCTGAGAGCTATATAGAACTAGTAAACCTCTAACTTGAACCATACGAAACTTTAAGCGCACTTCTTTCACTACCACTTGGATTTCTCTCCCAGGAACTGATAGCGACAGACGTAGTCGAGCACTTTCGTCAGGATATATCAATCTTGGATGAAAGGTACAGACGAATCGGAAAGGCAGTGGAAATCGTGTGTACCATTAGATTGCAAGATTACTACTTGGTCTTCGAATAGAACGTTTATAAGGTAAAATAGTCAAGAAGAAAATCCTTTCTCTTTGGTACGTTAAACATTTTCAATTTCCACAGTGTACATGTTATGACTATAAAAATGTTCTCTGACCTCACAAACGTTACATGATATACAAATTATTTCGAAATTTGAATTCACAGTAATATGTCCTATAAAGGTCAGTCAATAAAGTTTTTGTGACAAAAATAATTGTGAAGACCAGAGTTATGGGAGATGGTGAATGGTGGTTGATGATTCTGATCATTGGAGTTTCATGGTTCCGGTGAACTATGATTGATTTCTGACAATGACGAATGACGATTCTATGAGGCAGTAATGTTTCGGAATGATTATGATTTGTACGGCACCAGATGACGTTAAGTGACAATATTTCATACTTAAAGTTCAATAATCATACCAACTTGTAACAAGTAGGTGGTAGAGGTTCATGGATTTGTGACGCATCTTATTCATATTTATTAGACAGGAAGTAGCTTTTTAGCCACGATCGTTGTGAACGAATATTTTCACGGATTGATTATTATTAAATTATATCCGTACTCTCTTCTGCAAAAAAGGGTGGGAAATTAAAATTTTAATTTTTTAAAATTTCGTAGGTTTGAATGAAAATTGGTCTTTACTACATTTATAGCCCACCTACGCGCGTATATGTTACTCGTAAACCTCTCCTAGTCTACATTTGTCTACTACGGTCAATACTACTAAAACAGTCTTCCGCGAAATCATGTTTCTCATGGAACCCATTTGCGAATAAAATTTGTCTGAAGCAAGTGTTAATTTCCACTTGCCCTGTTCCGCAGTGAAGAGAGACAGGGGCATGAAAATTCACCCGGAGCGCGCTGCCCACGGGCCGAGAACAACGTTGTTTCCGCGAAGCCCTGCGCGGGGGTGGCCGCAACGCGAGCCGGAAAGCTGCTAATTCCACATTGGACCGCGCGCTGGCGGGCAGCAATCGAGGTGGGTGGGCGGGGAGAGAGGGATGGAAAAGGGTGGTGGGGTGGAAAAGAGCGGGGAAGGCACAGCGGAGAAAGCGGAGCGAGGAGCAGAGGGTGGGTTGGAGAGGACAGTGCAGATCGGACAGTGGAGATAGGACAGTGCAGATCGGACAGTGGAGATCGGACAGTGCAGTTCGGACAGTGGAGATCGGACAGTGGAGATCGGACAGTGGAGATCGGACAGTGGAGATCGGACAGTGGAGATCGGACAGTGCAGATCGGACAGTGCAGATCGGACAGTGCAGATCGGACAGTGCAGATCGGACAGTGCAGATCGGTCAGTGCAGATCAGACAGTGCGGATCGGACATAGTGGATCGGACAGAGCGGATCGGACAGTGCAGATCGCACAGTGCCTATCGGACAGGGCCGATCGGACAGTGCAGATGAGACAGTGCAGATGGAAGCGTGCGGATAACAGCAACCGGATAGGAAAGTGATAAGAGGATGTGAATGGGAGCATGAGGGTAGGACAGTATGGTTGTATCACTGTGTGTAAAACAGTGAAGACAGTGTGTGCAGGGCACTGTGGGTAGGACTGTGTGTAGGACAGTGTAGGTGGGACAGAGTGAATAGAACAGTATGAGTGGGATTGTGTGAGTAGGATAGTGGGGGTAGGACAGTGGGATAGGACAGTGCGGGTAGAACAGTGCGGGTAGAACAGTGCGGGTAGAACTGCGGGTAGAACAGTGCGGGTAGAACTGCGGGTAGAACAGTGCGGGTAGAACTGCGGGTAGAACAGTGTGGGTAGAACTGCGGGTAGAACAGTGCGGGTAGAACTGCGGGTAGAACAGTGCGGGTAGAACAGTGCGGGTAGAACAGTGCGGGTAGAACAGTGCGGGTAGAACAGTGCGGGTAGAACGATGTGGGTAGGTCGGGCAGGAGTGATAAGGGTGGAGAAGGGTATGTGGGAAGGGAATGGTATGAAAGACAGGAAGGGGACACAAGAGATAAGAGAGTAGGGGTTGGGAGAGGGGAGACGAGTGTGTAAAGGCGAGGAAAGGAACATTCTAGGAGAGATGAAGAGGGAACGACGGGAGGAGAGAGAAGGAAAGAACGGGAATGTGAGGAGAGAGAAGGAAAGAACTGGAATGTGAGGAGATTGAAGGATGACTAGAATCGTTAGGAAAGAAGGCTTAAGTAGAGAGGCGATCCGGACTAGGGGTAAGACCGGAATGGGACGTCACCTCTAGAACAGAATGGAGGAGCTGGAGCCGAGAGCGAAATCACTCCGATTGCTAAGACCAAATTTCCGTTGTGTCTAGTGTGGCGTCGTTAACACGAGGGCCAGAACCGTTAGGTCGGTGAAAGTGCGCTGCGGGGGAGGAAGGGGTTGAGCCTGTACATCCGGGATTTGGCGCTCTGGCAGTTGACGCAGACAGCATGGCAGAGCCAAAAATAACCTTAGGCTGTAAACTTCTAGGAAGTTGGCCAGCGAGCCTCGCTGCCGACAGCAGGCGAGCCTACCTGGGAATCTTGTGTGGTGGGGGGTGTATCCCCCCTCCTAAGATGCTGGCAGGCGAGTCTAGCTTGCAACAGCAGGCAAGCCTATCTAGGGAACGTGTGAGGTGGGGGTGTAGCCATCAGCTATTTAACGCGGCGCCATCTGCGCCCGCGTTCTCATTCAGTTTACATCAGAGGGCCTAGTACGTGTAGGTACAGGGAGCGTAAGAGTGGGGGCGAGATGTCCGGAGTGTAGGGGCCAGACGATCTCGGGTGCTTCGTGCACGTGGTTCGCCAGACGGCGACCGGTTTAAATTTTGGCATCAGGCCATGTGACGGTAATTGTCACGGGACGGAAGTCCGACAGCTCGCATCACGCGTGGCTTGTTTTTTCTGCGGTAAAGCAGGGTACTGGAAGGAAAAGGTTGCCGGAGTGTTTAAATTTAACAATTTATTGTATCTAGTCTGTAACTTTTCAATATACTATTTTTATTTTTGTTATTTGAATTTATTCTCTTTTCACTACGTCACACTAGAGGGTCGCACATCGGGAGATTGTAGGGTTCGAAACCTCATGATAGTTGTCATTAGAATTACATGTCTGAGATAAATTCAACCCAGTCCGGAGAAAACGTCTGCCCTGTTCAATACTTTACGTGAATTATTTAATCAGTACTAGGCCACTGGCGAAGCAATGTCCTAACAAACGGCCGAAGGTCCGCACGTAACAGCTTCTCCGCTTACAGACAAACACACTACACTCACGAACGAGTTTCGAGTCCTGCACCATCACACGTGTCAAGAGAACAGTTGGGAGCTGATAGCTTGATCCTTTTGGGGATGTTCTCCGTTTAGGGAAACTTCACAAGTTGGCTTGTAGCTCGGCACAAGATCTCTTGTCTATCTCGTGTTCCAGGGGGGGAGGAACACAGCTGTCCTCTGGAATATAAGATACGCTAAACTTCTGGAAATAATGGCCACATAGTTGGCGCGCCCGAAAACACTAAATATGATTTGATTGATCTCGTATTATTAATTTGATAAAATGCTCGCCGATTGATTGTAATCAATCGACGAATTGACCAACGTGTTGGGGATTAGTGGCGGGGCGGGAGCTGGGACGGTGACGGTGACGGTGACGGTGACTGACCGTGACTGTGACCGTGACTGTGACTGTGTGACTGAATGTGTGTCTGTGACTGTGTGACTGTGACTGAGTGTGACTGTGACTGTGACTGTGGCTGTGGCTGTGACTGACTGTGACTGTGACTGGGGCTGGGACTGTGAGACTGTGGGACAGTGGGACAGTGGGACAGTGAGACAGTGAGACAGTGAGACAGTGGGACAGTGGGACAGGAACGGGAACGGGGGCGGGGGCGGGGACGGAGTGCCCATTGAACGGCGCGAGGCGACGACGTCGCCGGCGCCGCCGCCGCCGCCCGTGGATGACGCGCGGGCGCTGCGTGGCGGAGGCTGCTGATGGAAATTAACGTCATATCGATCAGCGCGCGCCACTGAAAGGCGGCGGGGTGGGGCCTGTCAGCCTCAATCTGCCGCGAGACGAGCGACGGTGGCGACGGCGACGGCGACGGCCCCGCGTTGCTACCCCTACCCCGTTCCCCCCACTTCTTTGCATTGCACGCCTAGTCCCTTTTTTCTTGTCCGCGGGTGGCCCTTCCTGTGGTTATCAGACGCACATCTTCAACGAAATGGAGTATGCGTGGTCATGTTCACCAGTTTTGTCGTTTCCCATCCCTGGGAATTATTATTCAGAGTATAAGGTTACTAGGCAATACGGTTTTTCAGAGACTGTTCTTGAAATTACAAATCCACCTCGTTTTAAATTTTAAACTTACTATTTTATTTAATGTTGCAGAAGACATCGAATTATTCATTATTTCTAATATCCTTATTATACGAAGTGGGACCCAAAAATAACCGAACTTCGAGCGCGCTGCCTTTCATGGACGTATTAGAGGCTTCTTCGGCTAAACGGGGTTAATAGAGACTTTCATGAAACCACTGTCTAGACGGCGTCAGTTTGTATGTGATCGTTTGATCGTTGTGTTGGTTTCCTCTTTCTGTTCGGGTGTTCTTCCTGCGAAACCGTTATGGTAGATTTAAAAGAACTTAGAGTGTGTTTGAAATTTTGTTTGCTGTTTCACAAATCGGCAGCAGAAGTTTACCAAATGCTACAACGGGCTTTTAAAGAGGATGCTGTGAGCCGCGCACACGTTTTTGAGTGGTTTGGGCGCTTTAAACGACGTGAGATGAGTGTTGACGACGATGCTCGTTCGATGCGCCCTCTCGAAACGACGAAACGTTGAGGAAATCCGCCCAAAAATCAACGAGGTTTTCGTCGCTTCCGTATTGTCAGTCGAGATCGTCAATTTCACAAGAAACAGGAGTGAGTTGGATTTTACGCCTGCGGCGTTTGACGAAGTATTTACAAATGAGACGTGTTGCCGCTAAAATGTGTTTCAAATGTGTTTCAACAAAGCGCAAAAAATTCGATTGCTTTTGAGCCAGGACTTAGTCGGGAGAACGGGTGGTGAGTCGCTTCCTAGACCTGGACCCGGGGACTTTTTTCTGTACCCAAGAATAAAGAAAAATCTGAAAGGGAAGCGTTTTGATGGTATGGAGGCAATAAAAACATTATCGCAAACGGTACAGAACGTTATCAAAGTTGAAAAGATCCACAGGTGCTTCAAATAATAGAAAAAATGTTTTGACAAGTGCATTGCATCTAATGGAGAGAACTTTGAGAGTGACTGGAAAAAAATTGTAAAATAAGATTATAAATACTTTTTATAACAACAATTCTGTTTCTTTTTGATCCCCCTTCGTAATGTACAATAACTATTAATCCTACAAGTTAACAAGCATCCCGGTATCTATGACAAAAGTCGAGTAAATTTATCATACTACTTGAAGCATTCTTAAAGTTCGTCCAATTAAACAAATTTATGTCTACATCATCTGTCCTATCATCTGTGTACCTTTCACCACGAGAGTATACATCAATGTGTAGCAATATTAAAAATGCCGTAATGCCGTAAATAATCCCGTTCACCGTCTTAAGCATAAAAGTTATCAGCAATTTCACTATGCTGAGCTAGCGAACCCTTTACCATCATTACTATCGGCACGTGGGATGTGGAACTCTTGTCGTAAATTGACAGTGCATTCTGCCTGTTTCACAGAGTGATGGCTACTGTAAATTTTTATTTAAAAACTTCCATAACATGTAAATTTTAGAAATTTTTGCTTTCACGCTGTACAATTGTGAGTTTTATAAAAATGTTATGAATTCGAACATGTACTGTTTCCGACCCATAATAAGTTTACGCACCAACCAATCGACAATCGCCAATGCCGGCGAGAGCAGTAGGGCTGGTAAATGAACCACGAAGCTCAAATGCGGCAAACTGTCCCATTTTGCTATTTACCTTCAGTCATTTTTAGAGCAGTTTGAAAATGTTTTAAAAAACTCGATTTCGGCAAGATCGATTGAATTTAGGTGAAAACCGCGTGAAAACTTTAGATGTTAACGTTGGCCACAGACGAACGAACTAACAGACGGACGGGCAAAACTTTTGTCGTAAACCAATTTTTTGATATCAAGAACCACAAAACGTAGGTTCTGATTACATAATGTGTTAAAGACTGTAAAGTAGTCATAAGGAATTAGGATACTGCATCCGCAACTTTGATATCTGGATCCCATAACATAGAGTATTTGCAACAAAATATCAACCCTCCACAACTGCAATACATTGTCTTCACTACATAAGTACGTGGAGGGCGAAAAAGTAAAAAAAAGCAGTGCGTAATTGGTAATAATAACACAGAAACAAAATAAAAAAATGTTGTCAGATCCAAAGACTGGACATAAATATGACGCCTGTATGTATGTAGACTCGCTGAATCCGAATCAGACACTTTCGATGTTTTTAAATCGCCAAAACACACCGTAAAATTTCTTTTTTATTTTAGAGGGTTGTACCAGACCCGAAGACTTTGCACATGTTTCTCTATGTATATCAACAAGCTGAATCCGAATCCGAAGCCAGAATTAAGCCACCACATAAGCCACTTGAGCCGCCATTAATAATTAAATATCACATCAATACGAATATAAATATTCCAATATACAGTATTCCGTTCATAAAAGCAATGTAGAACGTAACTTTAATTCACGCTCTAATACGGCAAGAGTGGGCCCGCTACATAGCCAGTCGATATCACAATAGCGGCGGACGAGAACGGTAATTTGAAAGCGGAAATGTCGCTGACAGCTCGAAAAGTGAACGACAAGAGACAGAAGAAGCATTTCTCTTCCAAAGTGATTTAATTGACGCCTAGTATAAGTAAAAATAGCGCACACATAAATAGAGAGAAGTTATAATTGTTAAATGCAGTTATCAAATAGAACACAAGTGAATTCGTTACGTAGATTAACATAAATTGAATAAACATATAGAATTTTTATTCATAGTATATTTTTATTATGAATTTATATATTGAATGTTTTATTATGAATTGCTTTTTTATGAATCGTTCGATGACTCAAGCGAAGTCGCTCGCCTTTTGCCAAGGAGGTCCGGGTTTGATTCCCGGACAATCACCTTCACATGAAATTTCTTTCGACGAAACGATTTTGCCTACCTCACAAGAAAAATCCTATGTGGAGCGTCCTAAACACTTTTCTAAACGCTACCTAATTCTGGTCGCTGGGTGATGACGCAGGAGCGCGTTTGAGAGGCGCGTACACGGAAATACTACCTGGCGGTCCTCTGGAAAATGACGTTCGGACTACTAAGTCTGTAATAGTAATGGACGATTTTTCCAATAAAATGGTAACGGAGGATAACTCCAAGAGCGCTCAACGCCCAATAAGTGTTATGAGACGCGTTGCGTCGTGAAGATGACGCAACAAATGTTTTATAGATATGGAAAAATATTTTTTTGTAATGTGATGAAATTTAAATTGTGATCAGAGGCGTCTTTTGTTAATATTATATCAGAAATCAGTTGATTCTAATGGACCTTTGAAGGTAGAGTAGCAATATCTACTGAACATGGGGAACCAAATTTACGAAAGTCCATCTTCAACATTGTCAAGTGTTTAAAACTAAAACTACAATAGCTTATTTTAATGACATTATCTTCGGAAAATAAGAACAGTATTAAAAAATGTATTATATTATTTGAGGCAAATTCACTCACTTGCGTTAATTGGCCCGTCACCTCGTGAGTTGCCGATAACCGTGTGTGTGATCGCGTTCAGAAATGTTGCCCTTACCCCGTGTGTCCGTCTCGCGATCAAATATGTTCTCCTTGCTCAGTGTTTGCCTTCCTGACCCCTCCAGTAATACGTTTCTGATTTTCAAGTTGAACAAACTGCTTTAAACGCCAAAAATCAATTTTGGTGTTTAAAATAATATAAAAACTATTAGTTGTTATGTTTAATAAAGAGATGAACTGTAATAATTAATAAGTACTTGGAAAAGTATGAACAACCACTGTTTTCCTTATCATTCTTGTTTTAGATAAAAACCACATTTTTATTGCAAAATGGAAATAACAGGGGTTAAAGACGAGTAACTGTATGATAATGATGATAATAATAATTGTTATAAATAAACCTTCGTATTTCGTTGATTGTTCGTCATATATCGTACTTTGTTGTTGGTCGTAGATGTGTACACATGACTGGAAACCTGCATAGAATGGGAATGGTTAAAATTTAGTAATCAGTGGTGTCGGTTTTGTGGCTTTTTAGCTATCAGTATTTGATTAATAAAATTATATGCGGTCACTGATTTTATTGTGGGAATAGGAATATTTGGAGTGAAAGTACCACACGTACATATGAAGAGGATGATTTTAAATAGCCCACGATCCGTTAGCGACGAGCATATTCACATCAATTCTGCTAGGGATGAGGGCTGTACGTCTTTTTAAATCAAGAAATATCTCTCAACTTCTTATAAAAATCATTCTAAAAATAATTTTCTTCTATTTATATTACTTTGTGAGCTATCAATTTTCTACAAGCAAACGCTAGTGAGTAACAGCAGTGAGATAGTACAAATGCCATATTACTTATCTACGACTTTACGCAAGGCAATGATCATACATCATCACAGTCGGGTAACAGTGCAGAAGATCCGTACAGCAAGGCGACCGACCCACGCCAGAGTCATGGTCTGAGTGACACTTAGGAAAGGAAACGGGAAGAGAGTGGGAATAAAACGAAGGACGATGATAAGATATAAGGAAATGAATGACACACTCAAGGGGGGTTTAATAGGAGTAAATGATCTAGAAGAGAATGTTAGAATGCTTATTGCATAGGTCAGATTTTTAAGCGCGCTTAAAAATGATGCAGGACTCATTTGCATTCAACTGTCTGAATTTTCGACAATTGAATCGTTTATTTCAGAAACCCGTCAAAAGCCAAATTCCACATTTCAAGAAAACTGAGTATAAGACTCCCAATTTTTCAGATTTCAAAATAGAAGTAGTAGGAGTTGATAAATGAATAATTTTCATACACATATGCACTAAACGATGTGTCTATTCTCCTAGAACAATAATCAGTCACTAAAGCGTGTTTTGTATTTTGGCATTTAACGGGTTTCTGAAATTGCGGGTTTATGATTCATATTGCAAAAGTTACAAATGATATGAGAAAATGCGTGCTGTCGTGACACTACTTTTTAAATATTTCAGAAAGATTTTTAGAGGAGTCATTATACCATGAACGATCACCATTATTGATGGATGACCAATTCCAAGATCGTTATGAGTTGGCATCAATGGGCGACGAACTGCACTGTATATTGACGTCTCGAAAATTTTTCCGATTTTTCGACGCGGAAGTTGATGGACAAGGTCACTTTACAGTTTACACGTCCAATTAGATGCGCTCTTCAGTTCGTCAATATTCGATACGAACATATGAAAGTTAAAATTGGACTGCTGATGACTCTTCTATCAGAGAAAAATGAACGAAATGGCAATGTGAAGTGTTGAAGGACATTTGGTTTTCACTGAATGTTTCGTGGATAAATGCAAATAAAAGAAGAAATAAAAAAATAAAAAACATTCTAGATCAAAGAACGTGCACTATAGTTCGTTTCAGACGTAAAGAGTAACACGCGTTCAGTGCATAACAGATGATTGACCATTTACAAATGTGTTAATACATAATGGTGTTCATTGTTTGTCCATGCATCTGAACATCTGCATATTTAATGATCTTGGATATTTGATAGCTAGAAAAAAATGAACAATAACTATCATACAACCTCACTAACAAACTTTGAAATTATTCTGCGCAGTGGTCACCCTGCTGTTGGGAAGCAGATATTCAAAAGTTGTGTTGCACCCATTTTTCCCTCAATCCGATAATGACGATGCCATCGTTTTCGCGTCAGTATCGTAAATTCTCTCGCCCTCCGCAGTAACCACAATATTCTTCCCGAAGCACTCTAACGGGCAACGGTGGGAAATTCCGCAGCGGGGGACCACGAAACAAAAGAACACTTGAGATGTGACGACATACAAGCGTCGCCCTGTTCTGCGCAACACAGCGGCGGGTAGTGGGCGGCGAGTTGCGGGTTACAGCCGCAATGTGATTGTCGCGCCCGTTCTTTATCGCGCCAGTTATCTACATCACTTTGGGCAATCGTGCTCGGCGTGTTCTGGGCCGATAGCGCAGCTGATGGGCCCGTGTAACGCACGCTGCTCGCCCCCTAGGAGCCGTATTTCCCGCCATCGGGCCGTTCTCATTAGTATGCGACGGTATCGAACGACCCGGCAACTGCTTCGCTGCGTGAAGACCGAAAGGCGACAAATTATGCCCTTACGTTCGTTGCTCGGTCTTATTCTTTTTGGTGTAGTCTTCTTTTTTTTTTGTTTTTTTTTGTTTTTTGTTTTTGTTTTTGCAAAGACTAGCAGTAAATCGGAAGGAGTTCGGAGTTCTAGTGGGTTTTGATAATGTTGTGTGTTCGTTGTTGTAAGGTAGTTTGTCATCATTATCAAACGGACTGAGGCGAGTCTTACGATCGCAAAGGTTGACAGCAAGCACATTTGTTCTGCTTTACGGCATTGTAAGAAAAATGCTTTGCGTGTCGCACTAAATTAATAATAGGCTTCTGGAATGTCGGCTTAGAGGCGCATTTGCGATAAAAAAAATCGACTAAAAATTATGAGATCTTTCTCTTTAGGGTTAATGTAACATGGCTGCAGTGAGTTCGTAGCAAGTTATCTGAAGTATGAACGTAAGTGATAAAATTGTATATTGCCTTTTCATGGCCAAGTTCATTTTAGAATCTGATTCTTCAAAGGCGATAAAGATTGAGCACGAAGATATCTCTGAAAAATGTACCATGATCAAGAAATAGCCACCATCACGATCAGCTACAATGTGCTATTAGGTAACGTCCAATTAAAGGCAGTTTTGTCAGGTACATTTCCTTTTGTTGGTGCATTAGCAGTAAAAAAAGTGATGGAATGTATAGATAAAATGTAGAAATATAGTCATACAATTCTATTTTATTTTATGATCTATTAGCCTAACCTAATGAAATTATATTACAATTAATCTTTTGAGTTAATACGATTACACATTATTGAGAAATTTAATTATATACAACTAATGAGATGTATTTTGCATACTGCATTCACTAAATCAAAACTAAATTATTATAACTAAAGATAAGACAATAATATTGACATATTGTGCTAGAAAATAAGATTATAGTATCACACATAATATCTGATCAGTGAAATTATACATTGAAAAATTTTTTAAGAAGTGTAATCGAGATTAAACTTTAGTTTTATATGACTCGAACTCGGAGATACAATATATTGCAAAAGGTCAAAACTATAGTATGTTTCAAATACTGTTTGTCTTCATCCCACAACCGTTGTTAACAGTTGTTTTCAGACGATTCCTGTCGTAAAACAACAAAATGTAGTGATAAATTTAAATATTACGGAATACTTTTTAATCAGTATTTCTGTTTCTTTCCTTGACAAAAATTTGAACCTTAGAACACTAAGGCTTTAAGAGATCTCACTCAAAGTAAAAGCGTTCAATGCAAACGTTTTATATAATGAAAATCTAACTACCTCAGAATTTTTACTGTCGAAAATGTTTTTCTTTTCAATTGAAGAAAAACAAATACAAATGACGTCATGTGCAAAGAAATAGTACATCTCCGTGAAGAAACGAATTTAATTTTCAACAGCCTAAAATCTGATTCTAGAGGATTTTCAACTGCGATTTCCTAGATAAAGCATTGCTACTGTAGTTACCAGTCTAGACCCCGGGTCAACTCCAACACCCCCCACCCCCTCAAAATTTCGATCAAGCCAAATCCGGAAAGTGGCGTGCCCGTTTGGGCGAGTCTACAACGCGTTGCCGTCCGAAGAAAGCGGTCGCCCACAGGTCGGGGCGAAGGGAGCGCGCGGGACGGGGCGAGGAGGGGGGGGAACGTGGCGGTCGCGACAGAAATTGGCTCTAATTCATCATTCGGTTAATCAGATGGCGCTCGCGCGCGGCGGCGCGGGTTCCTCGCTGTAACAGAACGCGAGAGAGAGAGAGAGAGAGAGAGAGAGAGAGAGAGAGAGAGAGAGAGAGAGAGAGAGAGAGAGAGAGAGAGAGAGAGAGATGGGGCTAATTTTTCACAGCTCGCCGCTGTATCGCCATATTAATGAAGTTTCTTTGTGCCGCTGTCGGAGGACGCGTGTCTGTTGCCGGAGGGTGCTGCGCCGAGTAGCGCTCGCCAACGTTGTCGGTCGGTGTGGGCGGCATAAGGCGCGTGTTGGACGGTCGTGGCCCGGAAGCCGCAATTCTCTTATTGTAAGAACTTGCTTGCTTTTTTGTTAAAATGAATTCAATTCAGTTTGAATTGAAAAAAAAATATTAGCTCCCTTTATACAAGTTTGTTGCTGGACGAACATTGCTGGTTTCAGATTCCATCAAGTTCATGTTGGTGAACTTCGTTTTCCCTGGATATCGCCTCGTTTTTCAATTTTCTTGCTGATCCAGATACCACAATGGTCTTGTCAGAAGGACTTAGTTGAGTTCTAGCTTAGATCTTAGTTTTCCTTTGTTATAAGGGTCGTGCTGGGGGTATCTGGTTGATGCCAGGTGCTACACGACTCTTGTTGAAGAGAAAATATGATTAGCTCCGTACAAAGTACTTGCTGGACACAAATTGCTGCCTTCAGGTAGCATAATGTTCTTGTTTCTGAACTTGGTCGTTCCTGGTAAGCCCCGGGTAGTTAAAGGTTCTTGCTGAACGACCTTGTTTCTGGGTGGTACAAATCCATTATTGGATGAACGTAATTGTCTCTGGTTAGCCGCAGGTGTTTCAAGGTTCTTTGTGAAAAAAGTATTTTAAGTTATTACGTCAGTAGTTAATGTTATGAATTAGGTCAGTATGAAATTCGTGAATCTGTTCGTAACAAAGCTTTTTGTAGTATAATATTTATCGTGATCTACCTAAATATCACGTTTGCGCGAGAACTTAAGACTACTAAAAACTCGCCGCGATTCGACCGCGTGTTTGGTGAACGATCATGATGAAGTTGGAATTGTGTATTTGCACTTCTCATCGCAGTGCCTTTCTGTCTTCTCGATTGATTCCATATTTCGTGATTTGGGGCTCGTAAATTGCTTTGGTAATTAGTCCATAATTGTAGTGCATGTAGTGTTGTACGGGAAGTGGCGGTGTTCTTCTCCCGCAGGATCAGGTCCTGCGCCGATCTTCGCGGCTCTTGTTTTTTTCCGATCCAGGTATCTCCTAGAAGTGGGGCATCACCTCAACCAATGCAAACTCTATGCTTTCGACATGTGTGGTAGTGTAGTACATGTAAGCGTGTGTTTTTTTTGTTCGCACGTAAGGAGTAGTGATAAGGCAAGGAAGAGGAAGGAAAGATCGCACGCGGACCATGCTCTATTTGTTACGGTACAACTCCGGCATTCGCCTAGTATTCACAGAATAAATCACGTAAAACTACCAATCAGAGTGGACGACCGCTAGAACTCTTCTCCAGACACCAGATGAATCCTACCTAGCGTTCTAGCTAGCGATGAAAATCCTACCACCATCGTGACTCGAACTTGGTCCTCCTGGCTAAGCCACTGGCTAACCCCCTGGCTAAGCCACAGTGGCATCAGTTACCTACCTCATCCGGTGTCTGACTTATCGTCAGATCTTCCAACGTGCCTCACGGGATCTCGAGAAGTTGGTCTACTGGTAGCTGCGCAGCGCAGACCCGAAGCGACCTCAGCGACGGCGGGGGCGGCGTGGGCGGTGGCGGCAGCGCCCTCGCGCATATCACCGTTATTTATCCAGGCGCCCCCGCTCCCGCCCCCGCCCCCGCCCCCGCCCCTCCCCCCGCTGCTCGTCTTCTGTCGTCGCACGAACATGTCGGCCCCACCCCGGCCTTCCCCCTCTCCCCAGCGCTGTCGGTGTTTTCCTCCTTCGCCGACACTGCCTAAAATGCCTCACGCTTGTTTTTTCAAAGGAAGACCTAGTTTTGTTTCGAGGTGCAGCGAAGAGATTGTGTCAGCCTACGCCTCTACATGGCAGGACGACCATTAAATATTTTCGTCTCATGAATATTAGGGAAAGATTGGGCAGGATGTAACGTGAAGAGCGAGTATGTTGCTGAAGGTGAGAATTAATGAATAAAACGAATATTACATCCTCTTAAACTGATCTTTTTCTGATTAATTGTTAAATACTTCCTTTCTGGGTTTCTTTTCTTTAGTTGAAAAATAGTAATTTGAAATCGCTACTTGTATCGCGTCCATTTCTAAGAACGTTGCATTACTAAAATCATCGAAAACTTAAAATAATTTTATATATTTGTATTTTAATTCATTTATAACACAGTTTCGTGGTAAAATTATCACGTACACTTTCATCATTAACAATCACCCATTTTAAGTCTGTTAAGCCTTGTACTCTATTCACAGACATTCACTCTTTAAAGTTGTATTAATATGACATCGATTTTTTTAAGAATAAAAAGTTGAAAGAGTCGTCATAGAAGTTTCGCATATATAAGCAAACGTACCAGTCTAAGAGAAAAAAAATCTGAAACCCCATTAAGTTATTCCATTATCATTATCTTGCTAAAATAGTGTAATCCATTTGTAGAAGGTAAAAAAAAGTTAAATTCCGAGCTTCCAAATCCTCTGTTTACCTTCAAGTAGATTTGAGTAAAAAACGCCCAGATCGGAACAAGTAAGCTGTACCAAAAAATGAAAGAAGAGCGCGTCTGAAAAGCGGGGCTGAGAATATTTCGAAGCATCGGGCGTGCTTCATTGCGAACAGGAGACCCTGAGCTATTCGCTGCCTTCAGCGCCAACTCTCGTCTCCGTATTCACATCCGCAGCGCACTGCCCTCTCAACCCTCTCGTTTTCCTTTTCGCTTCACCCTCTCGTCCTCCCCCGCAATCCTGATGCGCTCTCTCTCCCTTTCCACTCCCGCCGCCGTACTTGTTTGTTACACACCGTCCCACCTCATCCCGCCACACCCTGACACTCCCCGCTGGTCCTCACCTCCGTCTCCTCTGTCACGCCCCTCTCCGCTAACACGCCCCGCCACGCACACCCACCGCGCTCCACCCCACTCTTCCCCGCCCTTCCCCGCCTTTCCCCGCTCCTCTCCAAGGCTCCCCGCCCCCTCCACCCCGTCCGCGAGTTCTCTTTCATTCGCGAAAATATTGTTCTGTCGTTGCGCATGACTGCTCCCTTTCTGCAAACCCCGGGCGCCGGACGGCAAATATTTCGAAATTGAACCTCGTCACTCACATTCCTCATATCTGCGAATTAATGCATCCGTGAGATGCTGGGGGGCGGGAAGGCTACAGCGCCGCCGCCGCCGCCACCGCCGCTGCTCTCCTCGCCTCCGCCGTCGCCGCCGCCGCCGCCGCCGCCTTCCACCGGATATCAGCAAAGTTTCGCGCCGACGGATTCCGACGCCCAAGGACGCTGACGTATATCCGGTGGCGCGGGCCGGACAAAGGAACTTCCGGGGCGGGCTTTGAAGCGCTTGAGAGGCCGCCCCCAGGCGGACGCCGACGCCGTTTCCGGCGCCGCCCTCCCCCCCCGCCACGCCCCCTCGACCCCCCCCCCTGCAGAGTGCGCGTCGCTCCTCGCCGGTCCCGGTCAGACGATCAAAGCATCCCGGGGTATTAATTCCTGCAGTCTCCCTCCTTCAGGGCTGTGACGCTGGGATGTACGCTGTTGACACCTGACAGAAGATTTCTTCTTGAGATGCTCAAAGGGAGAATTTGGCTGAAAAATTGGAATGGAAATATTTCATATTCTGGCATCGAAAAATTCATTTGTTGGGACTTCTAAAGATTTTCAGTAGTTGTGATATAAAGTTTCTGTCTAGATGTGTTTCCTTGGCATGATAAACTTATAAATCATGTTTTTGCACTTTTATTGTAGTTTCCTAAACTTTTCGTAAATATAAATTTGTATGGCAAACAATTGCTTTGTTTTAAAGTAATTTTGATCCTTAAAAACCTATTCATATTAATTGCGCTGCTCTTGGTCATTTCGGATTTTTCCTTGTAATAGTCACGTCGTTCTTTAAAAGAAAATTGATATTAAAGAATAAAAGGTTAAATTTTCATATAAATATCTAATTTGACTTTAATTTTGTTATTAAATTTTTAATATGACTATACTTTTGTTAAAACATGTTAATAATAACTTTGGGCTCAACCTATTTTTCTTTAAATTCTATTTTTTTAAATATTTGTTGACTTTTTTTCATTTTAAGAGGTGTGATTTTGATTTAAAGGATATTATCCGTAAATATTGCCTTGAACGTGTATACCCTACATTCGGTTATCAATTGTTTTCTTTTATAAAGCTGCTACTGTATTGTCAGTGTTTCCGTTGGCGTGTTTGCATTCGTTTACTCAAGTAAATCAACAAAGACATTGTGTAAGACCTTAATGGTTACAAGAAATCATGATCCTAAAACAATAAAATTTTTAATATATTGCATGTCTATGATAATGACTGTGAACACGTTTCATATAACCGAGTAGAAATGAAACACGTGGAAAATATTTACAAATCACCGAAAATCAGCTACCGAAAGGTAAAGGTAAAATAACGCTAAAGTGATGGTAAAGTAAAAGGTAAAGGTAAAGTAACTAAAAATTCGCTCACTTGTGGCCAAATCAGTATTCTTTCACGTACAGAGATATAATACGGTAACCAGTAATACACTTTCTTAAATTAGGAACAATTATAAACTCCATATATATTAAGAAACGTGTGATGTCTTATATGGCCTAAAACTACGTTTCCCATCCTATTTGTGTTTCTTTCTACGATCTAGAAAATTTGATTTTACATATTGGTGGTGTCAATCACTAGTTTATAGCATTCAGATCCTTAAAAAGAGAGGAAAATAAAATGAAACATCAAATTTGAGGTAAAACGTTTTTCGAAGAAATAAAGGTATTAACCTGTGTGGCAGAAATTCGTAGAACCACTTCATTGGAGTTGTTAAAGAAGAAACGTGTGGTAAAATTCGTGTAGAAGAATAATTGAGTTTCGTTCAATGGTTCTTAGCTAATACAGTGTTTTAAATTGTGGATTTAAACGTAGGTAAAAAATCCACAAATAATTCAGTTGCGTTTATGTGTGAATACAATTGGTGTATTTTATTTTGTAAATGCACGAAACAATTGTAACAACTTCTTTTAGGTAATAAACTAATGATTATAAACGTCATAGACAGAAAAAACTGTGTGGGCTTTGACAAAAATTAATATCGCAAAAATTTAAACGAGTTTGCGTAACATACGTAAATTATGAAATGTCATGTTATGGATGTATTAGTGCAGAATTATTTTTTACAATACTTAATTTAATGAATTTTAAAATTGTTTTAACATTTAATTATTGGAAACAAGCGTATTAAATTATTTGCAATTGGTTTTGGGCTTGTTCAGAATCAATTATCTTGCTGTCAGTATCAATTATGTTTTCTTTTCGAGTCTCTTCGTACTATACGTATGCTTCAAATGAATGTAAAACAAAGTCCTGTGCTTAACTGAATTATTTCTGCATCTACAGTATGTGAATACTACAGGTTATTATGAGTTTAAAGCAAATTAAACGCTGCACAAATATGTTTGAAGAAACGATTGAATCCCGAACAGTTAGTAAATCATGTTTGAACGTCTGTTGATTACATTGGAATCGACTGTTTCGCAATACCCGTATCGTTCCTCTATCTCATCTGAAGCAGATTTCAACCGAAACGACGGATTGAAACTAGAGGGATCGGTTGGGGTTCGCCTGTCGAGACGTCGGATCTGCTCACCCCCCACCCCATTGCCGGGCGCCCGAAGCCGGTTAAGTGCTCCATGTTCCCTCCACCGACCCTCCCCCCCCTCCCCCTCCCCCTCCCCCCCTCCCCCCCGCCACGCGTGCTGCGCACCCGCAGGTGCGCGGGCGCGCGGTGATGAAGTTGAGAGAGAGAGAGAGAGAGAGCTCATTACTCCAAATAGAGGGTTTCAACCACGACTCTCTCCATATTCATGCGCGCGAGAGGAAGCTGCCTTTTCGCTAAGTTTTGTTCGGCTAAATTTTCAGTTTGTGGCGCTGCGGTCGCGGGTTTTGCGGGGAGGGGGAGACCGCGACGGCGGGCGGGACGCGGAGGGTGGGGCAGATGGGAAATGTCGCTGGACGCGGAAGGACGTGGCTGTGAATCACGGGGTCGTGGTAATAGAATCCGGAAACTGGGTGATATACACGTAGAAACCATAAGGAAGAAGGAGATAAAAGAAAAAGCGTGAGAGGACAAAGTGAGGAGGGAACAAGAAAGCTAAGAGAAATGTTGTAGAAAAAAAGGGAGAACACAGAAAGTGAGAAGTAGAATGAAGAGAGATATGGTAGGCCCAAACAAAAAGATTGCTAGTGTGTAGGAAACCAATATAAACGGGATGGTGTAAGGCTTAGGAATGACCAGACTGGAGAAGAGAGACCGGAAAGAATCCGTAAGGGATTGCAGTGGTGAGGAGAAGCAAGAGAAGAAAGACATTTCGAAAATACAAGCGTAGAAGACTCGCAGAAATTAAATATAGATGGGTATGTCTCTAGTAGGAAAGCGAGCGACTATGCGAGAACACGCGAGTTGTAGTAGAGAGCGGTGGGTCAGCGTAACTGTATGATGGCGGGAGGTGAAACCGAAAGCAGCGACGGGCCGAGCACGAGAGGGCGGCAGCGAAGTGGCGGCGGGTGCCGTGGAGTGGAGTGGAGCGGAGCGGCGTGGCACGGGGGCGGCGCGCCGCAGACCGCGCGGCCGATCTGCCGGTATCGTGCACAAACCCGCTCGCGCATACATTAATACCAATGGCGGCGGGGGCGGGGGCGGCGGGGGCGGCGCGCAGGGCTATGGTAATCGCGATCGGGCGGCTCGTGATGCACGGCCGCAGGGCCCCACCCCCGCCCCTCCCCCCTCGGGGGCGGGTGGGCGTGTCGGCATGCGAGGGGATGTGCCGCGTCGGCTGGGCGGGTGACAGGCCGGCGAGCGGGCAGGTGAGCGAGTGGAATTGGCAGGCGGGGGAGCGAGGTGGGTGGGAAGGTGGGAGGGGAGAGCGGACGGGGAGGTGGCGAGGGGAAAGTGGTCTGTGGACGAGATGCAGGAGAGGGGCGAGGGAGGGAGGGAGTGAGAGAGTGGACGGGATGGTCGGAATGGACGGGCAGGCTGAATGAAGTGGGGTGGGGAGAGGCGGAGTGAAGCGAGAGGCAGGGTGGGGCGGTGCGGGGCGGGGCAATGCTTGACGGGGCGGGGAGGGGCGGAGCGTGGGGATGCTTGGCGGGGCGGGGCGGGGCGAGGCGGGGCGGGGCGCCGCGGGGCGGGGCGAGACGAGGCGGGGCGAGGAGGGGCGGGGCGGAGCGAGGCGGGGTGATGCGAGGCGGGGTGACGCGAGGCGGGGTGACGTGAGGCGGGGTGACGCGAGGCGGGGTGACGCGAGGCGGGGAGGGACGGGGCGAGGCGAGGCGTTGGTGTAAAGAGGGTGGGTCAAAGAACCGAGAGGGAAAGTGGACGAGTGGGCTGATGGGTGGTGCGGCGAGCCGCGTGGGCGGGACGGGCGAACAGGCTGACACGAGGACGAGCCTCGCGCGAAAGAGCGAAGGCAATTGGCGCCAAAACACGGGATCGTGCGACGCTGCGAGGCATAACTACAGGAAGGCCGGCTTTCACATAATGATAGCTTCGGTTACAGAGAGAACTCGTTAGGGAGGGTTCGTTGGAATTAAGTCTTCCCTGATAGGCCTCTAGCGGTTGGGGTTTTCCATCTCGAGGAAACTTGCGACGTGATTTAATTCATAAGACAACTTATTTATTCAGGTTGTCGATATTACTGTGGTTTGTTGTAATAGAAATGAATGAACTCCGTTTATTTTTTGTTTTAAATATTGGGCTTACATACAAATAAGACAACACTTTTAACATTCATTACATTCGGTAATACTCACCTTATTACACCAACCTTAAGGTAAATGTTAGTATATTTCTTCAGAAACGCTTCATATTAAAATTAAAAAAGTCAATAAATAGTAAAAAGATATCGGTTTTCTCTTTAATCCATTTCTCTTCGACACATTTTTTCAACTACTTTTTCGATCAAATTGATGCATCAAGTGCGTTACTTTTATGGTTAAGAGTTGCAAACAATATTTTGCGGCATCAAGATTTCGCTTTTATGTGTTAACGGTAAAGATAGATATTTTTATTTGTTCTAATAATCAGATAATTAATAAGATACTTAGATAATTATCTAAAACCCAATGAGTAATAAAAGTAGTAAATTTATATAAGAAAATGAAATTTTGGAAAAATAAGAAAAGAGATAAAATAAGGTATGGATGAAGGGAGAATTTTTAATTTTTTTACATTTATTAATTTATTTTTAATTTTTTATTAATTTCTGGAAGGGGGAATGAAAAGGAGAAATACCGGGGTTCGGAAGAGCTAAATGAGGTTCGAATGAAATGGGAAGCGCACAGAACGGCGTAAGAGGGACGACTAGCAAACGCGGGCGAAGGCATGATTAAGAGGTGCGGTGTGCAGTGTATCTCGAGCCCTCCCGGGCAGCGATTGCTGGCTGACCGGATGTCGGCAGTACTTCGCCCCCAATCCGGAACATGGTTCCTCGTTCGCGCACGTTTCCTCTTCCTTCTTGCTGCAAGGAAGGGCGTGTACGCACGCGCGGGTGCACGCCTCGCCTACGCGCCCCCCGCACACCCCTGCACGTCAACGCACGCCCACGCACTTCCACGCACGCTTACTCACCCCAAAAATAAAAGAGAACCCCCGCTGCTAATGAAATAACCGTTGATCGTACGTTCGCTGCGCTTTGATATTTTCCTTACGTGCTATTTTTAGTTCAGAAGGGAATTGTAAAATGAATTTTGTAATCACGTATGAAATTATTTTTTTGCTTTCTGATAGTTGCGAACCTGGAAGCAGTGCACAAAAGTAGTGCAGTTATTCTAATTTTGTTTTCAATTGTACGTAGACATTTTGGTGAAAATTATTATATGTGGTTTTCTTAGATTTCGTGAGGAATCATCGAACAAATTCACTGAATTTCACTCGTTGTCTACATTTGTTCGGAAATAAATTTGATTTAGTGCTTGATACTCGACATTTGATCACGGGTGCGTTCATAACATTAAGTTTCGATCCCATTCTATTCATGTATGTTATGGTAATTACGTGCAAGCTTGCGGAAAAAAACAGTAACGCAGAGAATGCATTATCATATTTATTTCATTTTTCCATCAAAATTTTCACATTTCTAGGTGTTATTGACTTATAATTGATCTTCTCTTCTCCCGTGTGGTAGCGATCACACAAAAGCTAGAAACCCTTCATAAAACTCTTCGTCTGAAGAAGAAATCGATCATTAAATATTTTTACAGTAATGTTTACTATTACGAAAATGTGTTTTCAAAAGACAGCGAAAAAAACTACTCTCAACAAAAATGCTGAATTTCTTGCAAGATTGTTGACGCTTTTGTCAGTTGGGTATTTTTATTTAATATTAAATCGAGGGAACTTTGTTTTTCTGAATCACATATTTATTTACAATATTTATATTTGAAGGGTGTTTATTTCGGCGTTGAGGCAGTCGACAACATTCAGATATTTATTTTTCATGGTGTTTGATTGTATGACATTTATTTGTATTGATAATTGACAATTTGATATTTGTATTTAGAATAATGTTTGGCTTTTCAATAGGTGTTAATGTGGAAGAAGTGATTCTGTGATATCGATGAAGGAGATAATTATTGCCCACAGTCCTGATTAAGGAAATGGGATCAAATGTGACCCCGAGGAAGCCTTCAGTCGCAGTTCAGCAGAACACATCTTGGTCAGAGAACTTACACAGAGTTTCTTTTGCTATACTGTTTCGACTTCAATTCGTCTTATCTTGGGAAGTGTTGAGATCAGCGACATGGCTGACCGCATACCCAAGAACAGTAGTGGGGAGATTCTGGAAAACTTTTAGGATCAAACTTACACAGAGTTAAGCGACCGGAGCATTAACTTTTCACCTCAGAGTACCGGATCCAAATACCCATGTGAAGTTTGTGGCGGACTAATAGGATTTGCAGCTTTTTTTTAAGTTCTCCCTTTCCCCTTCCCCCCTCTCTCTCTGTCCCCAAATCCCTCTCCCACTCCCACTCCATCTCCCACCCTCACTCCCACTCCTTGTCCTAGTCCCTTTCCCACTCCCTCTCCCTCTCCCTCTCCAACTCCCTCTCCCACTCCCACTCCCACTCCCACTTCCACTCCCACTCCCTCTCCTCCCACTCCCACTCCCTCTCCCACTCTCTCCCCCCTCTCTCTCTCATCTAACCATTGCTCCATCGTTCATATTACACCATTGCTACTCACTGACATACCAATACAATAAACCACCATATCTACCAAATATAGCCACATGTACTGGAATCATAGTAAAGAAAGGAAAAACGAAGCACAGATCTTTTCTGCTCCCTTAGGATTCGCACGGGCGCGCTGTTGGGAGAGCACGTCTTACGACAAGGTTTACCATTCCGCGAATGGTAGTCCGCCTGCGTCAAAACTCTCTCCGCTTCTTTCTCCATTCCTCCCTCCCTCCGTCCCTCTCTTTGCCGCGCCTCCTCCCGCCGCGCTCGAAGTGAAGTGTCTTGAAATAATTCGCCCGCCGGCGTTTTGAGCGTTAAAGAAAAAGCGGCCTCGCTTCGCAAACGCCGGAAGTTTCGGCCCACTACAATAGGATTGGCATTTCAATTTCCCGGACAAAACGTTTCCATTGGTGAGGCAAATTGAAAATCCCCCAATTGCTGCCTCCCCCCCCTCCCCCACCGCGCCCGCGACTCACTTCTCCCCTCTCTCCGCTGCTGAAGGCGGCGGTCGCTGCTAACGAGAGCAGATATTTCCGATGCACTTTTTCTCCGTCTGCTTAAGGAAATCACGTCCTCCAGACGATTCGCGGAAACGGTCTCTCTGCGTGCCCGGCCCATTAGACGCACTCGAAAACTTTCGTTTCCGCCCCCCCCCCCCCACTTCCATGGGCGGTTGTTAGCTCTTGTGTTGTGTTATGCTGCTTTGACCCCTGCGAATAAGCTGATAATTCGTGGGAACTTAAGTTTTATCAGAGTGGTGTACTGCCAGTCTCTGATTATTCCGTGATTAATTGAACTGTTCTTTTGGCCAGCATAAACAGAAAACACGACTTTTTCATATTGATAATTGTTCTTAAAACATTTTTATAGCGTAAATGAACGGATAACTCGAGGTATTTACGAGTTAATGATTCTATCAATATATTGTTAATAATACAGATGTGCCAATGATTCAGCAACAATCGACAATTTCCATTACCTGATTAGAGGTTTACGTCGAGAATGACTTAGAAAATGTATTAGTACTTTTTACACCATTATCAGAAAAAGCTTTGTTTATCAGATTATTGACCTGAGAGAAACAATTACTGCTGGAAATCAGTGGAACCGAAGGCGTTTCTTCGGGTGGTTAATCGTATGCGGCAAGTGTACGGTTCGGTTGGTTAACCGTGCGTGGTACTTTGGCTCTGAGGTCTGTACTCACAACGTTGTATCCAGGTAAGACAATTAGCAAATGCACTGGAACAAATATGATACAAAGTATGCTCAACGCAGTAGCTGAATAATATGTTATAACATTATATAATATATTTTATTTCATAAATGAGGTGGTATATTTGATTGGCTCTGTGTTGTCTCAATGTTCCTTCAAGAAGTTAAAGAGGTGGTTGTGTGTACGAAACATTATGTTCCTTGCGGCGTGAAATATTCCTGATATTCTTCAAAGTTGAAACATACATAATAATCTGTCTTTGAAAAAACAACTTTAAATATAAAGAGTGATACTGGTAAATTTACTAGTGGAAAGTAATGAAAATTAGACTATTGGTTTAAAACTAGCAAGTGATAGATTGTCAAGAAGCTTCAAAGTAACAGTTTCCTAAAAAATAATTTAATCATAATGTTCTTTGCGCCAAACACACAGCAATTATTAAACCTAGTAACTGTAGATTGAAAGTACGTGATTTAGCCGTTCTACGGTGGATAATGTGTTACCCCCGTTTTATACCGCGCAAAACCGTACCCTTCACAGGTCCTTCACCTCCATTAGCCATTCAAGAGCCCGACGTGCGTCATATGCCACCCAAGTTGATCGCAAATACCTCCCCACATGTTACGAAACTGTCACTGTATTTCCCCCTCGCCAGCAAATCGCGAGACTTCTTTTGAAACGGTGTTTTGACACGAGAGGTCACCGCACGACGAAGCGATTTCATAAATTGAGCCACACGATCCAAAGCCATTCCTCCCCCGCCCCTCCCCTCCCCTCCCCCTGCCTTTCCTCCTCCTCCTGCTTCCCCCAAAAGGCACTTGACGCTGGGGTTATAAAATACTCCGATCTGGTATTATAATTTTGTCTATTACAGCCGGTTTCTTTTCTGGCTCGCCCCGCCGCGCGGCGCGGGGTTTTTGTGAGTCCCAAAGGAACACGCCCAGTCTTTCAAGAGCGGCCGGGCCTCGGCCGAGTAATGAGGCGTCTGCGTCACGCGTACAAGCACGGCCGTGCGTCGATACGACGGCGGGCCCGAATAATTGGCGGATTTTGACGGGGGTGGGGGAGGGGGGTCTTTGATTTTTTTCCGGCAGCACCGCTGCCGTTGCCGATGTTTGTGTATGAAGATAAAAGCCGCTTCGGACGACCGGGAAAAGAGAGAAAGGGGGGCGGGGGGAGGGCCTCGGGGAAAGACGAGGGGGGGAGGGGGGGGAGGGAAGGGGAAAGAAGGCCGCCGCGAGATGCAGGCAGTTTTGCCCCGGAGCGAGATTCAAAGGAGAAACCTCCCCTTTGTGACGTGAAAGAAGCTGAGCCTTTTTTTTCCGGTAGGGCGTTTAAGAGAAATTTTCTTAATCGTTGAGTTCTCTCGGACGGTGCTTGAAACAGCGGACGTTGCTTTGCGACTCGCAGGAAAAAGAGTAGGAGGGGGGAGGGAGGCGCACTGATTGGTGTTGATGGTGACGGTGAAGGCGGCGTGGATGGACAGTTTAGTATTTCCGGTGTGGTATAAGGATAGCTGATCTGGTGGAAGTAGTGAAAGTTAGTTGTGATGGTTGATTGATTGATTGATTGATTGTTAATGTTTGCGGACGCGTCAACAGCTAAGATCATTAATCCCGTAAGTGAAGTGCATGTTTTTCTCTCGGAAGGAGGCAGTGTTCGTTTGATAGCGAGGTCCGACGTTAACGTAACACCGACTAGCGAGGTTTCCCTCAACCAGGTATCTCCCGCCAGCGGAGCACTGTTCCAGCGAGAACTCTCTAAGCTCCTAATCGGTCTCTCGGCACCTGTAGTAGTGTAATGTAGTGCATGTAAATGTGTGTTTGGTGCGACGATAGGTACAGGAAGGGAAAGAAAAGGTCGTCTAGCCCGTTTGTTGCAGTACTTCTCCGGCATTCGCCTGATGTTGATTGGATAAATCACGGAAAACTACTGATCAGAGCAGCCGGCCGCTGGAATTCTCCTCCAGACAGCGACAGAACTCCGCCTAGCTCTCTAGGTTGTGTCAAAATATTGCCACAGCCGGTGCTCAAACCCCAAAACCTCCCGGTCAGAGGCACTGCTGTGATCAGTTGATGCCCTTAGCTACCTCTCACGGTGACGGTTTGGGTATAAGGATATGTGATGTGGTGTAAATAGTGATGGATAATTGGTGATATTATTCATAAACACTATTAAACGCGTGCAGCTCTAGAGAAAGCTGCTATTGGACATAAAGGCATAGCGAAATTCAGATTGTTTCAACGTTAATCACTACGACAGGCAACTGAACCCGAGTTTGAGTAATCAATCGAATTGCGAAAAAATTCACATTATGCAGTGGGAATACGGAAACAAATAGTATAATCGTCTATTACCGTAATTAAATATCTCAGAGATCTCATTGCAATTTTCCTATAACCTTTTATCACCCCGCCAACGCTACTGAGGTATGAACTCTACCGTCATCTCTACTACTACTATTACTGCCATCAAATCTATAAGAATTGCCACCATCACTTAAATCCCTGTTGGTATGTCTATTGATTCATCAACCAGGCCTGCCATCCTTATCTGAGCCTCGTGCTGTGTGTGCCCAACCTTGAATCCAGACTCTGGAATCATAAGTCCAACGCCTTGCCTTCCAGTGGGCCCATTAGTATTCACTATGCTCCACCCGTTACACAAACTAGATTTATATAAAATTCAGAAAAGTTACTTTTAAAGAAATTGTAGGAAAAAAAAGAAAATATAATGTTACTGAGATTTTTATTTTTATTGTGGTCGAATTGCAGCAAATTGAAGGTATTAGGTTATTTTTTCGTTTTAACCGAGACAAACATTTTTTGTTGAGTTTTAATTTTATTTTGCCATGCCAAAAAGTCGGTATATATTTTAAAATGAATTTGCATTTCTGAGAAAAATTTTATCGCTAAATTTAAAATTATACAGTGGAAATTACACCCAACAAAATTTAATATTGTAATTGCACGTATTGGTGGAAGTCATGTACATTTCTAGAATTATTTTTGAAGAGATATTGCGAAATTTCAGAGGTCATTACGCTCTCCGTCGTGGTACACGTGACTACTCCCCTAGTCCAACTGTGTCCTCATGCCAGTGATAGCAATCGGGGCGTAGAGACAATCGAACGCTGATAGGCGTGGGGGGGGGGGGCTGAACGCCGTGGCGTGACGCAGGGGAAGGGGAGAGCAGACAGAGTGGGACATGGGCAGGCGAGGTTGAACAGAACGTGGGAAGTGTGGGGGCGGGGTAAGGGGCGAGCTGAGGGTCGCCAGGGGAGGAGTAGGCGGACTGGACCGAATGGACGGAGGGGGGGGGGGTTGGAGCGAGGCAGGCTGAAACTGAGGTTCGTGAAGCAAGTGGGTTGGAGAGGGGGCGGGGCGGGGCGGGGAGATGCGGGGCGATACAATTGGAGCGTGGTGGGATAGAGTTGACTGGGTGGAGCTTAATAAGACAAGGAGGGGTTGAGAGTGAGACGGGGTGAGGAAGGTGCGAGACGGGAAGGGGCGGTTTGGAGATAGCCGGGCAGGGTGGGGTGCTGCAAGGTGTAGCTGCTTGTGCAGAGGAAGCTGGTCGGAGCAGAGCGGGACACGTGGTGAGGACAGGTGGAGAGGGAGAAAGAATGGGAGAATGCGCGATGCGGAAGAGGCGGGGATCGTCAGAGCGACGCGTGCAGTGTTACACAGAGAAGGGGTGGGCGAGTGGACGAGGCGGGGTGAAGCGGCGGGGGATGTGCTGAATCAAGTCAAGCAGGGTGGGGTGAACCGAGGTGGGTGGTGGCTGAGCAGAGGAAGCTGGGTAAATCAGAGCCAGTCATCTTGGTGGGTGAAGAGAGGTGGGGAAGGGCGGGGAGGGGGGCAAGCGTGCTGGGCGGGGAATGTCGGGGATTGTCGGGGCGACGTGGGGCGGTGTGAGATGGGAAACCAGTGTGCGGTGTACGAGGAGAGGCGAGACGTGGATGGCAGAGGCGGGGCGGAGCGGGGACTGCCAAGGAAGATCAGAACCGAGCCAGACAGCGTGAAGAAGAGCTCCCTGAGCAGGGGATGCTGTGTGGAGCAGAGCGGATTGCAGAGGGGCGAAGAGGAGTGGGTGGAGCGGGGAAAGTTGGCGCGGTTCTCATAGTGACGCGAGGGAGGAGTGGGCGGGTGGTGGGGCGAGCCGTGGCGGGGATTGTCTGGAAAGGACTGAGGGGAAGACAGTCAGGGTGGGGTGAAGCGAGACGGGGTGAGGACGAGCACAGGGAGTTGTGTGCAGGAGATGGTGACGCTGGGGGAGGGGGCGGGACGGGTACGAGCGAACCTGGCAGCCGTTCTGCTTGGCTGCCCATCCGCTCCTCTCCGCTGCACACTCGCAAGGTGCATGTGCCCACCGAGGGGAGCGCTCGCGACCGTGTGCGTACGTATGCAAGTGTTCGATAGTGCGTGTTTGCATCTCTGAATACATGAGCGTATGTGTGATACTCTGCTCGGGTGTAGGTGTGTTCGCCAGTGCGTGTAGTCTGGTCTACGTGCGTTTGCGTGTGTACGTAATACGAGCTTGTGCGTGTTGGTACGTATTTGTGTGTGTGTGCGTATGCGCGCGCGTGCGCTTGGACGCGTGTGTACGTTACACCGAATGTTCATCTTTATAAAAAGTAAGTGTGTGCCTTGTTTTGTGTACGGGTTTTTGTTTTTGTGTGAGTTTTGTCTTTCATTATTCGTGGTGTAGTTTTATATGTATAGGTGTTGGGGCGTGTACGTATTTGTGAGTATGCGTATGTATTTGTTCTTCTGTTTATGCATTGTATATTTAAACGTATGTTATGTGTGATTTAGGTGAAACAGTTCTGTGAAATGGACATTCTGAGCAGAAATGAAACAAGACATTGTACTACAATTATAGAAAACACGATATCCGCGTTTCATCAAACAGCTCGAGTAAAGCCGAGAAATAATATTTTTTAAACTCTGTGTATACGCAAAATATTTTCGCAAAGCTTCACAGTCGCATACTTCAAGTGTTCTACCACTAAACCCAACGTTGCTTTTATTATTTGTTTAGAAAAAAATCTATGTTATCATTTAGGACTTTTATAAGATAACCTTTTTGAACCGTTAGCATTAATTGCACCTTTCAACACTAATTGGATGCCTAAAAAATTGGATGTCTAAAAAAAATTTGATGTCTAAAAAAATTGAATCTACATACTAGCTTCGTTAAAATTTCATGTTTCCTTATCGCCAGGCCTTTCTCTACTAAAGTTGACCTAATTTTAGTGTCTGTGAAAGTAGGGAATAATTTTGTAATCATATCAGCATAGTGAATATTAAACTAATACTTCTAATAAGGACGTGGTCATCTTTCTCTCAGTGCATATATTTGCAAGTACAGGACATGTTTAAACGTATGTATAATTTTGTCATTCCCCAAAAATTGAAAAAAAAAACATTTAAATACAATATGAAAATGTAATATATTCCTAAAGCACAAGTTATTGTTTATACATTGAATTAATAAACAACTGTTAATCACAACCTCTATTTTTTTCAACAAATAGTGAAATTATTCTTTATCACTATTTCGAACCCTGATGCAAATAGGAACTCTTTGATTTTGGCAGTGTGATTCTCGTTAATTTCCACTAGGTATGCAGCGTGGGTGTGCAGCTTACTCTTACACCTGATATCATTGACATTGTCGTTGCAAACCATTGGAATGACGTCGCCGTCGGTCCCCGTTTTCGAGATCTCGCGGAAACCAAAAGTCTTTTGCAACTACTGACAGTACGAGCGTAGGCTTCCGCGGCTGGAGTCAGTATTTAATTGGCTGTCCGGGTGTCGCCGCGTCCTAGGCGCAGGTGCCGACATTTCGGTCGCCATTACGCCCTGAGGAAGGTCGCAGAATGGCGACCGAAACGTCGGCACCTTTGCCATGGGCGTGGCGTCACCCGGACAGCCAATTAAATACTGACAGTACCCTCGACCGGATGTACAGACAAAAAAAAGAATAAAAACATTCCCTCAGCGTACAATCAGTTAAAAAGTGCTTTAATTTTCGAACGCTTTGAAGTTTTCAAGCTCAGTAGAGTGTGATTGGCGGTTGATGTCTGCTTCTTGTGAATTGTATGTTCGCATTTTTGCGTGGAGTGTTATGTACACGCAATTACATACATTGTGTAACTCCTAACATAGAGGGTCGAATATCAAAGTATTTAATGACGTCGCTGTTTTCAGACATTACTACTCGTGGTTGTAATTTTGTTTTTGTAAGATCGGGCTTGATGTATTTTAAATTATTAATAAAAAACGCTATTGAATTTCTTTTTGGAGAGGATTGTAGAAACCAGTTCCAAGAAAATGATATTCAGTAATTAAACTTAAATTTATAATTCAGTTTTGAATACAGACATAATACAATTGTTCGGCTTTTACGCAGTTGCCAACATATACCCTATTCTCCTCTTAACGTCCCCCCCCCCGCACTTCACTGTTTAATGGAACGAAGCTTTTACCTTGTTCGCAAATACTAATCACAATTCGCAGTCATTTGCGCTCTGAAAACTTTCGTCGGACGTAAATTTCGAAAGAACTCCCCGTGCCTCCAGGCAGCATTGAAGCGAGCCACATGTAATCTCACGGCATTCGATAAAAAGCAGCCGGGGTCGCGTTCCGCGAGTGAGCCCAACACGGCCACTCGCACGCCTGCGCGAATTCCACGTAATTGAGGCGCGCAGAGGGCGGTGGAGAATGGCTGCCATCTCCTTCCATGCCGCCCTGCCAAATCCCTGCGCGACTCTCGCGCCCCGCGACCTTTCCCCGCGCCGCGTCCGTCACTCACGCTGTCGCGGAGTCAATTACGCTCGCCACCCCCCGCCTCCCACTGCCCCATCGGTCCCGCCCACCACCACCACCACCCCCTCGCTCAGCCCCCCAGTACCCCATCACTCAGTCACTTTCACTCGACGCCCCCGCCCCCTATTTACGTTTCCACCCCTTCTCACTCGCCCCGATTCCCGCCCCCGATTCGCGCCCCCGATTCCCGTCCCCGATTCCCGCCCCCGATTCCCGCCCCCGATTCCCGCCCCCGATTCCCGCCCCCGATTCCCGCCCCCCGATTCCCGCCCCCGATTCCCGCCCCCGATTCCCGCCCCCGATTCCCGCCCCCGATTCCCGCCCTCGACTCCCGCCCCCGATTCCCACCCCCGATTCCCACCCCGATTGCCGCCCCCGATTCCCGCCGCCGATTCCCCCCCCAATCCCGCCCCCGATTCCCGCCCCGATTCCCGCCCCCGATTTCCACCCCCGATTCCCGCCCCGATTCTCGCCCCCGATTCTCGCCCCCGATTCCCACCCTCGATTCCCACCCCCGATTCCCACCCCCGATTCCCACCCTCGATTCCCACCCTCGATTCCACCCCCGATTCCCACCCCCGATTCCCACCCTCGATTCCCACCCTCGATTCCTGCCCCCGATTCCCGCCCCGATTCCCACCCCCGATTCCCGCCCCCGCCCCCCTCGTCCACCTATAGTCCCCGCCCCCGCCACCCCTTCGCTTAGTTTTCCACTACCCTCTCATTCAGCCCCCCACCACCTCCTTGCTCCCGCCCTTCTCCCCGCCTCTATTCATCGCACCATCCTCGCCCCTGCCCCAGAACGACACTTCCGTCATTCGCTCCGCCGTGCAGGCAATTACACTCGCCGTCCCCGTCGCCCGTCCCCACCCTCGAGCAGCTTCCAACCCTCCTCGCCCACCACCTCCCGTGCCTTCTGCCCCCGCCTCCCTGTTCTCGCTCCCGATTTCCGTCCCTAATTCCCGACCCCATATTACCGCTTCCGATTCCCACCCACTATTCTCGTCCCCCCGGTTTCCCGCCATTCCCGATTCCCATCTCCGATTCCCGCCTCCGTATCCCGCCTCCGAATCCCGCATCCGCTTCTCGCCTCCGATTCCCACCCACCCCAATTCTCGCCCCTTCCCCGATTCCCGTCCTCTGATTCCTGCCCACCGATTTCCAACACCCGGATTCCCACCCCCAATTCCCACCCCCGATTCCCGGCTTCTCGATTTCCGGGCCCCCGATTCCTGCCACCGGTTCACGCCCCGATTCCTGGCTCCCGATTCCACCACAACCCTGAGTCCCGCGCCTCGATTCCCACCCCCCGATTCCCGTTCCTAATTTTCGCCTCCCGATCCCAACCCCGTAACTCCGCCTCCCGATTACCGCGGCCGATTCCTGCCCCTTCTACCCTCTCGTCCACCCTCAGCCCCTGCTCCTCCAAACGCACCACGTTCCCGCCCGCTCGAAAGCTCGTCCGCGGCGCGTTAGCTTCGCTTGGACGCGCGCAATCCCCGTCCCATCCCCGTATCACATCCCCTACCTACATCCTCGTCCTCCGCTTGGCCTTGCCTCACCTTTCTCCGCTTACTGTGTTCCACCTCTCGCCGGGTGGTACTCCACGCACCGGCGATCTGCGCGCCGCTCCGAACATTTCTGCATCGTCATCCACAGCACCGCTCTAATCCCTTCTCGGCAAGTCTGTTAGGAAGGTAGTTCGCTCTCCTCGACTGTTTGATTGATGTTTCTAGGAACATCAACGGTTTTGTCCATTTTCCCCGTTATTGTACCGAATGTTTTGTCCAGGAAAGTGGCGGTGATTCCTTCTTCCACTGTGATGATGATCCGTGTTTCCAAGGTTGGTGTCGCCTTCGGAATAATCCCCAAAATAAAACCGACCACAGCAGAAGACCTCTAAATATCATTTATTTCGTTCTGGTTATATGACTTCAGTGCTTCTTTTTTTATTAGCAAAAGGGCCATTAGTATATATTTTGACGATATTATCTGTGGCGTGAGTATCTGTGGCAAAGAGTCGTGGGTCTCCAAAAAGTAAAAATAACGCTAAACTCTAAAAATGTTTTCTCACATTTTCAATGTATTGCGCGAAGGAGAACAAAAATCCCTAAACGGTCGTACCATTTACTGGGAAGCAAAGAATGTATGTTAACGGAAACACAGTTGTGGAGTGTTGACAGATTAAAATCATATTTATCAAAAAGTAATATGAAATTAAATTCCAAGACGAACAAGACTTTACGATATGTGGGATCTGAACACTGATGATTACACGAAAAAATTCATTTGGAGGAATGTTTTCGAGCTCGTCAACTGCTATGATCATTAGTTCCGATATTGTAATGAATATTGTTTTCGTGTAGATCGCAATGATTCCTTATCCAGCTGGATGGAGAGATCTGCGCCGACTTACATGTTTGCTTGCGGCGATTTGATCTCAAGGTATCTCCCCTCGATACGTCATCTCTCTACCCAGTGCACGTTCCTTAACAACATTGGCCTTCTTTTACCCTCTTCTTTTTTCTCTCCCCGCAAACCGGCCTTTTCATCACCGCCTTTAAGCTTCCTCCTCCCTTCTTTCTCCTCCCCTATTTTCGCTCCTCCGGCGCAACAATCTACCCTCTCCCCGACCACTTTGTCGGAGTTTTATTCCTTTACATCTTACTCCACCCGCTCCGACCTTTCCTCCTTCGCTTCCTCAGCATCTTCCACCTTCCTCTTCTACACATCCGATCCTGCCAATACTTTGTCACGTCTACACCTTCTTATCTTTCTTCTTCTTCTTCTTCTTCTTCTTCTTCTCCTTCTTCTCCTTCTTCTTCATATCCTCCATCACTTTTCCCTCTCCCTTTCCTCCCCTCTGTCCCTCATCTCCCTCCCATAATTCTTTTGCCTATCCCCTTCTTTCCGCTTCCTCTCCTCTTCCCACCTCTCTACCTCGTACTCTTCCTTCTCCTCTCCTCCATCATCCCTTGCTTCTCTCCTCCGCAGCCTCACCTTCACCATCTCCTCCTCCACCCCTACAGCTCTCCTTCCTTCTGCCCTCCTTATTTTTCCTCCTGCCCTCCTTTTTCTTCTCCTTCGCGCCGGTCCCAGCGTGCGCGCGCGAGCGGGTGCATTGCGGAGATTAAAACGCGCGGGGGCCCGGGAATAATCGCGTGCAGTATTTCGTGCGGCCACCGCAGGACCGCGCTTCTGCTGCTACTGGGCTGCCGCCGCCGCCGCCGCCACCGCCACCGCCGCCGCCGCCGCCGCCGCCGCCGCCGCCGCCGGTAAAAAATCGCATCCAGAGGCCTCGGCCCACGGTGGCGGCGGCGGGGCGGCGGCGGGGAGGCGGCGGGGAGGGGGCGGCAGGTGCGACGAGATGCCTTGGGGGATCGGCGAGACCGCACTTCGCGCGGAAAGGTCTCGCCTGAGGTGGAGGAGAGGAACAACGCGAGAGTGTACTTCAGGTAGATGATGAGACGAGCGAACGTGGAAGGGTGGAGATGTGAGAAAAGGAAAAAAAAACAGGTATTAAAACTTTTGATAAAAAAAAACAACAGATAATGCTTCAAGAGATATCTGAAAGGAAAGAAAGGTGTGAAGATGCGGTTACAAGAGGACAACTGAAAAATGACTCATGAAACATGAAGGAAATTATGAATGTCGAGATCTAAATTTTACAAGATCTCTGGGCATCTTGGAGAGCAATATATCGAAATACTTGAGAGAGAAGAAAACAAATATGCAAGAAGAACTTTTTTTATGAATCATAGGTATGTCGCGAAACATTGTAGGTTGACTAAAGGGTAAAAAACGTGCTGCAAGATAAAGGCGATCGAAGAGGGATACAAGCTTGAAAATAAATAGAATTAAATCTTACACGTTTTCTTAGTAATTATTCAAAGAGAGATGTCAAAGATGCTTTGAACCTTAACCCTGCAATCGGGAATAGTTATTATCAAGAAATAAATAAGAAGAAAGAAAGAAAAACGTGAAAAAAGAAAAAAAAATCGGAATCCCGCAAACGTGAGGGCGGACGGGAGGGCGGTCGGTCGAGAGGGCGGTCGGTCGAGAGGGCGGTCGTTCGAGAGGGCGGTCGGTCGAGAGGGCGGTCGGTCGAGAGGGCGGTCGGTCGAGAGGGCGGTCGGTCGAGAGGGCGGTCGGTCGGGAGGACGGTCGGTCGGGAGGACGGTCGGTCGGGAGGACGGTCGGTCAGAAGGGCGGTCGGTCGATAGGGCGGTCGGTCGAGAGGGCGGTCGGTCGAGAGGGCGGTCGGTTGAGTGGGCGGTCGGTCGAGTGGGCGGTCGGTCGATAGGGTGGTCAGTCGATAGGGCGGTCGGTCGAGAGGGTGGTCGGTCGAGAGGGCGGTCGGTCGAGAGGGCGGTCGGTCGAGAGGGCGGTCGGTCGAGAGGGCGGTCGGTCGAGAGGGCGGTCGGTCGAGAGGGTGGCCGGTCGGGATGACGGTCGGTCGGAAGGGCGGTCGGTTGAGTAGGCGGTCGGTCGAGAGGGTGGTCGGTCGAAAGGCCGGTCTGTCGAGAGGGCGGTCGGTCGAGAGGGCGGTCGGTCGAGAGGGTGGTCGGTCGAGAGGGCGGCCGGTCGGGGCAGCGCCCGGGTAACCGACGAAAGAGCGACGGAGGGGGCGTGCAGGATGGTGAAGGGCGGGCGAAAGGGAGAGCAGAGAGGTGGGCGGGTGCAGGTGTCGGGCAGGCCGGACCGCGCAGGAGAAGACGGGCTAACGGCGCCCTGGGGTGGCGCTCGCCGCCCGCGCTCTCCGGCGCGGCCGCCCGCCAGATGGAAAATAAAAGATTTAAACGCTTCGTTTGACCCACTTTCCGGCGGAGGCTGGGCTCCGCGCTTTCGCGGCTTCCCGGGACCCGGCGCCGCGCGGCGGACGGCCGCGGCTCCGCGAGGTATTTGGGGGGCGTTGCATTATTCCTAGCGATATGTTCGTTCCCGACGAAACTCTGTCAATTGTTTGGGAAGAAGTCGTTTCTGGCGAAACGAATATTCCATTGGCTGCATTTGTTGCCCACTTTATTTGTAGAGTTGTAAGAGAGTATTTTTAGGACTGTTCACTTCGTACTCAGTTTGAATTTTTTTTTCCAAAATATTAAAAACTACAAAATATATTTTTTTGCTTTACTTGGTGGTAAATATGTGTGTCTATCTTATACATTACATATGAATATCCGATGCGTGTAGCATTAAATATGTTTGTTCTAAAAACAAGTAATGTTAGTTGAATGCAGTGTTGAATGGTAAAAAATGAAGCTTTAACTGCAGAATAACGTGTACATGATACAAATGTATTGCATACAGACACTTTATTACATTTTGTACATGTGGATTTCAGTTCAATTAATAACGGGAAAACATCTCGGCATGCATCAAACCTCTCTTGCAAGTAATGCTTTTATTGACATTGCTGTTTTTTTTATTGTGATTACTTCGTGATGTCTTCACTTTCTGAGGTAACTCCTCTCGCCGCAGTGTTGTTTACTTGATGGGTACTGAGGAACAAAATTCAGCTGCATCAATGGATGTCAAGGTACTGGGCAAATGAAGCTGCGAGTCAACTGCCGAAGTGTTGGGGACCAAGGTTTGAGTCTCAACAATATCAAATTTTTCACGCCAGCAAAATGTTTGGGTGGAAGCCATCAACAGCCTGGATGAATACTGTAGTGTTTTTCCTACTCTGATTAGTAATCTCCAAGGTTTTTTCCGATCAAATGTAAGTGCGGGCAGGAGCACTGCCTTATAATAGGGTACAGCACTCGCGCAATTCTCTCTACAATCATCGTTATGACCAGACACTGATACACAACCTTAAAGAGCATCTCCTTTGATCTAAAATGTCTCCAACAGGCAGTTAGGAAAAGATGTAAAGAGGTGAAAAACGTACGGAAAGCGGTGAGACCATGCAATATCCTAAAGAAAGAAAAATATTAGGAATATTCAGAAAGTGAGATTTTTAAATCAATATCGAATTTTTACATTTTTATAAACTAATTGGTAGTTGAAATATTGAAAGAAAAAAATTCTAGCATTTTGTGAAAAAATAAGCTAGAAATGTATTATGTTTCATATAAAGAACCTCATAAAATTAAAGACCAGTTTTCATTACGCAGGTGTTCAAGTTTGTTCAATTCGATCCGAAAAGAACAACCATTTCGGGAAAAAAGTAATGAATTTTTTTACCCACTATGTTCTCTACAATGAACGGAAAAGTGTATGGATGATTGAATAGGCTGATGTATTATAAATATAACGATTTTTTATGCACGGGATCCTCAAAATGTGTACGTCCTGCAAAAAGTCGATATCCATTTTCGGCAGCAACACTTAATTGCCAACTTACCATGTGTAATACGATAGTAAAATGCTCTCATAAGAACGGCGATGTGTGTAGATACGAAACCGTGCCCTAACGAATGTGGAAGGACAGGGAGAGCATTATTATAGGAAAAGAAGTATTGTTTTCTCTGTCAACGTTCGGCAGGGAGCCTCACCAGCAGCGGAGTGGTCGCTTGTGTTGGCTTCCGGGCACGACCAGTTTCAGGTGCCCTCTAGCGGGTATCCGTCCTTTTTCTGCCCTCCTCCTCCCCCACCACCACTCACGCCCTCCACCCCCACCACCGCCCTGCGCGGCAGATGCCCTCAAAGGCTTCGCCGCGCCGGATTTCTTCTTCATCTTCAGATGCTCTTCAACTCCGAGGGGCATTTCGTGGGCGTCGCCGGCGGATCAAATGTTTAGAAAACCCAACGGTTCTTCAGCGAAGCGACATCGTCGTATCACATTATCAGACGCTTGCCATCGAACCTTCTTGTTTCATTTGAGAGCACTTTGTTCAAGAGAAAATCACAATTCGATGCCTATATTTTATATGAGAAGGGTATGTTCTTGCCAATTTTTTGATGGAAGTATGTTTCTTTTCAAATATGGTTATGTATCTCCGTGAGGTTATTTTTGTATAAATTTGGCAAAAAATGTAAAAAGGTTATGTTTAGTAAACACTGAAATGAACTAGTTTTGCTAGAAAAGTCTTACAAATACCGTGGTTTTTTCTTGTTGTCATCTAGGGAATACTATTTTTCTTTTATTGAAATCAAACAAAATAATTGCAAGTGCTTTGAAGATGCTCTTCAGTCAACTTTTTTATTTATTTTCTAACGAAGCTTTGTGAAAATAACAAATGGTTAACTGACATTTATTACTGATTCTTGCTGTATCGAAGAGTCAACAAGTTATATACATTTACTCAGTTTTCAGATAAAGCTTTTTAATATTATTCTTTCCTAGCCACTTTCAGGGAAGACGTTTTTCGACTGCTGTGATCAGTAGTTATCCTGGTTTCTTTTATCATTACCAGGTGAATGTGGGAGCAGTACCCTAACAAACGGAGCCACGGACCACCCGCAATCTTTCCTTATATTCCTAGTCCACGCTCACCCCGTCAACTTACACACACATACTCACACACACCACACACTTATATTCATTGTACAACACTTGTCGATAGACCCGTCAGGAGCTTAAAACGTGTCTTGATTGGGGCGCACCCCGCTAGTTGGGGAATATTCCGCAAGCCGACTTGTAGGTCCGCACCTGATCTCTCCATCCCGTAGAAATGACCGCCACCTCCAGTGATAAAACATTCACTACACTCATGAAACAAACGATCTCATCAGCTGACACGCCTGGAAACATTAATTAATTAGTCATCCAAACAATAAGTCAATCAATGAACCTACGCCATCCGCCTTGCTACGTTCAGTGAATTACGCGAAGAATCTGAAAACATGATTTTTGGCAATTTCACTGTTCCCCATTTCCAATCTTCAATTATTGAAAGAGCGGCCGATGATAGACTCCCGTTCCGAACTGCAGCTTCTGATCTCCCGCCGAGGGCCGCCGCCAGCGTGGCGATGGGCGCTGGTTCCTCCGCCGGTCGCGGCCGCCCGCCCGACCGACCGAGAGGCAGGGGCGGGGGAGGGGTAGCAGCCCGAAGGGGGGCCTCCCGCGGGCCCCGTAGCCGAGATTTACGCAGGTCGCCGGCCGGCGGGCGGGCGGGAGCGTGCAATTTCTGCGGACAAAGTTTATGGCGCATAAATTGTGTAAAGCGCAGAAATTGAGTCAAACTAGATAAATCCGCGGGCACAAACACGCCCTTAGCGAAAATTGAAGAGGGCGGAAAATATGAAATGTTTTTTATTCATCTCTGGCCGCGCGGCGACCTCGGCGGCGGAGAGAGAGTCGGCCGCCGCAGGAACCATCTCCTCGGGTCGACGCGCGAGGCGCGGGCGTTGGGCGGCGGCCAAAGGAGCGGGCCGAATGGGCGAGCACCAAACGGGCGGAGTCCGAGGAGGTGTGGGCAGAAAGGGCGGGGCCGAATGGGTGGGAAGGTAGGGCGGAGACCGAGAGGGTGGGGACCGAATAGGTGGGAGGTGAAAGGGTGGGGATCAAAAGAGCCGGGTCCAAAAGGGTGAGGCCGATTGGCGGGATCGAAAGGGCGGATGCCGAAAGGGTGGGTGCCAGAAGGGCGGGTACCGAAGGGGCGGGTGCCGAAAGGGCAGATGTCGAAAAGGGTGGAGCTCAAAAGGGCGGTACCAAAAGGACGGGGGCCGGAAGGGCGGGGGCCGAAAGTGTAGGGACCGAAAAGGCGGGGACCGAAAGGGCGGGGGATGAAAGAGCGGGGCGGGGCGGGCGGAAAGGTTGGGCAGGAACCGAGAGAGCGGGGCCGAAAAGACGGGAGGCAATACGACGAACCCGAAGGTGCAGGGGCCGATTGGCGGGATCGAAAGAGTGGGGCCGAAATGAGGGACCGAGAGGACGGGGACGAAGGGTCGATGCGAAAGATGGGAGAGCGGCATTGACCTACACATCTACCCACGCCACTTCCGACGACCTTTGATATCGCGCAGTGCTGTGGGAGTGAGATCAAAACTCACCTGGTCAAAGGCGAAGGTGGGTGGGGCTGAATTGGGAAACGAACTCAAGTGGACAGTTGACGAAGAGCTGAGAAGAAGTAATAGAGTGAAAGGTAAGTGTCGGAATAAAGCTGATTTTCGTAGATATTTCTGCGGATTTTTCTTTGAACACGTTTGCGATGCAAATCAACCAAGAAGACTAGTTAGCGATTCATGATTTATATCGAGTAAACTCAGCATCTTTGGTATTTTCACTCCCATGCTTTCGATTATGAAGTTAAAAACATTCTTACTGCTAGTTCGTTTTGTAAACGTTCTAGAAGTTCTCTCATGTTACGGAGATGGCTTCTTAAATAGTACTTAACTTAGAAAAAATCACTTCTCTTCTTCTGAATTCAAAACGTAGTCTTGGGTTTATTACGACTTAGACAAGCTGGAGATTTTTTGTTGATGTAATTTTTGATATACTGGCACTCAAGAATCTGCAAGATATCAGAGAATGGACCTGCAGTAGCCGTGATACCGATAATCTGTGAAATTTTTGGAGAGAACTGTTATATTTTAAAAAAGTTACCATGATTCGGTTATCAGATGAAACTGGTGTTCACAAAATATCTCTTGTTCATAAGGTGGGGCGTTACTCGAACAAGAAATTTAACTGTAAAACAGAGCTCAGTTGAGGCCCCTAAGGAGTTCGCATCCTTCAGATGATCTCCCAAGTGGTCGCAAGCAGAAAGCGACAAGCAATAGAGTGCGAGAGCGATGCGCAGGAGATGGTGCGGGGAGATGAGTGATGGGTATGTGATGGCCGATGGAAGGTGGGCGATAGGCGGGCGATAGGTGGGCGATGGGCGAGTGATGGGTGGAGTAAGGCAGGACGGTGGGAGGGTGGTGGGCGAGCGATGGGCGTTTGAATGGCGGGTGATGAGCTGGTGGTGGAAGAGCGATGGAAGGATGATAAGTTGGCGATGAGCGGGTAATGAGCGAGCGATCGAAGGGCGAAGGGTAAGCGTTGAGCGGGCGTTGGGCGGGAGATGGGTGGATGGGCGGGCAATGGGTGGGCAATTAGTGGGTGAAGGGTGAGCGATGAGGGCAGAAAATGGGAGGGCGAAGTGTGGGCATTGAGCGGGCGTTGAGAGGGCGTTGGGTAGGTGTTGAATGGGCGTTGGGTGGGCGTTTGGCAGGCTATGGTTGGGTGATGGGCGGGCGGAGGGCGGACAATGGTTGGGCGATGAGGGCTGGCGATGGGAGGGTGAATTGTGGGCGTTGGTGGGCGATGGGCAGGCGATGGGTGGGCGATAAGTTGGCGGGCAATGGATGGGCAATGGGTGTGCGATGGGTGTGCGATGGGTGTGCGATGGCTGGTCAATGGGTGTGCGATGGCTGGGTGATGGCTGGGCGATGGCTGGGCGATGGCTGGGCGATGGCTGGGCGATGGCTGGGTGGAGGGCGCGCGAGGGGCGGGCTAGAGGCGGGAGAGAGGTGGGCGAGGGGCGGGCGAGGGGCGGGCGAGGGGCGGGCGAGGGGCGGGCGAGGGGCGGGCGAGGGGCGGGCGAGGGGCGGGAGGGCGAGCAGAGCGAGTGCTGGGCTTGCAGTATATAATCCTCCTTCGTAACCCGCGCTGCCATCTCGCCCGTCCCTTATTTTTTTTAAATTGGAAGCCGTTCGAGGTGTGGAGAAGGACTGCAATTTGACTAATGGAGGGTATCAGCGCACTCGCGCAGCGCCCACGCCGCCGCTGATTAATGATTCCCCTCCCCTTCGCCCCGCCCCTTCGCCAGGGGAGCGCGTCTCAGATGCGCCCAGCACCCTTTTCCGCTTCTCTTCGCTTTCATACTCTTCCCCCCACATCTCTCTTTACTTTCTCGTCTCTCTTTTCTTCACCTCTCATTCCTACTCGTAATCATTCTCCCTCTCCATCTCTTCCTCTCTCTCCCCTTCTCCCTCCCTCTCTCTCCCTCTTTCTCTCCCCCTCTCCCTCTCCCTCACCCTCTCTCCCTCTCTCTCCCTCTCTCTCCCTCTCTCTCCCTCTCTCTCCTCTCTCTCTCCTCTCCTGTTTCTCGCTTTTCTTAACAACTTCTATGTTTTCCGTCTCTCCTATGTTTTCTCACCTCTCTCTTTTCCTCTCTCTTCCTTTCATATCTTCCTTCCTTTCATATCTTCTTTCTCTTTTTTACATCTCTACCGCTGTCGTTTATTTTTGATCTTCTCTTCCGTCTTATCCAGTCTCTAATGTTACAAATTTTTGCCTACCTGATCGCAGCTCGTTCCTTGCTTCCTTACCTTACCATACTCGTCTTCATTGGATTAATCTCTAATATCTCTCTTTTTCCCGCCCTCTTATTCATTCTTTGCACTCCCGTAGTGTTTCAATTAAAGATTTTTTTGCCATTTCCAAAGCCTTTATTATCTGCTTGGTTCCTCCTCTGCTCCATTGTTTTACACACCTCCTCTTTGTTAGGACGATTCCTTTGTCTTCCCTTCCCCCATTCATTTTTTTCCTGCTTTCCATATATCCTATATTCTCACCTCTCCGTACCCGATCCCTGCGCTCTTGCTCTTTGGCTCCCGGGCTTCCCCGCTCCTCACCCCCACCCCCACCCCCCACCCCGCCCAGTCGCGAGTTTCCCCGCCAGCCAGCCAGCGAGCCGCAGCCGCTTCCTCCCAGCGTAACTTTTTAATACAGCTCCATAAGTCAGCGGTCTCGTCGTCCTTCTCTTTCAATAACGCGCAGCCGCTCTAGTGGGAAAACGCCACCGGCGCGGGACGAACCCCGGGGACGGGGGCGGGGGCGGAGCCGGGCGGCGGTGCCGGGGAGGTTGGGGGCGGCCGGGTGGGCAGCGATATGAAATGGTGGCGAAAAACTCGGCGGGATTCATGAAAGTTTGGATTGTGCAAATGAGTTATGTTTAGGTATCGCCGCTTTCTCGTGAAAGATGAGCACGTGGGAGCGGATGTTAAATAAGTGCTGAGGATACAACGTGAAATTATAGAATTCGCCGGTGGACAAGGTAAGTGTTTGTGAGGAGGGAGGATAGTTGACGCTTGTAAATTGGGGAATAGTAGAATGAGTGAATGAATTGGGGAGTAATCGAATGTAGACTTATGGTTTCTCAATACTTTCTTTTATAATATTTGGCATAATTTCTGTTTCGGACATTGCATAACGTAAAAAGTGGCAAATATTGTAACAAACATTATTTGAATTTGACTGCATATTGTCAATTCAGTTGCAATTGTCTCAACAGATTTGCCAAAACGTTCTGAAATTCCTAAATTACAGATAACGTTTACTCTAGCACCAATAAATTCAACACTAATCCAGCTTGCACTATAGTGATGCAAAAATATACAGTAACCACATAAAAGTGTATCAAATTTATTATTCAAATATTCAACACACTCCACTAAATATGATTTCTTTAGCAATAATCGGAGACGGGAGATTCAGTGACCCTTTCAGCATTCATTATTCGACGGACGAATACCTTGATAAAAAACCTAGTAACGGAATCGTTCGTCGTAGATAATGGAAGTGCCGGATCCAGCATTCTCGGACAAAGTGGTCTCGACGCGCTGATCTCAGTTTCGAGAACGATCAGAAATGAGTGACTTTGTCTCCGGCTCTGGTGATGCCCAAAGCGGATTTGTACTACCTCTAAACACTACCATGACGTGGTATTTAAGAATATTGGGCAGTAAACGACTGCTTGAAAAGCTCTAAGAGTACGTACTTCAAGAAATAGAGTAATCCCAAGAAAACGGTGCATTAATGAGGTGAGAGAAATTATGGCTAGACTCTCAGAGTGTGAAGAGAAGATCTAAAGAAATAAGTATTAGGCAATGAAGACGATTCTGTTAAAGAATTGCTTTACTACTTGCTGCTACTACTACTCAGAGGGTTTTGCCTTCCTTTTCACCCTTGATCCATCATCACTCACTGTCCCTCAAACACCATCCTCAACAATCACCCATTATCATCACTTCAATGTTCTTCAAATGACGCAACGAGCGTGAACGTTACGCCGAGGCGGAAAGAAAAGGCAAACAAGCGAAAGAAGAAATAAAAGATATGAGAGTAACGGAAAGAGAAGAAGAGGAAAGGAAGAATAAGAAAGAGAGAAACAATATATGAGAAGAAAAATGTAACGAGTGCGATGTAATTGAGCGGAATTAAAATATTGCATATGTATAAAGAAATGCAAAAATGACAGTAATGTGAACGAGTAATGAGTACATGAGAGTAACGCAAAAGCAGAATAAACCGGTAAGGCACGTGAGAGAAACGTAAACAGAATATATAATCCGACGTTCAGTGCCTGCCAATGCCGTTCGCAGAACCGCGCGCCAGCGCTTCCGTCGCAAACCGCCTCGCGTGTACCCGCGGGGTAAAGAGGTCTTTGCCGCGAGCGTTGTCGAGGGGGCCGTGAAGAGGCGAGGCACAGCGGTGGGCGTGGGGGGGGGGGCGTGGGAGGGTCGGGCGGCGAACGGCGCCGCGGCTGCCACTAATTCGCGGCGGTCGCAGCATCAGCCTCGTAAATCGTTTAGCCGCGCCCGAACGGGCCTTGGAGGGCCGTGGAAATAAGCATTGTACCGCCGTAAAAGCGGCGGCGCACCGCGTCTGCCGCCGGGCAGTGAAATGCGAGCCGGGCATACTTTTCCCTTTGTGACTTAGAGCGTATTCTGCGCCGTCGTTAGCGCGCTCGCGATATTTCATAGTACTAGACGTGTCGGATTCTCGTTGCTTCTGGTGAGTTTCATTACGCTATTCATTCACAGCTATATTTCTCTCGGAACTGTTCTTACCGCTGTCTCAACATTTCGTATTATTTTTTTTGTTGCTACTACCAATGCCTTAATGATTTAATTGAATGTTCTTTGGGTGGTTCTTACATCTTTTATTTCAGATTTTTGCCACTGCCTATTTTCGTACGCAAAAAAAGTGGTGAATCTCGAAATTTTCAATGAGAACCCGATTGTTTGTGAGTAGATATCGGCAAATACTTGTAATTAAGATATCAGTTTTCTTTTGCTAGGAGATATTTAGCACAATGAATTTGCATTATAAATGTATAAATACGAGTAAACTAATCGCGAAGTAATTTATTTTTTTAATATAAGTGATTCCAAATCTTTATTATATTTTATTATTATTATTATTATTATTATTATTATTATTATTATTATTGATATTAATTATAATTTTAATATTACTCGTTTGTTCCTCGTGTCAATTTAAACCAATATGACATTTAGAAGTCAAACGATCATTCTACAACTCGAATATAATGTGCATCGTAAACCTATAATAGTAATGTCATGGACGCTGAATTCAAACTGACTGAATGGAATAATATATGAGAGAGTACTCTACTATATTTTTTTTGAATAGCAATTTTCAGATAATATGACTTGATTTCACAAGGATTCATATTTAAAAGCTATGAGGCAAGAAATAGAAGTTTCTTATAGAATGATGCTTTTGTTTAGCGCAGATATTTTATTTATGCTTCAAAAATGTTCAAACTAGTGTTCTTATTCCTAAATGCATCTCACATTACCGTTTATGTTACTTTTTTTATCGTCAAGAATATTTTCTGACTAATGAAAGGCTGTGTAATGAAAACAGAAGTCAATGAAATGCCTTCGTTTCTAGTTTGCGCGTTGCAATGCCTGCCTTCGAAATAATTTCCCTTCTACCTTTCCAAGAACTACGTCCTCTGTTTCTATCTACTTGACAATTTTCAAGCGAATTTCCGAGCAAATCAAAAACGCCCTTCCCTGCTTTGCCGGGGGTGATTTCCAAAGAACGTGTAACGTTTCTGTGCGGTGAAGGAACGTTCTGACGGATTCGCAAGAGATTGGGAAGTTGGCAAGTTGTCGTGTTACTTGCGAAACTTGTAATTAGAGTCTACTGGTGAGTGTTAGAAATTTAGGAACTCTGGGAGCACTTGAGACGCCCAAGGCGCTAAGGACGCAAGAGTTGGGGGGGTAAATAGGCCCCGTCACAGTGGCAACGGGACACCTCGGGGATCACAAAGCCGCGCCCGGGACCGGGCCGGGGGAAGGGTGGCGGGGCACGTTGGGGCGCAAGGGACGGGGGCGGAGGCGGGGCACGTGGGACGGAGGTGAGGCATATGGGGGCGCGAAGGACGGGGGCCCGGCCTTCGTGGTCGTGGTCGGCGGGGCACGAGGAAAGGGAGGTGGGCACGTAGGGCCACAAAGGACTGGGGTGGGGCGGGGCACGTGGGACGTAGGTGGGGCACGTGGGGGCGCGACGGACGAGGGCGGGCCATATGGGGGTGCGAGGGATGGGGGCGGCCGCTCTTCCCGGCCTTGGGCGGGGGGGGGGGCAGGAGGGAAGGGGGCGGGGCACGTGGGGGCACAAAGGATAGGGGTGGGGGTGGGGCACGTGTGGGCGCGAGGGACGACTTAAGCGACGAACCGGAGACGCCCATTTGGGGGCAGAGGGGTGATAAAAGGAATTTATGTTGAGCTGCGTTCTCGTTGCAGCTCTACACAAACCCTTAATGATTCTTTGGCTCGGTCTTAGGCTATTTGTTCTGAATTCGTTTTCTTTTTATTCCCTTCTAAATCTTAATCAGTGCTAAATTCGTAACTCACTCAATGTATTGAAAAAAGAGCTTTGAAAATATAATTACTTACGGTAGTATGAGTTTGGTAAATGGATTATTGACAACATAACTATAACATTGGTATTAAATATATTCTGTATGTACTTGTAATTAAATACAGTATATTAACAGAAAGTATAAATTACATAATATTAATTTTCATTAGTTTTGTAATAATAAAATTTAAGGATAGACATTTTCTCTTTATTGTTTAAACATAGCTTCATAGCAATAATTTTTTAATACATATTTTATTTTGTGTATATTGGGTTTGGACACTCATTTGGGTTTGGATCGTCTAATTAATGAGCGACTTTTAAAACTGACTGGATACTTGTGTTCCCCTTGTTGAAAATTCTCGCCTGTTATTTAATTAAACGATTAAAATTACAACACAAATCCACTGAATGGCGTTGTTAACATCACTTCCGTATATTTAAAATATTCTGACATCCCCATCTAAAATAACGAAACAAGTTGCTTATTTGGGGGTTCCCGCGGTCTCTATGGACTCTTGCGAGAGCACTTCTTTATAAATGCGCGCTCGTCCGACGGGCAATTCTGCAGAGTACACAAGAGTCGCCGTGAGCTGGCTCTAAAAGGAATAAGGAGGTACAACATGAAATTGAGAATAAGAGAGGGCCGGCCGGCGGCTCTTCGCAATGTGGTTGGCTGTGCACGCGGAGCGGAGCGGGGCGGAGCGGGGCGGAGCGGGGCGGAGCGGGGCGGAGCGGGGCGGAGCGGGGCGGAGCGGGGCGGAGCGGGGCGGAGCGGGGCGGAGCGGGGCGGAGCGGGGCGGAGCGGGGCGGAGCGGGGCGGAGCGGGGCGGAGCGGGGCGGAGCGGGGCGGAGCGGGGCGGAGCGGGGCGGAGCGTGGCGGCTGAGATTGCGAACAAACACACTTTCCCACCGGCGGCGCGGGCGAAAGGAAGGTGGGGGCTGTGGTGGGGGTGGAATAAAGAGGCTGTGGGTGGCAGAAAGGGGATGTTACTGGTGATGTACTCAAATCCTAGTCCTGATAGTCGGCGCGGGAGGAAAAGATGTCAATTAGAGACGGTATTTTGAGGAAGATGTTCGCAAAAAGAACAAAAGCTTCTCAATTACTGTAGTGCTTGGTGGAGATTTTTGTTGTTGTAACTATTAGAAATAGCGGTACTTATAATGAATGTTGATTCGTATGCAGACAAGTTGATCTGTCGAATGATATGTCAGCGTTCATTGAGTAATGAAAGTAAATTGAAGAAAACAGTTGCGCCTATGGTGGCAATTGGGCAATTGTGTTAATTCCTTTGCTCGAATTATGGCAGTCATGGTAGCTGTTGTATGTAGCTGATGGAGTGATGCCAGTAGCTGAAAATGTTACGGGAAGCTAATGATTATCTTCAATTCAAATATCCTTACATTTTCATCAAAATAACCATTCTTTTCAAATCTCTGTACAAATGGTCTGTTTAGAAGAGTCTAGTATGTATATAGAAAGCTTCAAGAATTAGTAGATACTATAACCCATAAATTGTCTGAATTAACAATATTTTTTCCTCTGACTCACAAAACTACGGAAGTGAAGGTTTTCACTGTGTTGCCCAGACCGCTTCAATTGAGTTCATTCATGGTAGTTGGCTACAACTGTGCTGATTGTAAATATAAAGAAACGCGTTGTGGTCGTTTTGAGATTGCTTATAGAACCGACAAGCTGGAGTAATTGTGAAGATATCCTCAACGTAGGGCACGTGGTAAATAAAGGAACAGTGGCGGTGAGGGGTGGCGGCGGTGCGTTGTGGTTAGGGCGGCAACGCCTGTAGTCCCCATTTTGCGTGGCTGCCGGGGACTACACTCAGATAGGACGTTAGAGTTGCTGGGAGGAAGGGAATATTGGTTTTATTTATACATTTTCTGTTTTGCATGGTTATCGCGGGGCCAAGCGGGGAAGGGTGGGGGGCCCCTGGGACCGAGCAGTGCGCCGCTCCGACCCACCACCAGGAGCGCTGCGGGCGTCGCTGTAACGACCGACGGAAGATCCTCGACTTTGCCTGTCGTGCTGCCATAGACTTCGTGGACTTGCGATGCCATCAGGGCGTTTTATACGCGTATTAACCCTCCCAAACATTTCTTCGTGTTTTTTAACATCCATGCTGTTTTAATACGTGGAGATGAAGGTTTTAGCGATGTTTTTGGATCGACATATATCAGCATTTTCTTTTTTTCCAGTTCTACGAAGTAAATCAATGTAATAAAGAATTGATGCGGTTTTTTGCAGTTATTTTCGCACAAGAGACTTTTTATATTTTTTATTCTTCTATTGTAGCAACAAAAGTTTGCACTTATAGTCGGCGTGTGGAAAAATATGTCAACTTGCAGTTATTGAAATAAAAGGCTTGATTATGTGTCAATGATAGGAGCTGCGAGTTCGATGAAACTCTCTGAGAATACTTTTCGTAAAGATATGAAAATTTAAAGAAACAAGATATACCCGTAATTAGAATAATCAGTTTAAGAAAGATAATGTACGAATTTGATCCCCCAAAAAATTATTTGTCAATGCTGTGCAAAATTATGTATTCAATTTATATAAATTGTGAAAAAATTAAGATTGATTTACTGAAAAATAAAATGCAGCTCGTGTTACAAGACTACATGAGAACAGTGGCGGACTATTAAAGTAAAATGTCTAGACGTAGAGCAGGCTATAATATAAAGAAAAACTCTGTTGGGGAAGTTCTAAGTTCGAGTCCCGACGATTTTTGACACCAGCTACGTCGAATTCAGCCGCTGACCTGGGGAGGATGTAGATGTCGGCTGCTCTGATCGATAGTTTTTCATGGTTCTCTCCGATCAATACAAGTATAATGCCGGAGCAGTAATCTAACATACGGTCCACGGACTGCGCGCGATCTTTCCTACCTCTTCCTTGTCTTATCTTACACAGACTTACACTAACAAAGGAACGTAGAGCTTGTCCTGGCTGGGACAGTACCCTTCTGGTGGGGATTATCCGGTTGAGGAAAACCCCAGTAGCCAACGATAGGTTGGCGCTGGATTACTCCATCACCAAGATCACCGCCGCCACCCAAGGAAGAAAAAATATGTACCACACTTACGGTACTAATAACCTCAGCCGTTGACGCGTTCGCAATCATTAACAATCATTGACTCCACCAAACAACGATCTACATAGTGCAATGTGTTCGTACGGGTCCTATAGTTAAATACTACTTTTGAAGTAAGACCCAGATACGAACTTTGGTTGCTAACATTACAAGTCAAGACCGTTTCCCCAGTGTTGTCGGCGCGCGTGCCGTGTTCGTGCGTTCGTATCGGCTGGCAGTGGAGTCCATCGCGCGTCGCGTGTTAATATCGCACGTGTCATGAGATTTATCCGCATGTTCACACTTTCCGGCTTTGCTGAGAACCTCCCCGCGCGGCGTGACCCGCCCCCCAGGGCGCTGCGCGGCGCGGGCACTATTCGTTTGTTGTTGATAATATCATTAGTTTGTAATTTGGACGGATTCCGCTCGGCCGGTGGATAATGGCTCCGCCTCTCACTCACAAAATGGCCGCTTGACCTGGGGCCGGCTCGCTTTAAAGACCACGTGATACTTTTATCGTTTTTTTTTTTTTTTTTGACGGACACTACTAAAAGCTGTTGTTTTGGAGCATGCATAGCGTACCATAATTTAATTTAGCATTAGTGCTACATGTGAAATGGTGCTCAATTGTTTACGTCTGTGGATGCAACAAAACTTGTGTGGCCGCATCATCAGCAGCTGACCCGAAGGCCATTAAGTGATTTGTATACTAGAATAAAAATACAATGAAAGTCGGTAAGGTTGTATAAAAATAGTGTTTGATACAACATTTTTTTTATCGTAAGATTGCGACGCGAGGACTGTTGGCCGAAGTCTATCGCCCACGTGTCGCAACCATTCCTATTCGCAAAATAAAGTGTCTCGTTTACCTCTCGTTTCATAAAAAAACTAATTTAATCTGTTAATGGCCGCATCGATGACTGGCTCATTAGCGATCGTGTTTACACTTGACAGTTTTAGAGGAACATTTGCTGTTGACAATACAATTATAAAATTTTCACTTCTGTGTTGTTTTAAAGAATTCAGTACAATACAAACTGTTGTTAATTATGTACTCCAACTTTTTTCCAAACTTTTATCACGATGAGAATATTTTTGTCGTCTAAACCATTCTTTCTACAGTCAGATTTTCCTGTTTCCTCGTATTAGTAATTTTTGTTATTAAAACAATATTATTTCCCGCCCACTTTAGAAGCTTTCCTCAGCTAACTGCCTACATGAATTGAAATGCGAAATAAAGATTATACTTTTTAGACCAAGGTAAACTTTCTTCATGGAACCATATTTTTTTATTACCACCAAGAAATTTACAGTATATTTTTGTACAATTGAGCAATATATGGCTACAGTAGAAAATTGAAAGAACTTACATTTAGTGAAGATATTCAGGTGTTAATTTCCCTGTTTTCTTTATATCTGCAAAAATAAGATAAAAATGAGTGACTGTGTTAGGAGGCGGAGTTTTTGCTTTAGTTTAGTTAACACACGTTTGTAGGAATATTATTTTCCGAGTTGTAAGAATTAACTATAGCTATTCATATATAGTTTCCCTGTTGTCAATTATTTTAGAGCGAGATTGTGTACGTTTACTTAAATTCAATATTCAATATGTGAGAATAAAATTTTGTTGTACTAAGAATAATTTTAAAGGTTTATAAAAGAATTAAATTGAGTTTAATTTGTTTTAGATTTGTGTAGAAATAGATTCGCATATGTAATGTAACTGAAACAATGTGTGATCCAATTCCAATATCCAATATCCAATCCAATTTCAGCACTCGTTGAAATGCATATTTCCACTTCAGGAGTAGGGTTTTTTGATTTTTGTGTGGGGCTATACAGATGACAGAAATAAATATAATGAAGTATCGGATAAGGGCAATTGATAATACGTTATGAATAAATATTTTACTGTTTTAATTTCTATTGCTTTTTACAATGAAATACGCCGTCGAGACAATTCCGTGATAATATTCTCACAAACGAAAATAAAACGAGCTATTTCTTCCAAATACCAATGAAATCTACAGATATTTTTGACTACATTGACAAGATGTCAATAATACAAGACAAAATAATATTCTTTATTTCAGAAGTTTGTAATACATGTTATATTTTATCGTCGATATGAGTATGTTATTATTTGCTGCTTCTTTTGCTTTCGTATTCACATCTAGATATTAAACGTAATAGAACAGATAATGTATCTTCACAAAGCGAAGAGAAATTCTGGTGATTTTAAAATTTAAATATAAGTTTGTGGAATTTCAATTAATTATGTTACCGCTCGAATGAAATGTGAACACGCCAAAATTTATTCTAAAAAAATAATTTGCGAGTAACATACAATGAGAACAGCATTTCTGCAAAATGAAACTTGTGGAATTGTTATCGTTTATCAGCGAAATGCTTTCATGACCCACTACTTCCGCGTCGTTTGACAATACATGTAACAATTCCATCGCAATCGAGCTCTTGAATGGAATTTCAGTCTCATACAAAACGCTGAATCATACAATGGAACACAGCCTTTTTTTCGTTACGTCCAACCTCTTGCATACAAGAAGCGCGCACACTCAGAAGAGTAAATCACCGCAATAAAAAATGATTGAGGAGATGTGGGCGCTCTCTTCAAGTCTGCGGACGAGCCGGGCGACATTATCATTCACTTAGCATTGATTGCCTTACTTTAGCGGCGAGCCCCACGGGGGATCGCCGTCTGCAGGTCCCTCTAATGGGTGGTGCGTCCCTCAGCAATCATTTCGGGGCGGGGCGGGGCGAAGGGGCGACGCGACGAGGGGTGGCGATGGAACGAGACGACGCGACGAAGCGGGGAGTCGGGGTGCAGTGAAGAAACAAAGGCGGGGTGAGGTGTAAGAGCGGGCGGACGCGTGGGGGGGGGTGACGTAGTGGTGACGTGTCGGGGCGACGTGTCGGGGCGACGTGTCGGGGCGACGTGTCGGGGCGACGTGTCGGGGCGACGTGTCGGGGCGACGTGGCGGGGCGACGTGGCGGGGCGACGTGGCGGGGCGACGTGGCGGGGCGACGTGGCGGGGCGACGTGGTAGGGCAACGTGGGGAGGCTACGGGGCGGGGCGATGTAAACAGGTGAAGTTGTGTGGGGTGAAGGAGACAGGCGACGGGGACGGTGACAATGAGTGGCAATGGAACGTGATGATGGAGTGTTGAGTCGGGGAGGGGCGGAAACGAGGCAACGGAGGGGGGTGAAGGAGCGGAGCGACCGAGTGGGTCGACGGGATGGGACGGACGACGGGACGGGGACACAGGACCGCGTGACGGGGCGGGGCGTCGGGGCAGGGCGGGGGGACTGTGAGGTGGAATTCCTTCGGGCGGGGAGTCGATGGGTCGAAGCGGTGGGTTGTGGCAGTGCGATGGTGCGGGGCGGTGGGTTGTGGCAGAAGTTTGAGGTGGAGTAGTAAGAAGGTGCGGTTGGGGAACGGCGTGGCAGACAGATCTATAGGGAGAGAAGGAAACCGGCGGCCAATGGAGTGGGAGTAGAGAAGCTGGGGCGGAAGACAGATGAAGCATAAAGTCGAAAATTAGGGGAGACTCCAAGGGAGGGAGTGAAGTGAAGACTGTGTTAGATGAGCGATAACCTGCAAAAGTTAAGAATCACGAAGTTAAAAAATCTTCGGAATGAAAATATGCCTAAACGGTAAGACAGAAAAAGTAAGTCTTAAAAAAAGAAAAAAAAGGCAGGTTAATGATTAAACACGCAAGAAAGTAGGTAACACAGTTTATGGAGATTATTTATAACGTGTTCTACCAACAAGGTACAATTTTGGAAAAAGGTTATTTAACTGCATCTTTTCCCTTGTATTTCAGAAAGCAAAATTTGCATTTAAATTGATAACTTCTATTTGAGAATAAATTAGGTATATTTCGAAAATGTCAAGTACTAGTTTATTTCTGATATTGTAATTTTTTATTGAGAGACTCGGTACTTTCGAAAATGAAAGCCAACAGAAGTCATTCGACCGTTCCTGAAAACATGTGTGAAAACACATATTTTAATCTCAGACAAGTCTTCTGACATTATAGAATAAACTATTATTAAGCTAGAAAATGTTATTGGTCAAGCAGGTAACAGTGTCAGATGATGATTGCACTCCTGCAGAACGAAATACAATTCGTCATGCTGCAGTATTGGTAATAACCTATAATATACCTGAACAACCAATAACATTATGAAATACTATTGATATATTGGCGTATTTTAAAGCAATGGATTTTATTATAATGTATTTAGATGTTTTCTAAAATATATGTTAGTAAGGCGAAATGCAGTTGGTTGCCAATATTATATTGTTATCTGAAACACAAGTATAGAGTAAGTAATATGGTGTAAAATGACAGGACAACACTTCACGCTGGCAAAGGTAATTTGCATTTACAAAAACTGAGCTTAGAAGTCGGTTAAAAAAAGAAAATAAATATAAACCTCATACGTGTTTCAAGAATTGTAAAAAGAAACGAAATCGAAGAATAAAAATAATATAAAGAATTTGCGAGACTGTGAGATGTCAAACGTTACGTCACAGACATTAACAAAATATCAATAATCCTTGTTAATGATTGGAAGAAAACACTTACGATCATAAGAGATAGAAATATTAAATCTAAATTTTCTCCTTGGTAGATTTCTTTGCATAATTGTAATCGCTCACTTAATAATAAACGTGCAGACGATTCGTAATCGCATACTGATTAAATTATGAACGAAAATAAAATAAAGAGATATGTCACAGTAAAATTGAATAAAATGGGATCCTCTGAAAAAGAAGAAACTTAACAGAAACATATAAATTTATATCCGTCGAATGAGACTCAATACAAAAATCAAATACAATGTTAAAATTATCGTTAATAAATAAAATTGTTCTGGCGACAACATGTAGCTGTAATTTAGTTAAAGGCAAACCTCTAAGGGTATTTGTGCAATAAATGGTGAATATATGTGGATGAACACAATATACTAACCAATTTTACCAATAAAATCAGAACATGATGTCAAAAACTTATCTAAAACACTTCCCTTACATGAATGAAACTTCCTTTTATTGAGGGGTGACATGATTTATATTCAAAGAAATTCTATTTATTGCTTTAATGAAGGAAATGAGAATACTTTTGAGAAGAGAGATAAGGAAAAAAATGAGAGACGAAATAATGAAACATTACGAGTCCAAGATAAAGTAAGATAATAAATAAAAGAAAATAAGATAAATATCAAGTAAATAAAAGAACACAATGAAAAAAACTAAAAGTAGGGGTAAATGAGTCTACTATAAGGTATTAAACAGGAGGAAATAGATACGGAAAATAAGATGATGATGTACAAGAACATGAAAAAACGTGTTGATTAGGTAGGGAAATGAAAGAAACCAGCGTGAAAACTAAACCACATCCGTGAAAATACACGTGACAGGACGGATAAGAGCACAGATGGGAGGCGCGGTACATGAAAAGCGACGAGGATAAAGAACGGAAATAAAAGTAAGCAGAGTGAGCACACGCTCGGCGGACGCTTCGGCAGCCGGCCGGTGCGTGTGACTCTGATAAGCGTGGGCGTGGCAGCGGGGGTGGGGGCGAGGACAGACAAGCGGGGGCTACGGGGGGGAGCGTCTCCCCTCCCTCAGTCGCTCGTTTGAGCTGCGGCCTAGGGGACGGAGGGGGGGGGGGGGGCGGGGTCCAGATAGCCCCCGCGGTGCGCCGAGGGACGCGGGACAAACGCCCTAATTTAAACCCCCCGCACATTTTTCAGCCTCCCCTCTCTCGATGCTCCGATTTCATCACTCTCTTCCTGTTCAGTGATTACCAAACTTTTAGACGGCGGGGGACGGGCATAAATGTTTGAAAGGATTACCGAGTTGGCGGTGGCGCCGGGGCGCGGTGACGCGGTGAGCGGTGAGCGGTGAGCGGAGCGATAAGATCGTGACGGCCGCGGAGGTGATCCCGTCGCGCTGAAGTCGCTTCAACAAATGAAATGAAAACCGCGAAATGGTTTCCAAAGCGTTCGATTTGCGGCCGAGGGTGAAAGTCTTGGTGGTTGAACGTGGTTCCCCGGGAAACTTATTGAATGCTAGTATCCAGTTGGTTGCAACGTTTGAAACATTTCTTGGTAGTTTCAAGTTCAAGAGCGAAATATAACGGTGGTGTGTGGATTGAGGACGTCTCTATAAAATATACATTTCAAGACATCAATTATACTTGTTAAATGAGCTGTGGAAAATTCAAATTTTTCTCAGTAATAAATAACTCAATGCTGTCAGCTTAGAGTTACGCCATTATTTTTGAAAGGTATCTGCATATTCTTTAGAGATTACACTGATTCATAAATAATGTTACAGGCGGAGACATCAATAACATTAATATGACAGGGTTCATTATATTTTTGTCAGTAACCTTGAGAAACTGAGATATCAGAAGACATCATTTATGTTAGCAGAGTTAATTAATGTTTGGTACATGTAGTGAAGTATTTTGATCCTTATACAAATAAAATTAATGCGTTACACTATGTAAATGCTTATCTCGGTAGAAGTGGTGGTAAAATTCAAACGCGCTACTTTTGTGTTAATATGAAATTCGAAACTGTACACTTATAAACTAAGCAGAAAATAGATTCATGATTGCGAATGATTGAACATAATAGATTTGAGAATTATTTTGATTTTGTAAATTTGTGTTTTTCTTAACATTTTTTTTGTTTTATAGTTTCTTTTATGTCTTGTATCGTACAACATGTATTGAACAGATCGTATTGCCTTTTCTAATTTCTCTTGCCTTAATGGCATTTATATTTCTAGTGATGGGATTTAAAAGTATGCCGATTAAAGCAAGCAACTTCTCCTTAATGACAACGAAATTGGCGTAGTGGTCATTTAAATTTTAATAAAATATTTATTAACTATTGTCAAATTTCACCTGTTTCTATAACATAGACGCATACATAATTTACATAATACATACGCATACATAATTTACGTCTTTTTTATCTATACGAGTATGTTGTTATGATGAGTGTTTAATTAACAGTTGTACGGAACGCTAAATGGAATGAAGGATCTTTGTAGCCATGTCCAACACGCATACATAAGAAAGGCGTAGTGTGATATAGCACTTATACCATAATTTACGAGAAGGGGTGCACAGCCGCTCATTTCATTTCTCCCCCTCGCATGGCACGAATCCCCGGCCCACCACCCTCCCCCTCTTCCTGGGGGGCAAGCTAATTCGTGTAGCGCCGCATCGCTGCTCCACGCGTCGCATGACGTGAAGAAATCGGGGGGCGGACGTGCAGTTAGTTCTGTTCCCTTGCCCTGCCACGAAAGAATACAGATGGGCCCTCCAGCACCTCCGCTAGGCTCTACCCCTCCGCGCCCGCTCCAACATTTCGCCTCCACCCAAGCCCCGCCCCCCGCCCACCTGCCCCCGCCTCCGCCTCTGGCCACGCCCCCGCCCCGCCCCCACCCCCTCCCCGCCCCGCCTCGTCCCCGCCCCCTCCCCGCCCCGCCCTCCGCTGCCACCCCCGTCACCGCCTCCACCTCCGCCTCCTCTTCCGCCTCCTCCGTCTCCACTTCCACCTCCACCTCCACCTCCACCTCCGCCCTCCGGAAGCGTCCAAGTTAACCGGCTGCCTCAACTCCGGCGGAGGGCGGGGGTCGCAGGGCAAAACCTTTCCTTGTGTCCCGCCCCTCCAACCCCCGCGCTGGAGAGTCATTTTCCTGTCGGCGCGAGAGCACCGGGCCCTTAGTCCTAAGGGCAGGCAGGGGAAGGGAAGGGAGGATAAACGCCTCCGAGGACACACTTGGGTGTCACTGTGTTTGTCTTGATCGTAGGCGCTCCCTGCGAAGGTTTGTATTGCTTGGTTGTCCACGTGAGGTGCAGAGATCGTTCAGGCGGGAAAGTCGATACTTCCTCGGATCAAAGAGTTTCGGGTTCATATCCCACTTCGGGCATGGATGTTTGCTTTGAAATGTGGCGTGGAGAGGTTCCGCCAATCATTACGTCTTAATTTCCCTGCCCTCTTCCCCTCAGAAGTAGATACAGCATCGGTGCATTGAGGTACATAAAGATACCTCGGCAAAGACAAATATAAAACTGGCTGAGATGAGCCCTCGGGTTTTATCAGTGGGTGTAAAAGGTTCAAGCGGACACTACAGGTTGATAAATTACGGATTAATGAACTATTAAGTCCATCCAAGAGGGGAAATGGAAGAATTATATGAAATATGAGGTATTGCGTAGAAAAAAAAGAACTCGTGAAAATCAAGTTTTAAGCTACCAAGAATAAGAGAACATAGAAGACATAAAACTTTGGAATCCCAGAATTCTTTGAATACAAAGCAGGTTTCTTTCTGCGAAAGATATTGTACCAACTTGACTCTTCCAATCCTAACGTATCGTTTGTAGATGTCTTCCTCATAATCCTTGCCTTAACATTGTTTATGTTTTAATATGTGATAAATATGTATACATGTACATATGGTTTACTAATTTCCAATGCACTGCAAATTTAAACAAAAACAGTGCAGAATCTGGCATATGAAAAAAGGAATCTACAACTTTTTAAGGTGCTCAAAAACACAAAACCAATAATAGCTTTGACTGTGATTGAAAAATGAAAATATTTGAGAGAGTCATTCTGCATGTTCTGAAATTGCGCGTGGCGTCTGATTCTCAGAATCAGTGTGTCACTGCTAACAACACAGGTGGTGCCATGCTACCGCAATACTGCAAGAATGACTCCGTCCACCATTAAACATTTGCTAATCACAGCCAGGTAATGGAACATCTACTTTTTCAAGTTCGCAATTTGTAATTAACTGTTATTCCTAAGATATACTTAATTATGTTATTCCAGTAGTAGTAAATGCTCTTTTCGTTAAAATATTTAATTTATTGTAGTGTTACACGAGGGTATATTAAGTGATATTGTTGAACAGGGTGAGTGCTACTTTTTGTTTTTTTTGTTGGATTGTTTAGAAGTATGTTTTGCTAATTAAAGGCCAAGTATATCATCATATTCTTTGCATGTAGAAATTGAATAAAGACTATGCAATCTCCGGTCATATGAGGGGTGTCGATTACTTTATTAGTTGTCTAGAGAGTCGTTGAAAATCCAGAAACAACAAATGAGTTTTATTTTGACTGAAAATGCAAACATTCAATGGTGTTACTCAGCCTCAGTTTCTGCACACCTTGAATGTGCTGCTTTTATTATCAATGAAAGCCCTCGTAGGAACACAAATCCGTCGTCAATATCAGCAAATGGATTTGGACAATTGAATAATCTTGGTGATATTGTGCAAGAAGGGGTTATTCATTTTCACACGCGTCTGGGCCAGTGTAACGGAGCGGATTACGGTTGTTAATTATTTTCTCTTAGCAAAATGATATTACCATAGAAGAATTAGAATACTGTTCAAGGTCATGGAGACATTTGAAAGATTCTCATATCCACGGGAAGGTTGTGTTTTTCAAACGCATGCAGTTACGCTAGCAATATTAGCAACTTCTAAGTGGTTAAGAAGTTGGAACTTTTGAACTGTAATATTAAATGTAATTTTTTTGTTTTTGATAAAGACCTTCATTTTTCTAGGAAGAAGAGATCAACGGGAAGTCGATAATAAATTATCTGTTACTCTCTGACGATTCGTACGTTACTCCAGGGAGTGTTCTTTGTTGCAGGGGATGTGCGACTGCACTGTAGGGAAAGGTACTGCAATGAAGGACAGTTTCGGTGTAGATCTCGTACACAATTTTTCTTAAACTCAGTTTGGCCAAAATTGTTTTTGAATTGTTATTCTCACAAAGAAATTGATGTACGAGAGAATTGATTCTCATTAAACCATCTTGCAAAAATCGTTTTGTTGTTAATACTGGTGATTTTCTAACCAACGTGAAGGCGACATTTACAAGCGCAAGAACCTAAGAAATCACTTGCCTTTCTCTTTGTGTTTTTCCTTTTTAGTGAAACTAGATTGTGTTCTAAAGCGTTAAAGCGTACAAAAATTATTACATCATTTATTAATTAAATTAAATGGGAAGACAGTAGAAGGAAAATATCAAGATCAGATCATAAGTAAAACGTAGTCTTTGTATGTGATGATTTTCTGATAACTGTTTTTAAAGTATCGTTGGCGTGTTTCCCCCCGTTACTTATTAAGGATTGTTATATTGGACCTGAAACTACATGGCTTTATACAGCCACCGGGAAATTTTACTTAAACCCTTTCTCGTTCCACTGTACAGAGAATCTGCAACGGCTACGACAGCAACAGTAGCGCATCCGATAATCACAATCCCTTTTCTCCCCCGTTGAGCAGTCGCCGCTCTACACGCCGCCCACCCGGTTCTTTCATCGGTCGCGTCACAAGCAGGCGTGCCCCAGGGCTCGCTTTCTGGGCGCGGTGCCGCCGCCGCCCCCGCCGCCCCCCGCCCCCGCCGCCGCCGCCACCGCCACCGCCCCCCGCCACCGCCACGCCACCGCACACCGCCACCGCCACCGCCACCGCCACCGCCACCGCCACCGCCACCGCCACCCACCGCCCACCGCCATCGCCACCGCCACCGCCACCGCCACCGCCACCGCCACGCCACCGCCACCGCCACCGCCACCGCCGCCACCGCCGCCGCCACCGCCGCCGCCCCCGCCCCCGCCCCCGCCCCCGCCACCGCCGCCCCCGCCCCTGCCGCCGCCGACGGAAAGCCACTCGCCCGGCGGCGGCGGGGGCGAGGTCGATGCGATCGCTTGCGCGTTGGCGGGCGTCGAGGGGAGGGGGAGGGGGACGGCCCGCGGGCGGTTCGCCCTCGTGAAATACGCGCGCGCCCCGCATCCGTCACCCGCCCCCGCCCGCCCGCGCGCCCCGCGCGCCCGCTGAGCCGCCGCCGCTGCCGCCCGCCGAAGACCGCTTAATCGCGCTCATTGTTTCGCGCGCGCCGGGGGTTTTGAAATGAGTTACGCGTCGCGCGCTCGGCCGCGCGTGTGTTATCGGTGGCGACGACGCGGGCGGCGCGGATTGGCAGGCGATGGGTGAGTGGAGCAGAGCACGAATGAGAAAAAATATATGTCGCGCGAAAGAAAGGTGGTGAAATGCAGTTTGAAGCATAAAGATGAAAATGTGTGGTTATGGTGGTGGATTTAGAAATTCCTTCAAGGATACCAGTAAGTTGTGACACGGCGCAAGGCTTACCTAACGCTTATCTGCAACCTTCATGCACTCATTCAGTCAATCAATGATCCCTTCTTTTCTGTAGCGAGGCTCAGGCCATGACTATTCTGCCAAACCACGTAAATTCGGTATGCTCCTTTCGTCGTCTTGCAGAGAAAGGAGGTATTACTCCGGTGGCAAAACAGGCGAGTTGAATTTGTCTCAGAGGACTTCATTTAGGCTTACGGATATTTTATATGCAGGAAATCTGCAACATGGGATAGCCGGCTTTACTTCCCCTCCGAAGGAAGGCGTGCGAAGTATGTTTTCGCCCTTAAAAATCCACGGCTTCGATCGTGTTTGAACCCGCGAACTTAAATATGACAATCTGATGCGCTGTTACACCACTAAAATCGCCAGTTATACCGTCATTATGGTTGTAATACGTCTGAAAATGTTTGGAGCGTGTCATATGACTACCTCTTCAATTATTTTATAATACTGGTCTACAAGAGTTCGCGGGGGGCTTTGCCATTCTTGTGAATCATACTAGTCCCAGTCTCTCTTTTTGAATAAATACATAGTAAATTGGAATGTGTTCATACTCTCAATAGTGGATGCATATGAAAACAACGCACTGTCGAGGTGCTAGCCGTGTTATTTGTAAACTCAATAGCGCATTCAAGCCTGTACTATGAGCGCAATCTCGGACGTTCGATGAAATAAACAATCCTAGTAGTGCTAGGGAATGGCACAGACATTTTCGTATTAACTTTCTAATATATTTGGTCTGGTCTAGTTTTTCGGACCTGCAACATAATGCCATCTTTGGTCCTCCAAAGAACGTTTTTTTTAATTTTCTAATTTTTTTCGATTTCGTAATAGTAGAACCGATATAATACTTAAAGAATGTTAAAAAAATGTAAAAACTCGTCCTATATGGAAATATGCGTTGAAAAATATGGAGACTTTATATGAAAATGGGGAATAAGCGTCAATCTAAATGCTAGCCATTTTCGAGAAAATTTTGAAAATGTCCCTGGGACTTCATGTGAAGTGCCTGGTTTTTCGGAATCAGGTGGCTTGAAAACGTATTTTCGTTGAAATTTGGAAAGCAATTTTCCGCGGCATTACATAATTTTCATCATACTATGTATATATATATATATATATATATATATATATATATATATATATATATATATGTATATATATATATATATATGTATATATATATATATATATATATATATATATATATATATATATATATATATATTGTGTATATTACTCCGTATATACACACTTACGTATACGAAAAAGTAAGTTGTGATATATAATGGCACAGACTTTCTCGTATTAGTTAGTTTTCTAATTTCTTTGGTCTGGGCTAGCATTTCGTACATGCCACACACTGATGCCAGCTGCCAATCTATTGCCGCCTAATATAGTTTTTTTTTTAAATTGTGTAAAAAATCACTTTTTCGATATCGGGGGTCCCCAAAACTTGTATTTCCGTTCGAATCCCCAAATCGATTTTACGCAGCGTTATATAACTTTCACTATATTACGTATTTTACTCCCTATATACGAGAAAGTAATATGCTTTCCCGGTGCCCCTTTGTGCGGCCCGCCGCCCCCCCCCCCCGCCCCCGCGGCACCGGGCCTGTCAGCCACGCGTTGCCGTGCGTCGGGCGACACAGCCGTGATTGAAAGAACCAACTCCCCCTCCCCCTTCCCCTTTTAAAGGCCTCCCCCCTCGCCGGCGCCGCGCGGAATTAAACTTGAGATAAATTTTGTCCGGGCGACAAATCGCACCTGCGGCACGCGGGGGACAGGGCGCGCTTGCGTCGCGGTCGCCGCCGCCGCCGGATTGTAGGGGGCTCTGCGCTCTGTTGGCGCCTCGGCCTCCTATTTTTATTCCCCCGATCGGCTGGTTTCGCGGCTGATGTGTTCCTGTCGAATGGTGCAGGGTGGAGGAACAGTATTATAGAGGAGGGTTTCCGAAGATATCTGTACTAATTTAAAACACAGTTTTCATTTCGCTTTTGCTGTCTCGCCTTACAAATTCTTCGTAAGAAGAGAAAGGTATGTAATCGGGGTCCAGAAAAGGTCGAAGTTTCGCCAGAAAAAAAAATTGTTTACGATGTGAATACTCAAAGCACGGGTACTACCGAGTAGATTTCTATGGGTTACCCTTATTGTTTACGATTATTCTAGAAGGCTTTTGTGTATAACTTCGAGCTGTATGTTGGCGCAATTATTACATTTTCCAAGGTACATCCCACCATTATATAATTAATGTAATATATAAAATGTTGTACCCAAGTGTGTCACGGCAAGAGGCTCAATGAGGCGGGCATGAAGTCAGTGTGAAGCCGGACAAGGGGCGAGAACGGGGTGAGGCAAGAACAAAAGATTGAGAAGAACATTATTGAGATGATGAGGACAGCGGCGAGGCCAGGCGGAGAGTCAAAGAGAATTACTTCAATTTCATTTCTTACACACGATTATAAACGATTTCCTTGTCCTATCTAATTGAATATGATAAATGAATACACCGACATCACTGAGATCTCAGCTAATCATATTATAATTAAACTTATAATTTATTTTATCTTTTTTTAAAATAATGTAAGTTCAAGTATCTTTTAAATTAATTTTTTGTGTCTTGCACATCCACATTTTAACAGATAATTTAGAAATTGAGATAAATAAAACTTTGCTTCGTGGTTCGATTTTATCATATTTTGTAAGTCTAGAAGACACATTTATGCGTGGGACGTTGGTTTCCACATTTCATCTGTTGAAAAGTTGACGCGTTTATATTATTTTTGCTTTGCAATATGAAATGCACATTTTAAAAAAATGCTGTTTGTTGCAGTACAATTAAAATTAAGTGAAATATTGAACTGTTTAAATTTGGATAGAATATTTATATTCCGTATTTCCCCAAAGAAAATGTGATAATATATTCATTATCGAAAATAATAGATTTTTATTCTTTCTAGTTCCGTTTGTACCTTTTGTTTAACTTTGCTATCTAGGATCCAAGAAATGACATTTATGTGAGGAGACAAGTACTCTAGCTGCAATCTGCAAATTAATTCTTGTTTCAACTTCGCCATTATACATATATTATTCCCGGAAATTAATCAGATCTGCAAAATGGCTTTGAGGAAATAGTTATATTGAAACGGGTTTGTACACGGCAGTTGTCTAATAGCTGCCTATTATTTTTCCGTTTACGCCATTCTTCATCCTATAGTTGGAAGGGATTTCTGTACTTCATAATATTTGAATCTGTTCGAGGAAAGATAATAATGTTATGAATTTACTTTCAAAATTCGCAGTGAAATGCAAAATGGGGGCGAGTGGTGTTATGTAGATGAGCGTTCTCAGATTTCACTTCTCTCTGATAGGAAATTTGATATTTTGTGAGAGAGAGACAAGCGAAAGAAAAATTATTTGTACTTTTATTCATTGTTAGCTGAAATTTTTATAGGTATCTTTATTACAGATTCAACGGCTTATAGCATAAAACTAAATACAACCTCTGATTACTGTTTTGTTATTGAAGCTCCTACATATTAATTCTACTATTCTGTGTCCTGAAACAGAAATAAACAAGCATAGCATAGGGTAACCCTTTGCCCTTTGGACATAGAATGTTTAATTCGATTATTAAATTGCACAAATGAATGGGTGAAACCCAGAACGTTATAAATGACATTTTATAAATACCGAGAAAAAGTATTTTTTGGCTGTACTTCAGTAGAAATATATTTTCGTGGTTTTAAGGAACAATTCAAATGACGTAGTTTTAATAATGAAACAAATCACCACGACTTTACAGGAAATTGACTTAAGTGAACAGATTTCTCAGAATTTATAAAATTTTACTTATACCGTTCTGGTTTTTATCCATTCATATGAAGATAAATATTAGAAAGAGAGGGAAATACACGTCCGAGATAGAAATTCGTCCCCATTTGCTGGGAGCTGAAGAGGTTTCAGAGAGTTCACGAGTACGTGCTCTACATTTATGAAATTCGCTCTGAAAACTAATTGAATTTGTCTCTTTTAACGCCCAATTTCACTCTTTGTGACATTTTTTGAGTGAACCTTCCAAATCCTACAAAATAATATTAGGTTCATGTGGGAATAATGAAAACAATTCTTATTCAATCCATGCAGCAAATACATTATTAAGCTGACATTTACAAATACGTTATTAAAGTGATATATTAAATACACTTCACGAATGCTGAGCTGATTGTATGGTGAAGGAAGTAGGCTTTGTCTTTTTATTATTTGAAATGTTATTTTGTCATTTACATGGTTTTGATCAATGGCGTTTAAGATTTTTTCTCCGTGATTTAATTGTTATGTAGTAATATTCCATCTCGAAAGATTATCAAAGCTGTGACACTTATTGTTTTTGTCTTTTCAGTTCCTTACTGCTGAACGGTCGTAATTATAGAAGAGTAGTGTGTTTGTGACATTTGCCACAACAGTGTGTCTGAGTTGTGTTGACATTATAGCGGAAGAAAACTCTTTTTTATAAGCAGTGTTAATAAATTCTGCTGAGGAACCTGTTTTTTGTTGTGAGTTTTGTCTGTACACAGCTTCTGAATTTATCTGTCAACATAGGAAATATTATAATATTTGAAGATAAAATGAGACAAAACAATTCTTAATAACCTTGTATATGATGTATATTTGCAGGAAAAATTTCTTATTTTGACAGTAAACTATATTTCGAGGTTCCCTGATACCGAGAAAGTGTTTTTTTTTGTAAACATGTATTTCTTTCCCATACACGTGATAGTCAAATTACATTTGTATGTTTCTTGATCCTCAATGAATTATTTTCTGTTCACAAACTTCCCCAGAGATTCTTATGTATAGTTTAGTGGAGCAGAGAATAGAAGCACGCAAATGAAAGAAAAGGTGTTTGAATCACTTGGAGATTAAACATAGCCATCGGATACATCAAGGTTTCTTGTCTGTCTTTCTAAAACATAAACGTCAGCAACGCGATTACGCGCTCTTTGAGTGTAACGATGGTGCTCTCCGCTCAAGAAGCGGCGTTCGAGGCAGCGCGGACGAGCGCTAATGGAAAAAGCGCGCGTCAGGGAAAAATTTCTGGGCGAGGTACAAAAACCGAAAGCGCCGGTACGCCGCTTACGACTCACCTAATTCAGGAGAGTTGGGGGAGAGGGAGGCCGCGGGGGAGAAGGGGGAATGAGGGAGGGAGCATGGACGGCAGTGAAGGCGGGGAGAGCGGCGGGGAGCGAAGGGACGACGGGAGCGAGAGGGGGCAGCGTGGGCGGCAGAGGCGCCAGGGGCGGTGCGACGGGGGGAGGACGAGGGCGGAATAGTCGGCGAGGGTGGCGCAAGCCGTGAGAGTGCGCTGGATGGTGGAGGCCGGCGGGGGCGGTGGGGGCGGCTGAGGCGGCTGGGCGGCGGGGATGGCGGAGGCGGCGCAAGCGGTGAGAACAGCCTGGACGGCAGAAAACGGCAGGGGGCGGCGGCGGGGATGGCGCAAGCCGTGAGAGCGCCCTGGACCGTGCAGGGAGGCGGGGGAGTTGGGGGCGGCGGTGGAGGCGGGGGAGGCGAGGGAGGCAAGGGAAGCGGGGAAGGCGGGGGAGGCGGTGGAGGTGGGGCCGGCGGGGCGGCGGGGGCGTCGAGGCATCGGGGGCGGCGCAAGCGGTGAGAGGCCTGGACGGCAGAGAACGGTGGGGGGGCGGGGGCGGGGGGCGGCGCAAGCCGTGAGAGCGCCCTGGACGGGGCAGGGAGGTGGGGGAGGTGAGAGCGGGGAAGTGGGGGTGGGGCGGGGGCGGCGGGTCGGCGGGGATGCGGTGGCGGCAAGGCGACAGGAGCGGCGGAGGTGGCGGGGGCGGCGAGGATGGCGCAAGCGGTGAGAGAGGGCAGAACGGCAGGGGGCGGCGGGGGCGGGGTGCGGGGGGCGGAGGGGGAAGGCTCGGGCCGGTGGGAGGCACCTGGGTCGTTAGGAGCGTAGGTGTGTTTACCTGGCGGGCGGACGGACGGCGCGCCGGCGCTGACAAGGTAAATTTTTTGGAACGTACGCGCAGCCGTAATTCTGTCATCACTCTTAACGCCCCCATACTTGCCCTCCCAACAGCGCCGTCACTGTTGCTTTCAGCTCTTTCGTTACCATCTTCGTTAGGTTTCATAAGTGATTTTATTACGTGTTCCGTTGCCCCAACTCATACCGTCACCGTCGGCCTTCTCGTGACCGTTCTTGTCAGCATCGCAGGTCAGGTCCGGCCACATTGCCAAGTGGTAGTACTATCAGTCCATTTCTGCCTATTATTTTTGATCGCTTTATTTGCATTTGCGAGGCTATTTTTCTCATCCGTAAAGATCCCACTTCAAGCAATCGGGTTATTTCTGTATTGAGATCGTGCCTTAGAATTATCTTTCTTTCAACTGTTCGAAAAAGGTGTGTCCCTTTACATCGCACCCAATGCTTTTGAAGTTTTCTTCGCCGACCGCTATTTCTTTAGTTCGTGAAACTCAACAAATACCTTAATAGTACCATATAATAATAAATGCCATATATAGATAAATAGTTTCATTATTGCAATTTCTGTTATCTTCTTTCTGCACAATCTACTCTCCTCGCTAGGAGTATATCCATTCTTACTTTCACTATACGTTTTCTCTTAACTGTGTAAAGACCCGTACCTTATGGTCTCTTTTCCGCGGCTTTGATGCGATGGAGAGACCATTTGGGGTGAATACCAGAATTCGAAAGATTAGAACGCGAAAGGATGTAGGTATTGTAATGGCTTAAAAGCCTTCGGCCTAGCCACATAGGATCAAGTAAGCTAATTTGTTTGTAATAATTACCTATTAAATAAAATAAAATAAGTAAAGACCCGTTTGTCTTCAGCTCCCCCTTAGAACATTTTAGGAGTAATTTGCAATCATTTATTCTTGTTTTCACTTTATTTTCTCACTCCTTCCTTGTCCACACAATCCTACATTGTTAGACTTTTCACTTTCCCGTACTATCCATTTGTTTCACCCAAGCTAGTCTTCATTATATTCCACAACCATTTCTATTTGTCTGTCGTTATCGCACGCCATATATCTCAAGACCACGAGCGGCTGTATCGCCTACACAATCACCACCTCCGGCCACATCTTACCGGTCTAATCACATCCATCAGCATCGGGAGGTGTTGCATCGACCGCGCTGTCCGTCACAATAACCCCCCTCAGGCCCACAATCAGCACCTCCGTCCCGGCGCCATCCATTTTGAGCTCATCCTCCTCCTCCTCCGCCGCCACCGCCGCCGCTGCCTCTACCTCTTTCACCTCCTCCGCCGCCTCTTCCTCCTCCGTCTCCTCCTCCGCCCCTTCCTCGTCCTCCTCCTTCTCCTTCTCCTCCTCCTCTTCCTCCCGTTCTTCCTCCGCCTCTTCCTTCTCCTCCTCTTCCTCCTCCTCCTCTTCCTCCTCCTCCTCCGCCGCCGCCTCCTCCTCCTCTTCCTCCGACGCCTCCTCCTCCTTCTCTTCCTCCTCCGCCCCCTCCTCCTCTTCCCGCACTCCTCCTCCTCCTCTTCCTCCTCCTCTTCCCGCACTCCTCCTCCTCCTCTTCCTCCTCCTCCGCCGCCGCCACCTCCTTCTCCTCCTTCTCCTTCTCCTCCTCCCCCTCCTCCTTCTCCTTATCTTCTCCTTCTTTTTCTCCTCCTCCTCCTCCTCCTCCTCGTCCTCCACCTCCTCCGCCGCGGCCGCCGCCGCCGATTCCCCAGCGCGGAGTTAGCACCAGCTCGATTATTCCCGCGCTGGAACAGGAGCAGCCAGGGCGAGGCAGAGACGCGGTGTGGCCGATACAACGCTGGATAGGAGAGTCTGGCGGGAGCGGGCGGGGGAGGAGTTGAGTGCCGTGGCGCTCTTTTTCCATCCTCCATCCCCTTCCGCAACCCTTTTGCCGCGGCCGGCCGCTGGGTCGTATCTACCCGCGAACGTTCGCCACCGAATTAAGTTCGTTTTGTGCACCGCCCCCCCCTCCCCCCTCTCGCCGTCGCTGGCGCGAGCGTAAAAACAAATGAGACGCGGCGAAAACGGCGGCACCTGCGGTACTATCACTCACGCCTCTGCCGCCGCCGCCGCCGCCGCCGCCGCTGTGGCTGCGCTCCGTAGCGACACACAGTGCGCGGAGTACCGCATTTTTTCTGAGATTTTCTAGCAAGAAGTGCAACGAATATTTTGATATGCTGGTGGGGCATTGAGATAGCGATGGAAGGTGTCAGCGTTTTCACCAGCGTATCGTTTAATGCATAGTATAATTTTGGATCTTGTCATGAAGACGAAGCATTTGAAAGTTGTTCTGATTGATAATAGAATTGTTTTTCATGATAATAGAATTGGTAAAATGATACGAGTAATATTATATAATGAATTATAACTCTCTTTGCGGAATAAGGTTTTGTATTTGTATCATATTATTTTATTCCCACGTATAGAATATATATATATATATATATATATATATATATATATATATATATATATATATACTTAATCTAATATATAGCGTGTACCCATTCTACAAATTATTCGTTGACTCAATGTTTATCTCAAAATAAGGGCCGGATTAAGGAGGAAGATACGACGTAGGAACGAGAGCCTCAATCTCAAAATCCTGTTCACTGGTGTCCCAGGAAAAAAATATCTACGCGGTTTACTAAAAAATTAAGTGAAATTTAATATTTAAATACACACTTTTTAATACAGTAGACTCTTTGATAAACATGCATTTTAAAGTCATTATGACATTATTTTGGAACTTTCTTTTTTTAATGCAGTGCTCCCCTCATGAAAGGGGCTCCCGGTCAACTGCTTATTCTGATTGAAAGTGAATTCCAGCTCTGTACAAAAGTTAAAAAATCAAGAGAACATTTTTTGCACTGTTTTTTTTTCTTCTCTCTATCTTTCGGTCCACTGGCTCCGTTCGCGTCGATGCTCTTAACCTCGTCGCTGGAGAGACTCTCGGTTTCCCGTGCGGCGCCCCCAATGGCTGGGATTTAGATTCGCTTTCGCTTTCCCCTGTACGAATGGAGAAAGTTTCGTAATCGAGTCAAAACTCGATTTCGAGATTTTAGAGGAAAGACACGTTTTGAAAGTGATACTGTTAAAACGTTTTTCTTAATATGTTTTGTCTTTAGGCTGAATGAGCTCTTAAATGGTTCACGGAATGTCTGCAGATGACGCAAAAAACTTCTAACAACTTCTGTTAATGCTGTATCTGAAAGTTGAAATTTCGAGTGACTTTGTTTGTAATGTCTTATCAATTTTTAATTTAAATTTCTGTCGATATTTAAATTGTTACTTGTATGATTGTCAAACGCATTATTTCCTTTTCATTAGTATTTATATCTCTAACAAATAATTGATGCCAAAACGTAAGTATTGTATTACGAAATAAGAAAAACTATTTTTGAAAATGATCTGTTTTTCGTTGATAACACAAATGATTTGGTCATTACGTTCAAAACTGATTGTCCAATGAGTACCTTATTACATTTTAAAGTTAATCATTTACTGAATTTGCAACATTTGGCCAACAATGTTTTTTGCCATTATTTATATTATGTCTGTTGCCATCATATAGTGAGGATAGTGGTCCAAGCAAACGTGCGCGTATATCACGTGGCGAAAGCTGATTCAGATTTTACTTCCAGCAGTATTCAAAATGCGCTGGTCGTGCCGCGGAATTCGCAGTGAATAACTGAAAGTGGTCCCCGGCAAACACCTTAAAATTCATTACCTAAGTCACGCATCCCTCCTCCAACCCTAAACCGCTCCCCCAGCCGCCGCCGACCGCTAGTCCCGACTCGGTCCCCCCTCGGCGCTGCGCTAAGCCGGCGGCCACTGACCGCGGGCGCGCTCCCTTCTGTCAGGGAGGGTGGGCGGTGCGTAGCGAGGGCGGAGGCTGGGGCTGGCCGTAGTGAGAGCGGTGGTTGGGGCGGGGCAGAGAGAGACAGACAGAGGGACAGACAGACAGAGGGACAGACAGACAGAGGGACAGACAGACAGAGGGACAGACAGACAGAGGGACAGACAGACAGAGGGACAGACAGACAGAGGGACAGACAGACAGAAGGACAGACAGACAGAGGGACAGACTGACAGAGGGACAGACTGACAGAGGGGCAGACTGACAGAGGGACAGACTGACAGAGGGACAGACTGACAGAGGGACAGACTGACAGAGGGACAGACTGACAGAGGGACAGACTGACAGAGGGACAGACTGACAGAGGGACAGACTGACAGAGGGACAGACTGACAGAGGGACAGACTGACAGAGGGACAGACTGACAGAGGGACAGACTGACAGAGGGACAGACTGACAGAGGGACAGACTGACAGAGGGACAGACTGACAGAGGGACAGACTGACAGAGGGACAGACTGACAGAGGCACAGACTGACAGAGGGACAAACGGACAGAGGGCCAAACGGACAGAGGGACAGACGGACAGAGGGACAGACGGACAGAGGGACAGACGGACAGAGGGACAGACGGACAGAGGGACAGACGGACAGACGGACAGAGGGACAGACGGACAGAGGGACTGACGGACAGAGGGACAGACGGATAGAGGGACACACGGACAGAGGGACAGACGGACAGAGGGACAGACGGACAGAGGGACTGACGGACAGAGGGACGGACGGACAGAGGGACGGACGGACAGAGGGATGGACGGACAGAGGGACGGACGGACAGAGGGACGGACGGACAGAGGGACGGACGGACAGAGGGACGGACGGACAGAGGGACGGACGGACAGAGGGACGGACGGACAGAGGGACGGACGGACAGAGGGACGGACGGGCAGAGGGACGGACGGACAGAGGGACGGACGGACAGAGGGACGGACGGACAGAGGGACGGACGGACAGAGGGACGGACGGACAGAGGGACGGACGGACGGACGGACGGAGGCGAGGCGAGACGGGGCGGGCGTGCTCATCCTTCCTCCGACTAGTGTGCGGAGCGAGACGAGGTTGGGACCATGGTGGAATGTTATTTCACCATGAGAGGGGGCTGGGAGGTAAGTGTGGTGGCAAGGGCGAGGTGGTGGGTACGGAGGGGCGGGCTACGAGCCGGGTGTTACTCTCCGACGAGTGAGTGGACGGAGTGGGACCTGGCGAGGGCTGGAACGCGAGGATGAGGGCGGTCTCGAGGGCAGAGGCGGGGTGGGTTGTCAACCAGGCTGGCGCTCCTGTCCGTCGGCGAGTGAGCGGAGCGAGGCGTGGCAGGAGCCTGGTAGCGGGGGGTGGGACGGAGCGGAAGGCGGCGGCGCGGCGTGGCAGAAGCTGGAGCGGTGGGAAGGGTGGCGTCGGAAACAGGGAAGGTGGCGAGGATGGGCGGGCAACTACGAAGAGGGGTCTCACCGACGACGGGTGAGCGGAGCAAGGCGCGGCAGGAGTCGGCGGTGGGGGCCGGCGAGACGGGGCAGGGGCAGAAGGCTAGAGGGGAAGGCTAGAGCGGAAGGATGAGGGCGGTTTCATGGACAGAGGAGCTGGCGCGATGGGCTGTCAACCAGACGGGCGCTCTGCTCCGTCGGCGAGTGAGCGGAGCGAGGCGTGGCAGACGCCGGGACGATGCAGGGCAGAGGCTAGAGCGGAAGTATGAGGGCGGTGTCATGGACATGGTAGCTGGCGTGAGTATACGGGCAACAAGGCGGGTGCTCCTTTCCACCAACTGTGAGTGGGCGGGGCCACGGCTGGAGGCAGGGAGTCGCGGAGAGGGGCGGTGGCGGGGGTCGGCGGGTGCCTGTGCACGCGCTCCCTTCTGGCGGGCGGGCGGGCCGGGGCGAGGGCGTGCGGGGCGGGTGGGCACGCGTGACGCCACGCGGGGGGCTCGAGTTAACCAGGCGCGTAAGCGGCGTCGCCCCAGTGCCCACGTGCGAGCGCGGGGCGGAGGGGCGGGGGCGGGGGGGGGCGCCGCAACGCCAGCGCGCAAAGCGGACGTGTCGACCGGCCGGCCGGCCGGTCGGGCGGGCGGGCGGGCGGGGGCGGGGCGCAGTTCATAGCGGCTTCACGGCGCCCGGGCGGACGCGCCGACGCGGCGCCCAGGCTGGCGAATGGGGATTGAGGTGATCGCTGGGCTGGGAAGAGGAGGTTTAGTGAGACGGTCTGTAGATGAGAGGACAATTTTCAGGAACAGCTTCAGTGACATGGTAATTTTGGTGAGATAACGGGTTCGGTGAGATAGTAATTTTCGCATGGTAATGGTTTTGGTGAAGAGGTGGTTTTAGTTTAGCCTCGGTTTGGGTCAGGTAGCGGTTTTGGTGAAGAGACGAATTTGGTGAGGTAGTGAATTTGGCGCGATAAAATTTTGGTAGGGTCGATATTTCTGTAAAAAAGGATTGTTTCCATGAGGATCATTTTGATGATTTGGCGGTAATGGAAAATCTGCCTTCAAGTAGTTGACTTGGAAGGAGTGTATACACCTATTAATTAATGTACTACAAGAGCTCACCTAGAATATTTTCAATTTTCTTGTGATTTAATGAATGTGAATTAATTACGAAGCTTTCCATTACACTGTGAATAAGTGAGCAATAACAATAATTTGTGCAATGGAAGTCAACTAGATCCCATTTTCGAGTTATCGAACACATTCGCGTATTATATATCTTATTGTCATGTAATAAAAAGTTTTAGCTAAATATGCGATAAATCCTGAATCGATAAAATCGTTTAAGCACTATGAAATACTGTATTCAAGAAAAGTTCTGGTTGAAAATGTTGGCAGCTAGGAGTTAGAGTTAGTTACGACAGTAAAGTTCGAAGAAACTTGTCATATTTTCTTACAAAAGGAACAGGATATTATACTTTCGGGAGGAGTGAGTATTAGCTATTTAGACGAGTACGTGAACAGAAAACTAGTTGCATGTGTTTATGTACAGAGTTCCCAGTAGACATTAATCATTAGAAGTTGTTAAGTAGACGGAGGGGTCAATCATCGAGAAAGGAGTTTAGCCAAATAGATGGATTAAGAGTAGTAGCTAAATAGACATTAATGCTTTAAGAAGAGAACCCGTTCAGACTAACAGACGAGTATGCACTCTTGGCTATCCGGGGGGAGCCGCGTCTCGGTCAGTGTTACTGACGTTTCGGCCATATTTCTGTGGTCTTCGTCAGAGTTATTCTGCTTGAAGAAGGCCACAGCAAGGTGGCCGAAACGTCAGTAACATTGACCGAGACGCGGTTCATCCCAGATAGCCAAGAATGCGTTGACTCCGGCCGCGGAAGCCTACGAACCCATAAAACAAACGAGTAGCGGCGTAACATCGAACAGCGGGTCCGGCGGTTGCCACATGTCTCTAGGGCACACTGGGGTTGGGGGGCGGGGGCGCGGGCGACTGCGTACAGGGTGCAGGGGGGGGGAAGGGGCGGGCGAGCGAGGGCGCTGTGCGCGCAGCAGAGAGAGGGTTCCGCCGGGGAGAGCCCTTTCACTCGCGTTCTGCCCCACCGCGCCCGCTGGGCACGCACAATTTGCCGATCGAGGAAGTTAGGGTTCGCGGAGCCCCCGAGAGAATGATAAACGCCGCTTTTAGGATGTGCAGCCAGAACGCCGCGAAGGGGGCGCTGGGTATTTATATGCATATGGCGCATAAGGCTTTCACGGGGCGGAGTGAAAGGAAACGCCCGACTGTGACATTGTAACAATATAATTCGCAAAATGCTTGGGAACAATGTGGTAGGAACAATTATTTTGTATTTCATGTAAAAATATCTAACAACTTTCAACACACAATATTTATTTGCGGTTTTAAAGTAAACGTAAATACTGAATTATTGCAACAGTTGAATAGTGCAATATTCGGCCCTAAAAAAAGAAATATCGAAAATAAATAGTCGAAAAGGACCTGAGAATCTAACTCCACCAATATGTGAGATATTCGCTGTGGGAAATAATAGAGGAATTTACTGTTATCGATAATTAGTATTTTCACCAAAACATACGATAAAAAGTAGAACCTTATTTGGTCGTACCCAATGATCTGTAATTAACACCACATTTTAGATACCATTTCTTTTTTAGATTAACAAAATGGGCATTATATCATTATGCTTACATTATAAAAAAAAGAATTCTTAAGTATTTGTGTTACTGTTCACATGTATTCTATTAACAAATTTAAAGTCAGATTTTTTCAAATATTAGAGCTGTTTAATGAAACGTAACAAAAACAAACTTGTTTTGTGCACCCCTGGCGGGCGGCCTGGAAACATATTTCAGATAACAGCGTTTTTGCCCCTCGGAAGAGACTACGCCGCAGCCACCGCCGTACACAAAATACGTTTGTTCACTAGGAATATTAGCTGCGCATCGATATTGGTTTATCGCTCCGGAGTTCGATCCTTGCCTCGAGGGACCGCCGCGGGCCTCTAATACGAGAGTTGGGCCCGCCCGCCCGCCCCCCTCTCGATGCTCGTTCCTTCCCCACTCTCGCAACCCCTGCCGCTTCCTTCACGAATGCACTTCCGCCTCTCTAGACTTCGCTATCGTCGAAATAACCCACACCGCCACGCCCATTGCTATTGTCATTGCCGCCATCACCACCGCCACGGCCTCCTCTGCACTACCGCTCAACCGCGCCAACGGCCGCTAGTGTAACAAAATCAGAGCCAATATCTGACAAAATATTTCTGTCTCTTCCATCTTCACCATCGTCAACACCCTTCTCATCGCAAACCGAATCCATTACCTCCATCGTCACTGGAAGTTCCTCTACTAACCTTTCCCTCACCAATACTGCCAACCCAATGGAAAGTACTTCAGCCAGATTCCAAACCCGCACTCCCGCTCCCGCTGTGTAGTATCTGCGGCCGGCGCTTTTCACACAAAATACTCAACCAAATATTTTTGTTCTTTCGTTCTCAACAAATTTTTCGTTGTTAATTTCCAAGTATCTCCCCAATACGGAAATCGCCCTGGAAGGAAAAAGCGCTAATCTCCCGTCTGATCTCTCGATATGTGTTACAGTATGGTTGATGTGGTGTGTGTGTATGTGTGTGCAATAGAGGAAAGAATAGAATTTAGAATAGGAAAAAAAGATCGCGCGATCCGTTACCCGTTTGTTTGGGTACCGATCGGAGCAGACAGACACTAACTGGCGAACTGAATTCGACCTACTAGCTATAGTTTGAAATACCCGCCACCGACGGGTCCCCAACCCTAGTAATCCCGAGGATGGTGGATGTGGTGTGTGTATGTGTGTGTGTGCAATAGAGGAGAGAATAGAGTTTAGAATAGGAAAAAAAGATCGCGTGATCCGTTACCTGTTATTTGGGTACCGATCGGAGCAGACAGTCACCAACTGTTTTCCCCACAGCGACTGAATTCGACCTAGCTAGAGTTTGAAATATCCGCCACCGACGGGTCCCCAACCCTAGTAATCCCGAGGATGGTGGATGTGGTGTGTGTATGTGTGTGTGTGCAATAGAGGAGAGAATAGAGTTTAGAATAGGAAAAAAAGATCGCGTGATCCGTTACCTGTTATTTGGGTACCGATCGGAGCAGACAGTCACCAACTGTTTTCCCCACAGCCACTGAATTCGACCTAGAGTTTGAAATATCCGCCACCGACGGGTCTCAAAGCCTAGTACTCCCGAGCAGAGACGCTGCAGCGGCTCCGGCCGTTTGCCCTGGGCCATCTCGGCGGGTGGGAGTGTTCGGAAAGCGTGGCTTGGCGGCTGACAGTGAAAGGCGGGAGGCGGCGCCCGAAATTCCTGTCGCACCGTTTCCGCCGCCGAAATTGGAAGCTGGCGGGCGGCCCTGCGGTCCCGCGCTGGCGGAGGGGACGGAGTGGCAAGGAGGGGGGTGGGGGAAAAGGGGCTGCTGACGAAATGGCGAAAGTGGTCGACGACGGTTGTAATGATGGTCGATGAGGTCCGAACAGGACGTTTTTTGACACTCGTCGAAAACAAAAAGTTAAATTTCACAGATGAAGAATGTACTGTACGGATAGTGAAGACTGAAAATATTTGACCATTTAGGGTAGTTGGGTGAACTTAGATGTTTCACTTTAATGAAGTCGTTTTCTGAGCGGCTCGTAGCGCCACACGGCGTAGCGTGGCGTGGGCGATGTGTTTCTCACATTGCAATGTGAGGTTAAGTGACGTAACGTAGTGTGAGGTTAAGCGACGTCGCGTGACAGCATAACTTAGGAGGATCGTAGCGGCACATGGCGAAGAGTAGCGTGACGATGTGTTTCTTATATTGCAATGTGAGGTTAAGCGACGTAACGTAATGTGAGGTTAAGCGACGTAATGTAGTGTGCGGTTAAGCGACGTCGCGTGGCGGCATAACGTAGGCGGATCGTAGCGCCACACGGCGAAGAGTATCATGACGATGTGTTTCTTATATTGCAATGTGAGGTTAAGCGATGTAACGTAGTGTGAGGTTAAGCGTGGCGTAGCGTAGCTTCACAAGGCGGCGCGTAGCTCCACACGGCGTAGCGTAGCGTGGCGTGGGCGATGTGTTTCCGCGCGGCGGGCCGTGCGATCCATCGCTTGCGCTGGTCATGGCGGGCGGCGCGGCGCGGCGCGCGTACATCTCTGTTAATTTATATAAACAAGGGTGGCGACGACGCCACCGCTCGTACATACAACATTAATTGCCTGCGCGCGCCCTGTTAGCAGCGCGTCCCACGCGTCTGCGACCGGCCCGACGCCGCCCTACCCCGCCCTACGACGCGATGCCCCGCCGCGCCCCGATACGCTGTGCTACGCTCTCCTCAGCCACGCCCCCCCACGCCCCGCCACACCCTGCCACACTCTGCCACACCCTGCCACACCCCGCCACACCCCGCCACACCCCGCCACACCCCACCACACCCCGCCGCGCCCCGATATGCTGCGCCACGCTCTCCCCCGCCATGCCCCACCCCTCCCCACTACTACCCGCCACGCCACACCACGCTCCGCCCCGGCACGCCCCGCCACGCCCAGCCCCGCCCGCCACGCCACGCACGGCCATGCCACGCCACGCCATGCCCTGCCACGTCCCGCCACGCCCCGCCATCCCCGCCCCGCCACGCCACGCCCCCTGCATCGGATGAGTCCCCGTGATAAGGCTGCGCCCAGCACGAGCCAGTTGGCAGAGGCCTACCAGGTGGAGAGGCCATGCAAAATAGGAAAACATTGGTACGACAAATGGAACAAGTATACAGCATAAGATTCTTCGATTATGCGGTTTACTTCAAAAGACGTCGCGTTGATCCAGCGTTGTACCAGCATGAAAACGAGCCATCCAAATGAGGATTATTTAGAGTAATCGGTCATTTTAGGGTTACATATTTTATGACACAAAATATTGTGTGCATGTTTTAGCACAAACTTTCATGAGAATATTTTTTAATGCTTGAACCATCATACATCAATCTTGGCATAAGTTGTCTCTCTAAATTGGGAGTTTTGTGCAAGCCATGGTTATTCATAGCGCTCGATTGCTTTTGTACCATATCCATTAAAATGATTATATAAGAAAGTTCTCTCATTTATTTCATTTAATTTGTTGTTTCTGTTGAGAATAATCTGCTTACTAAAGTAGTAAAATATTTTTTATTAAAGTTTCGCATTGTTTTAAAATTATAGAAGCTCAATTGTTTTCTCTCTCTAATCATATGAAAGTTTGAATGTTTTTGTTCAATCTATTTAGCAATAATTCTTCTTTTAGTGATTTTACTTACATGTTTGAAAATGTTCAAGTGAATTTCGTGTAATTCTGCATTTAACTTTGTGCATTTTCCAAAATTACCTATACAAAATTCAAAAACAGCTGCACACATTTTTTTCTTTATTTTTAAAAAGTAAAGAAAACAACATACGACGTCAGTAGGCCCATCATGCAGGTCTAGAATTTATGCGAGAGAAGTTAATGACATTTACATATATATTATTTATGGAAATGGTTGCAATGAACTGATTGCAAGAAGTATGATTTGCCTTCCTTGCTGGTATTTTGTGGCCACTGTTCTTAAGATGTGCGCTTGGAGTCAGCGTTTCTGAATATCAAGGAGGGAATGGTCAGAATTCGCCCCCTGCGCCCATGCGTATTCGTTTGACGTGTGTGTGCGCAAACGATATTGCATGCGTGCGTGTTCCGCTGGGAAAGAGTTGGTCCCGAGGGGGATGAAACACAGAAAGGCTTTCCCAATATATTTTGCACCGAAGAAAAAAGTGATGAATTTAAAAAAAATGAAAACCTTTTAGGGTTCGCTTTTTAAAAAAAGTGAAAGAGGCGATCGCGAATTCGACTGAGAGTGTCAGATTGTTCGATTGGGTCGTTTAGTAGGGGATGAGAACTAATCTGATTGAGTGGTAATTCGAATGAAATCAGCAAATTCATTTATAGACATGAAGAAATGCAAATGTTCTGAGTGTGTTGTTCAAGGTTCCATTTCATTGATTTGGTTGTTGATAGTATTTTTCGCACCAACTGAATTACATTTATCAGGTCCTTCATAAATGTTTGATATAAAAAGTATTATCAACGATAGATACGCCGTCATTACGTTTTGGACACCTAATGTTTCATAAACAAGTAATAAAAGTGATATGTCCATTCTTTGAGAGTATTTGGTCATGGTTGAATTTGTAAATATTGTAGAGACGACTTTGATTTAATTGATATGAATCACGATTTTTTTCGTTAAAAAAACTATGTGAAATCTAAAACCATACAATTTTATGAACACTATGATAAACTATGAACGCTACTGAAAAATATTGTGAAAACAATTGGTTGCACTCGAAATGTAATTCTAGCTGCTGAAGATTAATAATTAATAAATTAAAGGGAAGATGGGTATTTGGAATATATTTGGTTTCAGCTTATTTTGAAACTATCATGCTTATCTTCAATAAGAGGTATTATTCCAACTCAAAATTTATTAATGTTTCCTTAACATATTTCCTCCTTTTTTGGCAATTTATCTATTTCAGTGCAATTTTGTAAGTAAATATGAAATTGTCAAAAAGAATAAGTCTTCAAATCTTTCTAATCATTCAGTGTTTTTACTTGACTAATATATTTTGTATGACACTTAGACATTTTGGACAGACGCTGGCATTTTGTTCATTTGCAGGAAAAAAAACAACAGTGATACGCGCATTTTGTTACAGATTCTCTTCGGCTTTCACCAAATATATGATTTTCACCGTAACTTATTCTTTGGTTGAAACGCCAAAGAAATGTTTAAAATAAGGTTTTTTATGTTTTTGAAAGAACAAGTAGTGGACTTTCTAAGCTATCACCATTTGTTTCAGCTTTTTTTAAACTTAATCCTACTTTTATCCTAGTTTTTTTGATCGGAGAACATTTAAGATAATTTATTTAATACCTCGATTATTTAGTTATTTATTTAAAATTACATCCTATATCTTCGACCGTTAATATTATTCTTTATTTGACCCATTTAGATAAATTTTATTGGAAACGGCTTTTTTGGCCTTAAAATTTTTCGTTATTTACGAATTACTTTACTCACTCAGTACATAGAAGAATCGCAGAAGGTTGTATTTAATTTCATTTAAATGTGTGAAAAGACGCACTAGGTTGTAAATGAAATATTGAATGGCGAACCAACAGGCAGAGCTTGTATGAGATATTTCCATGGCACATGTTCACGTGAGGCTATTTCCACAGAGCGTGCAGACTGAGGCTATTTCAGAGTCCCTGGCGACTATTAATCACCGAAAGCGCATATTGACGGTAAACCTGAGGGGAGATAAATTGAAACTAATGACAATTAAATATAACCATGACCTCGTTTTAACGACGTGCCTTGCTGTACGCGACTTGCTGCTCTGATGAGCCGCATCAGGCAGGGGCTATAGGTTTCATCTTGCCTTTACGGTCAGTACGCACGCTTTATGGATGGTAATAGCCTGTGAACTTTAGTTTACGTAAGTTATTGAATGGCGGACGAATCTTATTGGGAATTGCGGAGGGAAATTGGTATTTTGGACGTTATGCGCAGGAAATTCAATTCACTTTCCGTGTTGTTGACATCAGTGGGATCCATTGAATTCACGCGTAATTTAAGAGACCTGGGGAAATGACTTTCTGCCGCTTGGCAGAAGCGTGTCGTGCTGAACGATTCCTGCGGGTTTTGTGCTCGGCTCTGCATATGCTCTTGTCATAACATGAAAAACATACTAATCACGTTTACAGTTTAATTACATTTCTTTTCGCGCGACGTGTCTGCGTTGAACGAGATACGTCAGGCGCACAGTAATGAGCCTGTGTATGAGCTTCTCTCGGAGATTTGTCAAAGGTACACTTTTAAAAATGTCAACTTTTTTAGTACTACTTACTCGTTTGAGAATAGGCCATTCAGCCTTGACTCACAAGCATTTAATTGAAAAGGAATCCCCAAATCTCTGCGAAACTTGTCATATACCTATTACCGTCATCCATATATTAGTTTATTGCCCAAATTTGAATTATATAAGAAAAAATATAATCTTTCTAACAACATACAAACACTTTTAAATGATGCAAGTAATGTTATCCATTTCCTCGATGAACTCAGCCTCCAACTCAAACTACTAGAAACAACTTGTCAAGTTAAATACTAGGTATCTAAATATCATACCATTATCTTAAGATCTTATTAATGTAATAAATTTGTTAATATTTTTGTGTACCATTTTGTAATGTTTGTACTCATAGCATGTGTTTTTCATATCAATTGTAAATAATTATTTGCTTCAAATATTGTTAATATTTTGTAAAAGCAATGGAGTCGCTCATGAATATTTAGTTTATGCGACCATAATAAATAAAGCAAAAAAAGGTACACTTTCTGACGTCGAGTGTAAAAGTAAAATTTGTTCATCAAACTGATACTAAGTAGGTCATTCGCGTTAAGTCACAAGTACCGCAGGAACCCGCTGGGAATCGTCCGCTCCAAGAATAGAAAAGACTCCAGCGGAAGTTTGACACTTTGACCTTCCGGGCGCTCATGCTCGCAGTCCAAACACGGAGCGGGCGCGCGCGAGCCAAATTATTTATCTGGCGTAATGAAACTGCCCCTCTTTCTCTTCCGCCGCTGGCCCTGCCTCCCGCTCCACGGCGCTTCCGCCGTCCCTCGCATCACCCAGCTCCGCCCCGCCGCGTTCAACCACTTTCTGGTCTACTCCACTTCGGCTCCCCGCCTGCCCCACACCCGCGCCAAACCACCCCCTCTGCCCACACCTACCCCCCTTCGATTCTACCCCGCTCAGCCACACGCCGCCCTGCTCTGTACAGCTCCGTTCCATATCACTCGTTTCACCTGCCTCCGTCTTGTTCCGTGCCCTCCTCCACCACCCGCTACCTCGTCTCTTTCTTTTACTGTCTCGCACTTTTAATTCCCAACGTTTTCCCACATCCTCCTCTAATAGTGTCTCCTTCACATATTATTCTATGTCTCGGTTAAGGATGTGGCCCATTGACGGGAGATACCTGGTTAGGTACAACAGCAAGCCGGCGTATAGGTTGGCGCTGTATCTCGCCATCCAAATGAGAAAGTTTACTGCCACCTCCTAAGATAAAAACGTGCACTACTCTTACAAGATTAAAGATCTTAGCCGTTGACGCGCCCAGAAACAATAAATCAATCAATCAATCAATCACCGTTCGCAAACGTACCTCCTCGACTTTGTGGGAACCGCTCTAATTCGTTTCAAAATGCTCTTTCTCTAAATCACTGCGCCATATTCTCGTATCTCACTCAAATTCACCTCACTTTCATCTGCCCTCACAGTCCCGCCTCGCCTCACCATCTCCACCTGGAGTTTATCCTTGTTCGGAGTTGATCCTCCGTGTTCATGCCCAATCCTGCTCGTCCCACCCCGCCCACGTTGTCGGACCCTCCCACCAGCTCAATTCATCATTGCACATCCCCACCTTCTTCATTTGAATAGCGCCTTCTCTCGCGTTTTTCATATTCACCACCTCTTCTATTTTCTACACTCCACCATCCTCCATCTTCCGCTCCTCCCCTACATGGTCTCTTTTATACGCCTTTGCTCCAAACGAAGTCTGTTTCACCATTTTTTGTTGTCTTTACTTTCTCTTCAATTTGCAAATATTGCTTTTTTCTTTTCCTTCTCTACAGTTCCTCTGAAGAGCCTTTTTCTTCAAGACATATTCTTTTTGTAAGTTTTATCACTCCTGAGTATTTACTTTATTTCCAAGCATTTCCTCAGTTCCTGCTTTTCTCTTCGAAGTAGATGTCTTTCTCCATTTTTCGATCAAAACTGATTAACTTCTTCCTTTTTGTCTTCACATCTACATTCGTTTATTGTTTTTCCCGTGACTTTAAGGCTCTCGTGAATTCGTCATCTCACGTTATTGCCTTGTGAGATTTTTGTTACCGCTCTCCCAACTCGAACGGTCCCCACCTTTTATTAACTATCTCTATTTCATCGTCATTTCTGTTTTCGTCTTTGCTCTCACCCCACCTCATCTTCTCCTTCATTTGCGACTTCCTCCGCGCCCGTGCTCTCGCTGTGCGTTTGTACTCGCCCTCACTCTCTCCCCCGTCTTGGCCTTCACCTACGACCTCACATCCATCCTCACTTCGCATTCATCCTCGTCTCTGCCCCGCCCCCACCCTCGGCATACGACCTCATCCACGCCCGCACACGTGTTCTCGCTCTTCCTCACATTCGCTCTCGTCCTCGCCTCGTCTTCACTTTCGCCCTTGCTCTCGCCCTACCCTCACTCTCTCTCCCTGTCTCTCTCTCTGCTTCACTCTCGTCCTCGCCCGCAGCCGAGCCTGCGCCTCTGTAATAACTTTTGAGCCCCTCGCCCGAAACTCGTTCAATTTTTTAGCGAGGATAATAGCGTGCCCTGGCCGCGAAACCCCGCCCTGCCCCTCCCCTCCTCGCCTCGCCCCGCCCCGCCCTGCCTCGCCACGCCCCAACTAGTCCCGTCCCCACTTTCTCATAGTCGGTCCGCGCGCGCTCTCGGCAAGAGAAACCTGACAATAATTTGTGTCGCGTGTATTTTTTAACCTGTAAACTGCACCTTAAAGCACTTTAAAATACGATGATAGAATTGTAAACCTATCCGTTGTGTGATAGCGGCCTCTCATAATTCCCTTACTGCTACTTCCGCGTCCCGTGTAGTAAGTTCTCGTTGTGAGATGTTTATTAAAAAGAGGTGATTTTTTTTTCCTGGAAGAGGTAAATTGTGGGAGTTGAATTGTTCCGGAATGAAATTCACGTGATTTTTAAGAGAATTATTGTATATTGTTCATTATCTCTCACCAGTTTAATGAATATAATTTCCAAAAATAATAATTTTTCGTTTATAATGAACGCATTTATCGTAAACAAAAATATATTCAATATACATTTTCGTCAACGAACTGGAACGCAAGGTATTGGAATGATAAAACATTTGTATATAATTGGTTAAAATAATAAATTACATTTATTTTTGAAAAAATAAATGTTTCGGTTTTTAGAAATTACTGTGTTCGCGTAAATAACGTCTTCTGTTGGTGAATAATTTGGGGGGCCTACGTTAGTTACATTGTGTTTTTCAGCTATTAAATTTCATTCTAAAATTCTTTTTATCAAAGTATTCATTGCTGTAATCGGTCAACATCAAGTGCAATTACCTAATAAAAGAACAAGTACTTTAACCGGCGAGCGAACATAAAACATTAACAGGTTAATTTAAAGTTTACAAATTATTGAAAAAACCGTTATCTTTAGATGTTTGTAGTAGTGAGATATCTTTTATATATTCAATTTATATGCACTCATTTTATCATGTCACATTTTACACATGAGTTTATGAATGTTATTAATAACATACTTTTTTTGTATAGTTTTATTTTCCCAAACTACAAACTTCGGTGAAAATATTTTTTTTTCGCTATTCTCAAGTTTCATTCCTTCCAATAGAAGGCTTATTCATGGTCAAATCATTATATTTACGTCATCTACTTGGTCTTGAACACTTGATGACTGCAATAATGGTACGTAGTTTAATTGTGAAACGATGAAAGGACTTATCATGTTATACAAACCAATTGAAACGTATCAAAGGTATAATTGCACAACGCATACAGTACGACACAGAAACATGCATTCCACGTCCGCCTTACGTAGAAGTTGTACGTTCACGTACCTTATGAATTCTGTGAAAGGAAATTAAATCCTTATGTAATACCGACACAATTTCGCGCGCCAGATTTTGTGACGCGGAACATCTGAATAATGCAAAGGGGATTTATGATTTTGGACTTTCCAGGCACCCACTTCCAAGAAGCTCTTTGAGGGAGCCCCTCTCTGGGTCGGCGCGAAAGCTCCACGCAGCTGCTGCCTCCAGGGCGGCGTGGGAGTGGTGTTGGGAGTGGGAGGTTCCAAAAAGGGACGGGAGACTTGAAGAAGGCGGCAAAGACAGGACCATGGACGGAGACGAAAGCACAATTTGAGGCACTAACAGAGATGGCGTTGGAAGTAAAAATGATGGCGGAGACTGATGCAAAAATCATCGCAGAGGAAGTGGCGGATGAAAACGGAAAGAGAAATATCTCTGAAATTGCGATAAGGAATGGAAACGCAAAGGGGAAGGAAATTACGAAGGAAGGTGTGAAGGTAAAAGTGAAGGTGGAAGTGAAGCAGAAGACAACATCACTAATAACGACAAAGGCCAGAAAAGAGCTGAAAGGGATCGCGAAGAAAAGGTTGAAGGTAATGAAGGTAAAATCGGAAAGTGGAAATAAATATATAGGTTCAAGACTGAGGAGTAGTTATGATGAAAACGAAAGTAAATACGTAGTCAAAAGAGAAATCACAGAGCTGGAGTTGGAGCTGGCGAAGGCGGAGTCGCCAGCCGTGTAATGAAGACGGAGGGGAAGTTAATTACAAAGGCGAAGGTAATGATGAAGACAGAGGTGAAGGAAAGGACGAAGACGGAAGCAAGGATAATGATAAATGCGTATGCCAAGGTAATAACGAAAGTAGACGCGAAGGTAATAAAGAATACGCAGGTAAAGGCAATGACGAATGAGAAGGTAATGATGAAGATAGCTATGAAAGTAATGACGAAGATGGAAGCGATGGTAATGCGTAGGCGAAGTTAATAACGAAGGCAGAGGTGAAGGAAATAAAGAATATGGAGGTGAGGTAATGACGAAGACGAAAATAGTGAAGGCAAGATGGAGGCAGAGCCGAAGTAGGCGTTTGCGTTCAAGACAGGAGTAGGCGAAGCGCAGCGGGCTGCGGGCCCAAGAGCGTTACGGAGACGAAGACAGGCGAAGTTCCTAGACCTGGCGCTGAGCACGCATTTGGCGGCGACGTGCCAGCAACGGGGGCGGAGGTGGAGGGGGAGGCGACGGCCTGCGAGTATTACGGCCCCTAAGACTTTAATGGATTTTTACACTGGTGAATAATAATTGCCGTCAATTACGGGGGATGAGTGGTGGAAGGGCTCTGTTTGCGATGGAGCTGCCCTCGCAGGGGCCGACGGCGATGAAGGGGCGGTGAAGGGTCGCTGGCCTTGAGGGGCGAAGGGGCGTTCTCTCCGCCAGTTCCTCCCCCTCGATCCCGTGGGACGTATATTGGCGCCGCCTTGCACGCCGACCAATTTACCTGAAACATCTTTTACTGTGATGGTATGGTGTTTCTATTTCCATACTTTACTTCAATGTTTATAGAATGCTCCACTCTCCCGGTTGAGTGTTAACTCTAGACGCAGGTTAGATATAGAAGTCTTCCCAAGCTGATGGTCTCAAGTGACTCGTAAGCTCCTGTCGGACAATGTATGTAGCTTCTATTAAACATTCTAACTTTCACTTTATTACAAAATTTATGTTATAACTTGAAAAGTTTTGACTCTTTTTCCTATGTTTGTAGGGTTGTATTCCATTCAGTCAACCAAATAGAATACATTGTCATACTCATGTTCAAGTAAAATTATTGCTGTCAATTGTATCAAAACGTCATTGGAAAGTTTGATTTAGAAACATACACACAAAGTTATTTGGTCAGCTTTCCTCAAGCTTATAGTGCTCTTTAATGAAATCCGTTTATTTTTTGTTATTTGAGGTCGCATCAACTTCTAGGTCATTAGCGATAACTATTGCCTGTAACGGGATGGTAACTGTGTAAAATGACACGATATGATGATGGGGGTTAAAGGACGAACGCAATTCAACCATGCCCGTGGCGGGACTCGAACCCGCGATCCTTCGGTCCAAGATAGCTACGGCACTACTACCTTAGCGATCTCATTCCCGGATCGGCATAATGTGATTATTGTTTTGAAAGAAAATTTTAAAATTATTCACTGAGAATAAGACTGCCATTCTTGATGTTATTTCTTTCCTTTAGACAGACATTGTCATAGAATGAACTTTTATTTAAAATCAAACAATCTTTGCACCTACGTTTCGAAGGTCATTGGCCATTGTCTTAAAGGTCTATTAAATATAAGATAATACAAAATTAATGAAATACTTTTACAATTTATTAATGACAAATTGTCATTTGAAGGACATTAGGTAGTAAAGATGGAACTTGAAAGCAATTCTAAAATAAAATATGATTAGTTTGGTCGTAACTGTGCGTGAAATACAAACAATATGTAAAAAATAATATTCTCAAAAACGCTTCAAATTATTGCTTTAAATTTTACCCTCGGATATAGCAATGGACGTTTAAAATGGCGTCTGTCTCATTTTTGTTGAAAATTCTAATTATTTGGAAATTCAAAAAGTTTGAAATAATAAAAGTGCTGTTGTCGCACCATTAATTATTGAACTTTTACGACTTTTTCTTGTCCACCTGAATTGCTTTTTCTCGTATTGGTTCATTTTATACTCATCTCGTTCTCATCTACTTCTTACATTTTTTTCCAGCACTGTTTGGCAGTGCTTGCTTATTCCATATTTTCATTACATTCTTCCCCTAACTATTCTCTTTCTCTTTTACCTCTTCTTACAGTTTCTCTTTATTGTCTTCTTCGATTTCTCTGCAGCCAGCTACATCAATAATCGGCCTCCTCTTAAAACAACCGACTCTCTCTCTCTTCACCAACGAGAGGGTTCTCTGTTTAATTATCGCAGTATGTAATTCCAAGAACACTCCAGGACCGCCTTTTCCCTCGGCCCCTTAACTCTCTCATCCATTTATTGCTCTCTCTTTTTCTCGTCTCTTCCATCACCCCTATTTATATTCATCTTCTCATGCCCACGTACAAGTTAATCATCTACCCATATATTCATCTACCCACAACCCCCCCATTAGTTCACTAATCCATCCATCCAACCACCAATTCGCCAACACAACTCACTAAAACACCGAACAAATCGCTTGGCCGTATTCTCTTTTCCGTATATTCGCTCTTTCGTACATGCTCTCTCTCCCCTGTCTGCTATCTCCCTCGCCTGCTGTCTCCCTCGCCTTCACTCTCTCCTGTCCACGTAGAATACCTCACCTGCTGTCTCCTCCACCTGCTCCCTCAACCGCTTGCTTTCTTCCCCATCCTCTTGTTTTATCAGCTCCCCTCTCACTCGTCTCTCTTCCACACGTTCTCTCCTCCCTCCGTTTCTTTCCCCATCCGTCCTCCCCCTGTCTCCCCCGACCACTCTCTCATTTACCCGCTCTTACTCTTGCAATCATTCTGCTCGCTCTCTCCCCCATCAACTCACACCCCAACCGCCTGCTCAACCGACCGCCCACCCACCGTCACCCCGGCAAGCACCCTTTCCCCACCCTCTTGCTCCCCTGCCTGTCCCCTCACTCTCTCTCTCTCTTACTCTCTCACTCATACTCTCTCTCACTCTCTCTTACTCTCTCTTACTCTCTCTCTTACTCTCTCTCTCTTACTCTCTATCTCTAACTCTGTCTCTAACTCTATCTCTTACTCTATCTCTTACTCTATCTCTTACTCTCTCTCTTACTCTCTCTTACTCTCTCTCTTACTCTCTCTCTTACTCTCTCTCTCTTACTCTCTCTTACTCTCTCTCTTACTCTCTCTCTTACTCTCTCTCTTACTCTCTCTCTTACTCTCTCTCTTACTCTCTCTCTTACTCTCTCTCTTACTCTCTCTCTTACTCTCTCTCTTACTCTCTCTCTTACTCTCTGTCTTCAACGGCCCGCCCCAGCGTGCAAGGTGCCGAACAGAGCCCGAAAGAGAAATACATTAAATCCCCGGCCGTGCGCCCAAGCGCGGCGGCGCGCGGCGCCTCATTCTCCGTGGCACGAATGACCGGACGTCTCTTCGAAGCTGCCAGCGGTCAGTCTAATGGCAGCGCCTACCGCGCCTCCGGGCACAGCGCGTTGTTATGATCGACGGTACAAAGGCAACTCATAGCACTACCTTCTCCCACACTCAGCTCGTAAGCCACCGAAAAAAAAGATGATGTTGCATTTTGTGGAGCGTTTTACTGTCGTTAATATTGCGAATTAATATTACGGTTGTTGATAGAGAGATACAACAAATCGTCTGGTACGGTCTTGTTATGCGAATGACAGACGAATGATAGCCAAAACGAGTGCTGCAATGGATGCCGACAGAAGAGAGGAAGACCCAGACTTGCATGGCAGCAGGGAGTGCAAGAGGCTATGACGGCAAGAGAAATGCCAGATGATCTATGGTCCAATAGAGAGAAATGGAGACTGAGAGCGGGGAAACGGCGACAGCTGTTGACATTCTCCGTAAGTACACACACACACACACACACACACACACACACACACACACACACACATATATATATATATATATATATATATAATATTGCAACAGACAGAATTATAAAATTAAATGGCTTTAGATTAAAAATTAAGTATGGTTTTGTACAGTTCAAAAGACCTTTGTTATTTCAACGTTATGTTTGGATTTTCATGTGGTCTGCGTTCTGGTTATGCTCTCAATTTCTTTGGAATTGAAGCAGGATATGTTGAAACTCTCGTGAGCATTTTTGTGCTGAGAGATTTTCTCATAAAGCGCTTCATTGTCATGTGCGTGTCATTCACTTTGATATTACGAGCTGCAGGAGGTAGCGTTAGGTTCCCTTAAGTATTAAACAGGAGAGAAATGTTACCAAGTGCAATGGAAAGGGGAAAATTAAGCTAGCTGGCTCATCTTATTTTGAGGTAGAAATTTCCCCTGTTTCTTGTTTTTTAAGTTAATTTATAAAACAAAACTCTCAAAAGTCGTTACGAATCTACAAAATATGTCTTCATTGTGGAAATGAAATTTGAGGAAAAAAGAGTTGATTGTCAAAGATGTATCTAGAAATGAAACAAATTGGCTGCAATCAATGGAGGAAATAATTCTAATAATCTGTGAGATCAAATAAAACTATGTAGTTTGGTGAAAAGGTAAAATGAATTAACATAATTGAAAATGGGCAGAACAGCAGTTGGACGCAATTACTGAGAACTGAAGGAATACAATTAGGATTAAAACGTGTAAGAAAAACAGTACGAAAATTTCTTTAATTTTTTATTGCTAATGATAAATCACATGAATCACATAAATCACATAAATCACATGAACCCCCATAAATCACATACGGAGTCACTGAAGAACTTGTGGTTTGTGGCTTCCATGATGTTCACGTTGCTTCTATGATTTCTGTCACTTATTAGAGGTTTCCCCACTAAATGCGAACAGGACAAACAAGAACGGGGCATCAGCTCGTCTTTCGGCTCCAACAGGACTAATCAGAAAGTTAAGTCACGCGCTGTTCATGATCGTGTTTTTAAGATACAGATAGTCCTCATGCCTGAAAATTTGAGAAAACCTTGAAAGTGGCCGATCAGAGCCACTGATTTCCGCAATTATCATCGAGGCAGTGTTTGGCAATAGATCGTCTCTTTAGCTGGTGTCTAACTGTTACCGTCAGAGTTTGAATCTACGATCTTCCGTCATTCAGTAATTTAGTTGTGTACAAATATAAATTATATATATTTGTGTAAAAGTCTTCAGAGGGAAATTTGCCGCTGTAATTAAGAGTGGCAAAAATGTGGCGCCCATAATGTGCGATGCGGTGGTGTGGGAGGTGTATGTGACAGCGGTCGAGTGAAGGTGACGGTACCGGGCCGTGAGTTGCTTGGAGCGGGGCGGGGCGGGGAGGGGCGGGGCGGGGCGGGGCGGGGAGGGGCGGGAAGGGGCGGGAAGGGGCGGGAAGGGGCGGGGAGGGCGGGGATGGGATGGGAGGGCGGGGAGGGGAAGGGAGGGGCGGGGAGGGGAAGGGAGGGGCGGGGAGGGGCGGGGCGGGGCGGGCGGGACGGGGCGGGACGCGGTGGGCGGGAGCCGCTGGCAGTCGGCGTAGGGGACGTCTTCAAAGCGCGCGAGCGCCGGCCTCCCACTCGCTGTACATTTAATTGCAGAATCCATCCTGCAGGGCTCGCGCAGGGCGGTGGGGCGGGGCTGGGCTGGCCAGGGAGGAGGCCGGAGAGAGAGGTGGAAGCGCGATAGGGGAAGCGAGCAGGGTCCAACTGCGCCCTCGAGGCTCTTGCGCGAGGTGCTTCTGCTGGTTGCATGCGCTACACCCTTTCTGCGACCTCCACCGCCCCCCTACCCGCCGCCCCCGCCGCCTCCGCCGCCCCCCGCCCCCGCCGCCCCCGCCTCCTTCACCTACACCCACCCCTACCCCTGGTTAGGCCGTTCCCGCCCTCTCGTCCTCGCATCCGCTGCCGCCTCCGTCCATCCTGCTCGTCCGCGTCCTCTCGCAGTCGCGTCCCGCGCTTTCCGTCACCGCTTCCTCCTCCTGCTCCTCCGCCGCCGCCGCCGCCGCAAATTGTTTTAGAGCAGACAGACGCCCGGCTCCCTTTGTCCTCTCGGCAGGTGCGAGGGTCGTCTGTGCCTCCCCTCCCCTCCCCTCCCCTCCTCCCCCTCTACCTCGACCCACGGCGTGTGCGCCTCAGTGCGCTTCTGTTGAGGTCGTCAGGGGTGAGAAGGACAGGGGAGGGGAACGGAGGGGTGGGGTGGCCGCGGCTGGCTGTCACTGAGACGGCTCGCTTCGGATGAAGCTGCGCACTTTGTGGGGAGTGCGGTGCAGCTGCTTGTTACGCAAGGCGCGTGAGAAATGCGTCCGTCGTTTTTTTTTATTCAACTTGGACGTGCTCGTTAAAGATAAAAGCGTGTAAGCTGAATTAAATAATTATTTTTCTACTCCCATTGTGATTTAGTTATTAGAAGTTGGGAGCATTTTATAATGATAGTCATTATAACATATGTAGCTTCATTTTCATAATAGTCGACTAACCACAGCCCTGTTTGTAAAGCAAGCTTTCAAAAGTAATTAATAGTTCTAGTATATTTCATTGAGTTCGGGGGACTCATGGAAGGAGACGGTAATCATCGTCGTTAGATCTAAATACCAAAATGTTAAATGATAGTGAATGGTATATGAAACTTACTGCGCTAGAAACACGATCAAAGACAGTTAAAGTACGCGAGAGCTCTAAATTACAATTTAGGTTTAACTTATGATAGTTATATTATTGATACCCAATGATCTATTTCAACATCTTGTTTTGAAAAGAAATCCCTTTAATATCACTCATATGAACACATATTATAGTTGACGTTCTGCGTGATTCTACTAGAAATATAATTAAAATAAAATATATTAGAAAGTGTTTGTATTATACATGCATTTGCAATTTTGCTAGTAGAAAACAATTTCCATTCTTAAACGGAAGAAATTAACTTTTTTTTCAAAGTGTAATTTTTAAAAGCGAATTTTAAAACATTATATTCTATGTAACATGATTATTTTATAGAAGTATAATAAATCAATTGACTTTTCAGGTTTTTTAAAATCCCATCAACCAATACAGTACACGTGCTCTCAACTCAAGATTGTTGCAATTTCTTTGAAGTTGTAGCCTTTTCCACGAAATAAAATATTTTTATAGCTATAGTATTTAACAATAACTTACGTTATGCAAATTTGGTCTGACCAGCAAATTGCAAAATTTCATTCTGAAATTATTTTCGAAAATGATTCGAACTAGAAATGCTCTAAGTATGTGGATTGTGTCTTCCTAGTTTCTATATCACATTCGTTTTGAAAAAGACACATTTCTATTTTCAAATCTTGATACAAGAACGCTGCATGAAATTTGCTAACACAACAGCGAAATTATCTTTTCATTTCGAAATAAAATAAAAATAAATGGATGTGAAGTCACTCTTAAACAGAAAGTTTTCAGTTCTCGTTTCTATAGTAACCGCTGTAATCTGTTGGTAAAACTCCGTCGCAACGTAGGGCTGGCAATGCACCGAACAGTTCAAAGCAGGTCAGAGGGCGTGGCGGCGCGTGGCAGGGCAAAGTGCGGGGGGCAGGGACCCGGGCGGTGGCCCGGCTGGCACGCGCGCTCGACGGGTTGCCTGCATGGCAGGCGCGGGCTCTCTCTCCGCCAGCAGGCGGCGCGCGCCCAGCCCAGCCCAGCCCAGCCCACGCCAACGCGGAGCAAGCGCTGCGCAGCCGGACGCGGAGCCACCCAGCCGCACGCCTCACTGGCGGGCTGACGCTCTGGGTTCGAGTCTGGCGTAGCCGAGCGGAAGTGACGCCGCGGCGGCGGCAGGCGAGCGGCCGGGCTGGCTTCGGCAGACGAGAACCGCCACACGCACGCGTTGGCGCAAGCCTCCACAGAGAAGGCTTCTCGCCGCCCGGCCGCGCCCCCCACCCCCCACCCCACCCCCACGCCGGCCAGTGGCGAGCCCCGGGGATCGCGAATTTGTCGTGTTGTGCGGAGCCCTGCCCTCGCCGCCGCCGCCGCTACCTCCACCGCTGACACCACCGCTGCTTCGGTTGCTGCTGCCGCCGCCGCCGCCGCAGCGTAGCGGGCAGTGCGGCAACACGGTCGAGCGTTACGGCCCAGTGAACATTAGACACTGCGGCGGAGGGCGGGCGGGCTGGCGGTGAGTGGGGTGTGGAGGGAGGGGAGTGGAAGGGGGCGGGGTCGAGCGCACTTCTGAGGAGGGGTGCAGCAGCAGTGGCAGCGGCGGGGCGCGGCTGCGTGCAGCTGGGCGAGGGACTCTGGAAAGAAAAGTCGGAAAGGGAAGAGAAAGAGAGAGAAAGAGAGAGAGAGAGAGAGAGAGAGAGAGAGAGAGAGAGAGAGAGAGAGGAGAAAATGGAAATAGAGTAGAGGTATTGAAAGGCATCCAACTAAGAAAGAAGAATTGATACGTTCTGCATGCGATATGAAAGTGACAGTTTTGTGGGATGGAATTAGACAAACATCTATAGTTTTGAGTAAACTTTTTGAGTTGCATTGATCCTCAAAGAACACTGCACATACATATTGAAAGATTAATGAATCGGAGAACACTCTAATCAAAACACTGATGTCTGAGAGTTACACATACAAATGCAGTATTTGATTAAAATATAAATAATTGCCATTTGTCTCTTAATGCTTCGAAATAGTTTATAGATCAAGACTGACTCTACTGTTTTACATCGCATTCTAAGCCTTGACACATTATTCATTGCTTTGTATCGTATTAATGTTGAATTTGTGAAGGACGAACCTAAAATTGTAAAGAAGACGTATAAAAAATCACAATAAATAAAAATGCGCCATATCTCGTCTGAAGTCTTTTCACCGTGCACTTCATAAAGTGACTGGGCCCTTTTCAAAGTAAACAATCTAAAAATGGCTCTCATCGTTTTCAGCTCCATTTACAGGAACGCTATAATTTTAATCTCCCAGTACTAATTTTATCCATAGTGATTCTTACTTTGTGTACATATTTCTAAATCGAACTTTGCGATGTCGTTTTGAATACAATTGGCAGCAATAATTTTAGTTGAACATTTTTTTAAATTAATAATGAGCATTATAATGTACAATGTATGTATTATATTTGGTTGACTGAATGGAATACAACCCTACAAATGTAGGAAAAAGAATCAAAACTTTTCAAGTTATAAAATCAATTTTGTAATAAAGTAAAAGTATAGAATGTTTAATTGAAGCTGACTTTACCAAAAATATTATAAAACGTCTTAAATGTGCAAAAACGTTCGTGAATGTATATATATATAACGTAACTTTAGAATTGGAATACCAGTTCGGAAGGTAGATAAAAGAAAAACAGAAATGCACAGAGACAACAATAAACGGTATGTAAGAGAGGCAATAGCGGGAATTTGCGAGAGGCGTCCGTTTGGGGAAGAGAATATTTGAAGAGGGGCGCGGTAAGGGTTTCGCGGAAGCGAGGCGAACGTGTGTACGGGTGAGCGGCGTGGCGCGGGAGGGAAGGGGAGGGGATGAGGGTTGGGGGGAGGGGAGGGGTGTGGATGCTTCTGCAGTCGGCTAAGCGGGCCCAGCGAGTCGACCGCACCACGCGCCGCTGCCAACCACACGCCGCCTCTGCATACAGCTTTATTCCACCTACCCTTCGCCGCTCGGCTGAAAACTGCGCGATAAATGTGGGCGCGTTTCCCAGGAAAAAATATTTCTGCGTCTATGCGCGCTCTTCCAGTGGTTCAGCAGCCCTTTTGCGCTCTTGTGGCTGAGATTCTCTGCTGCCACTGGACTCTCCATAATACACGCATTTACTGATGCAAATGAAATAAAGATTTGAATAAATGTTTGAATAAAATGGAAGTGTAAGGATATCATTACTGCCGATTAGCCTACTTCCGGCCTGTAAGCTGCTTCTCTAATGTATTTCTGGTGGCATCTACGAATTCTTAGCATTCTTCTGTCCGATTTTATCAAATAGCTATTATTTGTTGAAAAATATTCGTTCTGAACAGAAGGAAAGATACACGATATAAGACAATTATATGCACAGTAGTTCTTTGGACATACAACAATTCATTTAGTAGTTAAAGATTTTTTTCTAAATAAATGCTTAAGTTTTAGGCAAATAGTTTTATTATTTTTTTTATTTGCATTTTTTGCGTGTGTGTAACTACCTTCTGTAAGTTTACTTAACAATGTGAATATTTTAATAATATCTAACAAAACTAAGCAGCGTTTACGTCTGTGCGAGGTGTCAATGTTTACTTTAGATGTTCAGATACTCGAAAAGTAATAAAATAGCTTCGACTATACATCCAAATATTTCATTCTGTTATTTCACCTATTCTAATAGAGTGCGTACCAACTGATTTCTCATACTCTATGCACCACTGCCATGACGAAAGATGACTAAATCCGACAGTACAATTCTGAAAAAGTCCCCCCTAATAAATTACAATTCACATATTGCATTTCAGAATTGCTGTTGCCTACGTATTTTTTGTTTGTGATCAACTACTATACAGTATAAATAATATATTTTTTTATTGCAGTATTAGTTAATACTGCTTTTGATAAAAATTTCAATTTATTGCAGTGCTTTATGTGCATTTTATCTTTTGTTCTTAAGCAGTGTGCGTGATACTTTTTGGAAAATTACTTTGTGTAGTTTTTTTCATTAGATCAATACTTTTTTATTAACATTAAGTTCTCGCCTCTCTTAAATACGCCATAAAATGTTCAGAGGCATCCATGAGACCAGAAAGGAAGTGACTCTTGCACACATTTTGTATACCATGATGGTGTCTCTTATCACATTCAGTGACGTATAGTGACGAATTATACGCAGTTACACAAGCGGCCAAACTCCAGTAGTTAATGGTCCTATAATATTTGTAACATAATTACTAATATTCTTGTCCACTAATTGAAAATTAATTTCAAATTGTTTTAAGTAATAAATATAAATATTTCAATCACAAATTTATGTGATAGTGATAATTTACGTATTAGATTAAATTTAATGCGGACACACGATATTACCGAAAAGAATCGTTTGCCATTGGTTAAGAAGAGCTTAACTCCTACCTTCCGAACGCTGAGTACTTTTTCTGTCCCCAGTGAACCAATTACAAAGGTAACAGACGAATTTGCAACGAACATTCAGTTTTATTCACGCAGTTTTTAACCCTGTCGCTTTACTTTCTAATTCTCTCATTTTGCGCACCAAAATGTCTCTTTTTCATTTCGCTCAATGACGTCATCATTCCGGGAGAGCAGATATATTGCAGGTAAATGAAATCCGGTGGCGGCGTACTGCCGTGCAAGAGAGGTGACTGGAAACTTCGTTAACTCTAATATACATTTCCCGCAAATGTGGGTTCAGGATTTTGCAATAGAAGTGAATTAACGAATGATTAATAAAATAAAAATATATGTGTAGCTTCTGGTAAATGGTACCTCCAGTTAATCGAACCAGCAGGTTATATTTACGAAATTCTGAAGAACAGAAGCAAATGAAATGTAAAACCTACATTTAGCTTCACTTACTCGGTCCACCACACGGTTTAATGGGATCAATTAGTTATGTGCAACCCCTTTTCCGTGCGGTAGGACGATCTCCACATCTGTAGTTTGCTGTGATGCGAGAACGTGCGTGCAGCAGAATAGAGAGTTTAAAAATTTTCTCTTTCTGTTTTTCTTTCTCTGTTACAAAAACTCTGAAAACAACGAGTTAATAAAACGTTACTCGATCACTACTTGAAACTGTCATCTCTGAACAATGTATTTCTCAACAAGTTTGTTATTTATTATCGTTCGTAAATGTAAAGAAAATGTGTTCAAGTGTGGTTATTAAAGCAGTAAAAAGTCAGAATTTTATCTGAATTAATAATTAAGACGCATAAGTGTGTATTGATGCATTATAATAATTACTTTCGAACTTTTCGAGTTGTGGAGATACAATAATGTTATAAGGTATGTCTTATTTATACAATGAAAAATTGAGGTCATCTCATTTCTTTTCATGTTATATGCAAAGTTTGGATGTGAAATCGCGCAATACTATTATATGAAATTAAAATTTTATCTATTGACTTTATTTCCAATATCTACTCAGAACTTCTCTGAGCTGAAACTTTCTCAATCATACGACCTATGCCTCTTGCTACTCTTTTTCTCTTTTTCTTTGTCATCCTACAAGCTTCGCACAGTCACGTTCACTTCAAATCATGCGAACTCTCCACCTCATCCCTACGGAACCCTTCCCACCTGCTAATTTCGAGAAGTGGTTACTTCCATAAATTGGGCCCACCTCTTCAAAAATACAACAACCAAAAATACGCGTTGCATCAACACGCGGAAGAGCCGAGTGTGGTATCAACTCCCAGCCCCTTCTCCAACTCGGTCAACTCGACGCAGTCGTGCCACACACGCGCGCAGCCTGGCTGAGTCGACACACACTTGCAACCGGGCGTGCGTACGCGTGTTATTTTTTTTCGGGGATGGGGGGGGGGCACGATTCCGCGCAACGCGCGAGCGAGAAGGCAGAAATTAAATTGGCTCGCTCGACTTGGCGAGGCGGCGCGCGGGGGCGGTGAGGTGGGACGCGCTGGGAGGGAAAAGTTGCCCGCGGCGTGTGCGACTCATTGCTGAGAGCATAGGCTTTCGCACGTCTGCGTGCCGGAGTCGGTTCCTACTTGAGTGTAAGGGAGTCTCTCCGTCCTAGACAAAGATGTCAACGTTTGGGCTGTCTCGCTGCGACCTTCCTCGGGGCAAAATGCTAACCAAGGTGAAATGTCATTTTGATCTAAGTGAAGTTGCAGCCTGTCGGCCAAATTGTTGGCATTGTGCTTGGGAGGGGGCGTCTCCAGGACAGCCAAGAAGATACATTGCTGAGACCACGTGCCATGAGGTGCCACTCAGCTGTAGTTGTAACTGGTGAATTGGGGGAGGGGGCATTTTCATAATTATTCGCATTGACGGCAAACGGGAGTTTCTGTGGGGTTTGGGCAACCCTTTTGTAGTAGTCAGGTTGCTCGTATTCCACCCCAGGGTCCCGATCGAACTAGTGGGATTTGGTTTAGACACACCAGGCCGAAAAAATGCTTTCTCAGTTGTTTTACGTTTTCTTACCTGTTTTTTTACCGCTGCTTTTTTATAGTTCAATGTCTCACCAGCTATCACCCCTCCAAACACTCATCTCAAATTAGAGTCGAAAGATTTGAGATCATAACAGAGATATTAGCTTAATTCGCTCGCTGCGGATCCTCCTCCCTCTACTTACGTCAGGGTAGACCTTAATAATATTCAGCATTCTTAAAAAGAATATCACAGTCATTTTCTCCTCAAAAGTCACTATTCTATCACTAAAAATAACAAAACATTTTCAGGCATGGAAGTTTGCTTAAAATGATTAATCCAAATATTCACTATGTAAATAAACAATTGCCGTTGTTTTGCCATCTCTGAGAATAATTATTTTATAAAGTTATGTAGCGGATTATATGAAATCATTACTTCCTTTTTAATGTCAAAATACTTAAAAAGCAAATGGGCATAGAAATATATTTTGTTTGATAAAGTCGTAGACTAAATGGTTGTTTGGAAAATCAGTAATAATATTAAGTTTATAATATGTATATTAATTTTTGCCATTCACTTTTCAATGATAGTGCTGCAAATCATATCATTTTAGTTTGTATAAAAGTTTTTTTCTTGAATATTTTGCTCACATTTATTTGTTAGTTTTGTTTACTCAAAAATGCTAAATGTTGGATTACGTAAAAAAATTAAACTTAGAACAAACGAGGGTTTCATTTTTGGTTCATCTCGGACTAAAATAGTATTTAAAGAAGTATGTAGTCGTTATTATTAAAACAATTACGTGAACGATCTATTTATAATATTACATCTTGCAAATACCAAAACTTCTAAATGGGAGAAATTTGACCCAACGACCTTTCTTGGGATAGAACTCTCAGCGAATGAAAAAGAAAGTTTATGCTATACACATTAAGAGCAATAATACAATACGTTTTCACTTCTGAATCACGAAACCTGCAGAATACAATGTTACCATTTTACATACCTGTTACAGATATTGATCCATCCACTTCCGTCCATCACATCATCATGTGTACTCAGTAACACGACCTGTTGTGTCATTGTATATGTTCCATAGCAAACGAAGATTAAACATGTAAAAGTTGAAGATTGAATTTTCAAAACGACGAATATCCATTTTCTCTTCTTTTCTCGTTCTACGGACAAAAATATTTGTATGACGCTGCTCCATAATTCCGCCCAATATTATATTAAAATCTGACGTATCTCCTGTGTTAAATCTTATCAAGGTCGAATTGAATTTAACCTAGAATAAGGTTCAGTTCTAATATTTCCCTTCTCTAAAAAAATGTATTTCTTAGAAAAGCACCACTTAAGAAATCAGCTTTTTAGTTATCAATAAAACCGAATGATATTTGTTTATGCAATTAATTTATAATGATAAGCTTTATTCCATGAGCACATGTTTTGAAAACGAGCGACGTTAGGAGCGAGTTTTCAAATTTGTACGAATGTAATAAACTAATATTATAAACGTGTTGCATACTATATTTTTTTGTATAACAGCATTATACATTTATAAGAGAATCAAACTTAATTTTGCGAAACAACTTCCCTGTAACGACTCGCGTATTTTACATCGTGCGAGTAAACGGTGGTCGGCTGTTCCATTTAGCTCTACCTCCCTCCGAATCTCTCGCTACGATTGGCTGAATGTGTGATAACGCAATCATTCGTGACATAAAATTTAATACGTCATCATTTGTGCGGTAAAATGTCCGATTATGAACGATTTCTTGCAACAGAAAAGGTTCTTTTATAATGGTGGAATACAAAAAACATTTTTACTTGACGGTTTTATTACCCTTGTCATCTAGCCTTTGTTAAAACTGCTCGCGACGTGTTTCCCTGTCAAGTCGAACAGCCGTACGTTCCGAGCCCTACCCGTCCAGCCTGAGAGAAGTCCCAGCGCCGTGCACTGATAAGTACAGGTGCGTGTGTGCGTGTGGTGGGTGGAGGCCTCCCCCGCGTTCGCTGTCACCGCCTCGGCCCCCTGCAACGCTCCCACGCGGCCAGCGCCACCTGCGCCGACGCCTCCCCCTCCTCCCCCTCCCCCCTCCCCCGTACCACCCTCCCTCCCACGCTCCCTCGTGGGAGGTTGAGGTACGGGGATTTGCAGGTGGCGCGTTAAAGGGGATGGCTGGGACGCGGGTTGACGCCTGGCGTCGGTGTAGCATTACGGAATTACCTCTCGGAGTAATTACGTTATTAATGATAATTATTTGTGTGCTGGTTATTTCGTGGGACTTGTGTTCAACTAGTAGTAAATTTGACTACAAAAAGATGTTTTACATAGAAATAAGAATTGTATAATATTTATTTATTTTAGACATGTTATCGACGTAGTTCAATTGTTTCAGAAACCGCTTTTTTCACAAATATTTGAAACAGTACTTTTATTTTTTCATAATTTTCATCTGTTTTAGTTTAATAGTTTATTTAAAAGTAATTTCAGATACAAGTCTTTCAAAAGTACAGTTCGAACAGGAAATATACAACAAAATCATCTTCTAATATTTTTAAGGGAATATTTTATCAGAATGTATCTGCACCAAGTAACATGGTTTTTCTATTATTCGGTTGAAACGTTTTGTGATTCCAGTTTGAGGATGAGGAAATGAACGAATGCGCTAAACAAAAGAATGCAGATCTTGAAGAAACAATAATAAACCGTATATGTGGAGAATTCACATTTTGACCTTAAACTAAAGCCGACCATTATCTAGTTTCTGCGTCATCTATGCCGTTCGGCACCAAAAAGTATTTATTATTATTATTATTATTATTATTATTATTATTATTATTATTGGAATGTTAATGATGATTTAAATTGGATCCAGAAGAATATTGACCAAACTAAATTATAATTTTCAGAAAATATCCTTAAATGTTCAATAATATGCTTACAATTTGTTTTGTTTTTTTCTTCTTAATTTTCCGTTAACTGTGTACAACAAGCTACGTCGCCATTGATATTCAAAGAACGAGTTTAGAAACAAGAGTGAATATGATTTTGGTATTACTATCTGGTTGTTTACCGGTTATACTATCTGGTTGTTACCCCTAGGCACATTAAAATAATATTTTTGTACAAATATACGATCATAATTCCATAACAAAGTTGTTCACGACAACAGAACTAAAGTTTATGAACAAATTCCTTCCACCAATTTGAGGAGGGTTTTTTCTGTACAGTACTCCAGAGAGAAGAATTAATAAAATAATGGATTTATAACGCAACACATTAATACCGTTTCGTCTCGTTCCCTCTACTGCATTCAAAATTCAACCTTCGGCCAATACCGTTTCGTCTCGTTCCCTCTAGTGCGTTCAATATCCAACCCTGGGCCATTCAACATCTTGGGTTTGAGCAGCCGCTTGCGCACCCGGTCTCGCCAAGTCCACGAACGAATCTTCGTGTCTGATAGCCCCGCCGCCTCACGCCCGCGCGCCCCGCCCACTCCGCGCGCCGCATTGTCTCCGGTCAGCAAACAACGGCCCGAGCGCTCCGGGCTCGGGCGCCTTGCAGGCAGGCCGCGGCTTATCGCGGCCGCGCGCATAAATTATACCTGTATTGTAGTGCGCAGATGAAGACGGCGTGCGCACGTAGGCGGCGGCGGCGGCGAACCAACACCTGCAGCAGCCCTCGCGATCCGATTCTTCTTGCGAGGGCCCCCGCTCCCCCGCGAGACCTCCGCCGCTATCGCCCCCGCGCTTTGTGCTGTTTCCCGCGACTATTCATCTGTTTTTCCGCCCGCTCGCGGCGGCGGCCGCCCTGTCGGCGCGCGCCCCCCGCCGCCCCCGCCCCCGCCCCCGCCTCCGGCCGCCGGCGCGCCACGCGGAGAACCGGGCGGGGCGTGGTGCAGACCTCGAGGCCTTTGTCTGTACGGGCGCGAAGTTGCCTCCGTGGGTAAGTGCGGCCTAACTTGTAATTTACGGGCCCGAGTTGGGCAGGGCGGCGGTGGCGGTGGTGTCGGGTGAGGTGCCGGCGCGGGGTGGGGGGGAGGGGAGAGGACGGGGTGCGCTTGTGTGTGTGTATGTGTGTGAACGTGCGGAATCGTTGCCCTCTCCCTCCCCCGCCCTTCCCCGCCCATCCGCGCAGCTCGCGGGCGGTTATATTGCGCGTACAAAGGCTCTTGTGCATCTTCCAGCATTGTTCGCGCCCCTGGCTCGCGCCCTGCTCCCGCGCCGCGGGCCTGCCTTCCTTCGCCTACGGCATCGCTTCCGTCTCTGGTTCTGCCACTACCTCCAGCTCTGTCTTCGCCTTTATCTCCGCCGCCGTCTCTCCCGTTACTCTCCCATCCCCTTTTATTCTCCTGCCTTTTCTCTTCGCTTCTCCTTCTGTGCTTCTGCTCCTGCATTTTTCCTCCGTCCATCCGTACATCTACCTGAATCCGCATCTTCCCCCCATCTACCTCCGCATCTTCCCCCCACATCTGCCTTTGCATCTGCCTCCGCATCTGCTTCCGCATCTGCTTCCGCATCTGCTTCCGCGTCTTCCTCCCCGTCTGCCTGCTCAAATGCCTCCACATCTGTCTCTGCAACAGCCTACGCGTCTTCTTCATCTGTTCCCCATCTTCCTCCCAAACTGCCTCCGCATCTGCCTCTGCCACCGCCTTGGCATTTTCCTGTCTCTACTTCCGTCCGTGCCCCAAACACTGACATCGCGTGTGCCTCAGCCTCCTCCTAAACCGTACTTTGCACTCTTCGCATTCTCCTGAGCTCTCTTGTCACTCGTTTATAATACCGCGGTTTTTCTGTATTCGCCAATTCACCACTTCTCCATCCCATTACGCAACTCTCACTCTCAGCATCACTGGCATTACTGCAACTCATCACCATTTTATCAGCTTCTAATCCTGAGGACGACGTAATTTATGCTAGTTTAATTCAACTGTTTCCTTTCATTTCACACATTTTGTCTCCTCCACATCTTTCATTATTGTGATTTTTTCGTGATCTGATCCTGTTCTTCCCAATACTAGTAAAAAATAATTTCAGTCATTAAATTCACTCTTAATGACTTCTAGTTACTTTTACTTTATCTAAAATTTCCAAGATTGTCTTGCCGTGAGATTCTTCACTAATTTTACTTGATGTCAAGAAGGTCATTTGATTCTATAATTTAATCCGGCTCCATTATTTCATTTCTTCAAAACTACAAACTGCAATTGCGCTACTTACTTATTTTTATACACATATTTAACGAAGTACTGTAAATATTGTGAAGATATTTCATTTGAAATTCATCTCAAAAGCCTTATTCAAATGCAGGACATTTTCGGCGTCGTTTGCAACATATGTTCCAAACATATGTTTGCAACATGAGTTCCTTCTTCCCACAGTTTTCGTGTAATGATACTATATTTTTCCAAATTATTATTTTGCCCGTCATCATTACGTCTCTTTCTTATACTCCCTCTGAAGGTATCATCATTGTCATTACGTTGCATTTTTCACATATTTGAATTTCTGTCCAGTTTGTCTGTGACATCTCCCCATCACTGTCTTCACAATGCTCAGGAGGCATTTCTGCTTTCGTGTTCCATTTGTTTTCAGGCTCTTCTGGACATTCTTCTGTTCCTTCAGTTACACACCATTGTTTTGACCTCCACCTTTCACTTCGTCTCAACTACCACCACCAACCTACCACCCCTACGACACGACCAGATTCGCTTACGTCTCCACCTCCGCTGACAAGCCAATCCCACCCCTTCGCTTCTCGTAACGTCTACGCTTTCCTTACTCTCCTCCTCCTCCCTATATCCTCCAACGCCCTCGCCCGCGGGCGGACGCACGCCCTTCTTGCGGTCTGCGAGAAGGCGTTTATCTCTCGCACCGCGTCAGATTGAACCGAGCACAGAATGAAATCTAGAATTGGGGCTCGCCGCTGGCGGATCCTGCAGCCGGCAGCTCGCCGGTCCCCACCCCCAACGCCGCCTATTGCCACCACCAACCCGCACACCCCGCCGCCCGCGCCCGGCTACCACCACCGCCCACTGCAGCAGCCCCCGCCAGAGCCCTCCGCCACACACCGCGCCACGGCACCCAGTCGCTGCAACCCGTCAAAGCCCCCGCCCCAGACTCCGACACCGACCCCACCCATCCCCAGACCCCCGACACAGACCCTGACCACAGATCCCCGCCACAGAACCCCGCCACAAACCCCTGACATAACCCCCGACACAGACCCCCCATCAACCCCCGGCACAACCCCCGGCACAACCCCCGACACAACCCCCCTCGACACAGACCCAGACCAGCCCCCAGACACAGTCCCCCGACACAGTCCCCCGACACAGTCCCCCGACACAGTCCCCCGACACAGTCCCCCGACACAGTCCCCCGACACAGTCCCCCGACACAGTCCCCCGACACAGTCCCCCGACACAGTCCCCCGACACAGTCCCCCGACACAGTCCCCCGACACAGTCCCCCGACACAGTCCCCCGACACAGTCCCCCGACACAGTCCCCCGACACAGTCCCCCGACACAGTCCCCCGACACAGTCCCCCGACACAGTCCCCCGACACAGTCCCCCGACACAGTCCCCCGACACAGTCCCCCGACACAGTCCCCCGACACAGTCCCCCGACACAGTCCCCCGACACAGTCCCCCCGACACAGTCCCCCGACACAGTCCCCCGACACAGTCCCCCGACACAGTCCCCCGACACAGTCCCCCGACACAGTCCCCCGACACAGTCCCCCGACACAGTCCCCCGACACAGTGTTCCCCGAAACATTGTCCCCCCACACAGTCCCCCGACACAGTCCCCCAACATAGTCCCCCGACACAGACCCCCAATACAGACCCCTGATAACCCCCTCGATACAGATCCCCGACAGTCCAGCGGTACCATGCCCGCCACAACCCCGCCCCTTTCTATACTACAACTCTTTCACCCGCAGGTTCGCACGCCTTTAACACACCCTTATCCTTCCTCTCTCCTCTCCCTCCTCCGCTTCCCACATCGCCCCGCCCCGCCCCTCCCCCCGCCCCTCCCCGCCCCGCTCCACCCTGCCCCGCCCCGCCTCATCCCGCTTCGCCCCGCTCTGCCTAGCCCCGCCTCGTTCCGCCACGCCCCGCCCCGCTCCACCCCGCCCCTCTGCACCTCGCTCCGCCCCGCTCCGCCCCGCTCCGTCCCGCTCCGCCCCGCTCCGCCCCGCTCCGCCCCGCTCCGCCCCGCTCCGCCCCGCTCCGCCCCGCTCCGCCCCGCTCCGCCCCGCTTCGCCCCGCTCCTCCCCGCTCCGCCCCGCTCCGCCCCGCTTCGCCCCGCTTCGCCCCGCTCCTCCTCGCTCCGCCCGCTCCGCCCCGCTCCGCCCCGCTCCGCCCCGCTCCGCCCCGCTCCGCCCCGCTCCGCCCCGCTCCTCCCCGCTCCGACCCGCTCCGACCCGCCCCACAACTCTCCTCCCCTCCCTTCCCCTCCCCTCCCCGCCCCGCGGTGAAGGCTTTCGCTTCCATTCCGATGCGCGACGGGGTTTTGCGCCGCGCCGCCGCCGCCGCCGGCTGTTCGTCTTCAGCCGCGCCGCCGCCGCCGCCGCCGCCGGGACAACTGCGACAGTCCTTTGTCACTTTTTTGCCGGCGTTGATCGTTCATTTCGTTTGCGTGGCGGCGGGTTTTGCGGTGCTGCGCGCGAAGGAAATGAATCCGTGTTTTTGGTTTTTATTTGTGGCGTAATGGGAATTATTGTCTTTAGATACAATGCAAAGACTTTGCGCGTTTCTTTTTCGCATTGGGAAAACATTTCTGACAACTTTGTGAAGTGAAAAATGCAAACGGGATGCTAACTAGCCCGCTTTATGTTGTGTGACCCTAGTCAGTTCGTCAGAAGAGATTTCCACATTTTATGCTAGTGGGTCAAATTTAACGGTGTACTGAATTTTGTCATTATTGTTGCGGGAAAACATATTATTTGATCTTGTGATCTATTAATTTGTTTCGTTTAAATTTTACAATTCTTTTTGAAATGTGAATAATTCTATTAATAAGTGTTATATATGTTGACCGATTAACTATTGCAAATAATGTATTCTTGTATCTTAAGGGCTAGTTTGTAATGGTATTTTTCTCTTTCAGGTATGTCAAAACCGCCATTGCTGAGATTGTACCCTGTTGTTTAAGAATCGTTTGAGCTGAATTTGTAAGTACCTCTATTTTGTTTGCGTTTTTCTGGAGTCAGATGAATGTCACTGAAAACGTTTGAATGAACAAAATCTATTAAACTGATTTAATTTATCAATATAAATGTAATACAGTTATATTTCTTACGTATTTAATAAAATAAAGTAAACTAGATTTCTGCGCGAACGTAACGGCCTTACATTACGGGGCTTTATAAATCGCCTTGCATCTATTTATTTAAGAGTTCATTCAATAAAAAATGTATTTGATACCTGTCATCAAAAAGACTTATTAAATCTTAATAGTTCGAATACTATTATTTATATCCCAAAAAGATCGTATTTATGGAAGGTCATAAAGCATCGGTTGAACAATGCAATATGAATCCTTTACACTTTTTACAAAAATATTTTTTCATTGATTTAAATGTTGAAGCCCCTGAATCTTCTGAAAGTTTTCAATCACTTACCTGCATACATAGATCATACAATGAAGGTAATACACATTTTTGCTCTATGTCATTTTTACGTATATTGGCAACGGACGTACAAGAGTTTACGATTTTCGCTTGTTATGACTGTGTGTTCTCGTCAATCCAAGAAAACCCCTACAGATGCAATGGCTCCCTGTATCAGTGCATTAGTCATTTTCAGCTAACATTACCACGCATTCTTCTTCTAACTGCCTTTATTCCGGTATACAGGATAGTTTGCTACGCGACTTCTTGCGTCACCCAGCGACAGAGCACATCAACGATCACCCAGCACCAGTTCACTGTTCATGAAGTTACCACAATTTTCATTCTTATGGTCCCTTTCCTCGCTTCCTTTAATCCACGCTTATCTCTAAATCTCCGTCTACCTTCGTCCCGCATTCCTCCGCCACAGCTGCCTCTCTCCGAGTCACTCCGCCCAGCCTTTCTCCGCCTCTTCCCGTCTCTCCCCGCATCCCCCACCTCTCGCCGTCTCTCTCCGCTTCACCTCTCCCCGCCTCTCCCGCCGCTCTCCGCCCCGCCCCGCCCGCCCCGCTTCGCTTCACCCCAACTCTTTCTGCCTCACTTCTCCCCGCTTCTCTCACCACGCTTCGGACCGCTCCGCCCCGCTCTTCTCCGCCACGCCACGCCACGCTCCGCCACGTTCCGCCCCTCTCCGCCCCTCTCCGCCCCTCTCCGCCCCTCTCCGCCCCTCTCCGCCCCTCTCCGCCCCTCTCCGCCCCTCTCCACCCCTCTCCGCCCCTCTCCGCCCCTCTCCGCCCCTCTCCGCCCCTCTCTGCTCCTCTCCGCCCCTCCCTGCCCCTCTCCGCTCCTCTCCGCCCCTCTCTGCTCCTCTCCGCCCCTCCCTGCCCCTCTCCGCCCCTCCCCTCCCCTCTCCGTCCCTCTCTGCCCCTCTCCGCCCCTCCCCTCCCCTTTCCGTCCCTCTCCGCCCCTCTCCACCCCTCTCCTCCCCTCTCTGTCCCTCTCTGTCCCTCTCCGCTTCTCTCTGCTTCTCTCCGCCCCTCTCCTCCCCTCTCCGTCCCTCTCCGCTCCTCTCCTCCCCTCTCCGCCACTTTCCGTCCCTATCCGCCACTCTCCGCCCCTCTCCGCCACACACCGCCCCTCTCCCGCTCTCCGCCTCGCACCACCTCACGTAGCCCCGCCTCGTCCCTCCGCCACACTTCCCATCTCTTCGTTCCGTCTCGCTCCGTTTTGCACCACTTTCCCCCGCCTCGTCCCGCCACTCCTATCAGTGGGTGCCACTAGCAGGCGATGCTCGCCTTGCACCGACGGTGACGGAGCTCTAATCAGGATTTCGATCAAAACTCAATTTACGCGCATATCGGGGCGCGAATAAAAATTGTTTCTTCTTTTTTTTTCTACAAAAAAAATACGCGAAAATCCAGCACGTCGCCTGTATAGCTTCCCTTCCACACACACACACACACATACATACTCTCACTCGACAGTTGTCGCTTTGCGTTGCTGGAGAAAGCTCACGTATGTTGACGGAAGCAGCAAATGAGAGAGAGGCTGCGAGAGGCCAACTCAATTTCGGTTTTGCCGGCTCGTTCCGCCCAACAGTGTATGTTGATCGAAATCAATACTTTTTTCTGAATTAATCTGTTCACAATATGCATAATATACAATATGCAATATGCATAATATTCAGGTGATATTTGATATACATGCAATTTCTTATATTCTTTCGCAGATCATGCCCAAAATAGAATGTATTACATCATAAATTATCTCCTTTTTTATAGTTAATATTTATTCTTGAAGACAAATTGAGGTTTTGAAATACATACGAGAATGTTTGGTGCAATGAGCGAGACTACAAGTCCATGTACAACTAAAGAAAGAATTTACTTCTTTTAAATTACATAATATATGCCACCAATTGTCTGTTTTATGCGATTCGGTTACGTGATACTGTTTTTTGTGATTTGGTGAACTGGCTGGCTGGATAAGTTTACCTCAGAGCTCATTGTCTCTCTCTCTACAGCGACTACGACCGACAGGTTCTAGAGTTCGGTACCAGATGGCAGTATATTTTCGATACCAGCTGTACTTCTCTGAGTCAGCTGTCTGGAGGAGAATCCTAGCAGCCGACTGCTCTGATCAGTAGTTTTCTGTAGTTTCTTTTATCAATACCAGGCCAATGACGGAGAAGTACCCACAGAAATAGGATATGGACAGCCCGCAAACTTTCTTTTTTTCTGTTTTACCCTCTCCTCTTACACATACACACACACAGATGATTGCACCCACTACACTATCACTCACACTCGGAGTATAGCGGCGGAAGCTTAGAGCTTGTCTTGTCGGGGGTAGTATCCCACTGGGAGACGTACATCCAAGTGAAATTCTCCAAAACCCGGCGTGAAGATTAGCGCCGGATTGTCTCCCACACCCAGAATAAAATATTACTACTGTAACGTTCCGATTTACCAGGAACAAATTAATGAATCAATTGTAAGCTGTTTAATTTTTGTAAAAATATATTTTAAAAAATTAAATTACTATTGAGAACCATTGCTCGAATTATTCTTATATTTTCGAAATACTTTTTCCCCGCATGTGTTTGCTTCGAAGAGCAAAATTTCGTCGCGTGCTCCTGGGCAGCAGCGAGCGATTGGAGTGTTTTGGAGAGGCGTAGGCGAGAGGCGGGTTGCGTCAGCGTAGGCGCACCGGAAGTTCGTGATCGCGCGCGGGGGGCGATGAGGGAGCTCCACCCCGGCACTGCGGCACGGCCCCCGCCCTTCCACCTCCCCGCCCGCTCACCTGCCCACGCGAACTGCCCGACGCTCGCCGTCCCGCCGCCCTGCCGCCCTGCCGCCCCGCCGGCCCGCCGCCCCGCCGCCCCGCCGCCCGCCCCGCCGCCCCGCCGCCCCGCCGCCCGCCGCCCACTTCCCGCCACCTGCCGCTCGCCACTCCCTTTGGGGCGTTGGTGTCTGCTCTACGGGCGGCGATGTACTCGAAGCCGCTGCATGTGTTTGCCTCATCCAGTTTCCTCCGCCACGTCAGCGACTGACTTCGCCAAACAAAATTATATCTCCGTCGGGTTGCAGCATCATTACTAATTTTTCGCCTGTTCAACGTTTCCTTTCTATGTTTTTACCTCATCACAACGTTTTGCCCTTCTCTCAAAGTTTTTTCCTTCTCTTGTCATTAGCTATCCTCTCCTCATTGGCCACCCTCTCAACGTTTAGTCCTCTGCTCTACGTTTTGCCCTTTATCTCATCGTTTTGTCCTACCTCAATCTTCTTTGCACCGTTTTCATTTTCCAACATTTTGCCTCGTCTACTTTTCTCTCCCCCAACATTTCGCATCTACATTTGATTTCTACGTTTCGCTCCAAGAACGTTTCACCTTTTCAACTGTTCCTCCATAATCCTCTTCCCACCACAAACAGATGTCTACTATAACATACTACTTTACAGATGCACAGATTGCTTCATAAGCGTTCTCTCGCGCCAACTTACTTTCTAACGAAATAACGCCTCACATTTGTGCTGCCGTATTAACATAGCATCTTAATGTATTTACGCATCACTAACGTAGCGCTACACCAATTAATCGTCTCACCAACTCTCTGTGTCTTCAATTCATTCCTAAAATAATTACCTCAGTATTGTATACGTAAGCTTCCGCGGCTCGAATCTATGAATTCTCCGCTATCCGGGAGACGCCGCGTCGTTGGCTGGGGTGCCGACGTTTCGCCTGACATATCGCAGGCTTCCTCAGGGCAGTGACGAGGACTCACTGCCCTGAAGAAGCCTGCGATATGTCAGGCGAAACGTCGGCACCCCGGCCTACGACGCGGCGTCTCCCGGATAGCCGAGAATTCCTTACCTCAGTATTACCGCATATTTACATTACCACGGCAACTTTCACCAATATCGTCTTTATCAGCTGCTGTTACATCTTCAAGCGTCACCTAGTACTACTAGCCTTCATTCTCTGCTCCTTGTGTTCGTGTCTATGTCAAGGTGCATTACACATCCCACTTCCTTCATCGATCTGTGATTTCTCTCTTAATTTTACGTCATATTTATGACTTATACTTTCGCTTCCTTAACATTAATAACCGTCATTCACATTTTCAGTATTGTTGTCAACTTTTGCAGATCTCGCTCATGGTCATTCCTGTCAACAATATATTAATACTTAGAATACGTTTTACAGTTTGGGTTACACGCTTTACAGACTTATTCAATATAGATTAAGTCTGGTTAATTGTAATATTGTCTGCGAACATGGCCTTTTCGATTAACCTCACTGTCTGGCCGTTTGAGTACGCCCCATGCTATGAATACCATTCACCAACACTCGCGAATTCTTCTTTATCCCGCTTTGTCACCTGCATCCAAAGGCTGAAGTGTCAAGGTGCAAATATATATATATATATATATATATATATATATATATATATATATATATATATATATATATATGTCGATAAAATACATTTTAATTATATATTGTGAAGGATTATTGTACTTGAATTTACGTGTGTGGTAATGAATTTCCAACCTGAAACAGAGACCATAAAACTATTTATCACAATTGCTTACTAAATCGTAAGTAAAACTTTTGGAACGCAACACCGCTGAGAGTTCCAGTCGTAAACTAATTTTATACTACATCTTGCCGTCACAACCGCATGCGCCACCGCAACTGGCGGAAGTAGTTTCGCCCCGCCCAACCGGGTACGGCCCTTCACCCACCGTCATTATCTCGTTTAAATAGCAATTATTTTCCGGCCTCGATTGCATCTTCCATACACGATACGGGGTTTATGTTCATTCCATCAGGAATTAACGTTGCGGCCACCGGGACCTAGGGACGGCCGACCGAGTAATGAAAGTCATGCGTGATTGAAGCTATCTTCACGATAGGTATAACCTCCCGTTGTAAAACGCTGCGGCCGGCTCAACAGCTGAAATCAAAACGCAACTGTCACACTCATGATGTGGAGCCGATCGTCTGTCAGCTGTTGGACATTAACGTCGTTTCTGCGCGAGTTATGCGACTTTGATATGACGTTTGTCGATTCGATGAGTCAGTTGACAGTTGACTTTCTCAGAGAGGGCATGTCAGTTACAGTCGAGTGTGTTACGCCGGGTCATTGATGTCTCTCGTCATCTTAATGTCTAATTCTATTGGGTAGTTTGTTGGCGATGATTCTAAAATATTATTTTCTCGTGAATTCATGATTTTTCATTTAATATAATACAATCCTATATGGAAAAATGTCAAAGAACCAATAATATAATTAAATTAATAATAATAATAATAATAATAATAATAATAATAATAATAATAATAATAATAATGAGCTAAAATCCGTAAACATGTTCGCACAGTTTTTCTTGACACCTTTGTCTCGACATTCATAGCCACTTCAATAAGTTTCATTGGCGAGCACTTCGCGTAACAGACGATGTTATATCATGCAACGTGCGGACATGCTTGTCAACTATTAAAAGAAAAAAACATAGTGTTTCATTGACACATATTTTAGGAGTTGCATACCAAAGCTTTTCCGTTATCTGAGGAACGACAATAGGTGAGGGGAAGGTAATAACGGTGAACCCAAAAACATTTTTTTAAGTAATTGAAGTATCAAAAGATATGTTTAAGAACATGTGAACTATGTTTTCAGCAATAGAGTGCATGTTCAGCTAGTTTGTAATCAAATATTATCCGTTTCGTTAAGGATATACATATGGAGTAAAGTGCCCGAATGTGAAATACTTTTTACATTTTTCGTCTACAACATGACAAATAAGCGCAAATTGTAAGACTAGTGTAGATAATTATTTAGACTTTATTAGACTTGAAATTTATATGTAGATTATTACTTAAACGTTTATAAACACGTGTGAACTAATATTACGCACTTAAATCTATTAGAAATTCACGATAGTCAGAACCACCGCCCCTTACGCCAAATTTCACAATCCACCTCCTCCCCGCATCCACCCACTACTCCGACACTCCATCATACATCACCCATCCTTCCCACCCGCCCCTCCATCCCACATCACCCACCCTCCCTTCCTGATCCGGTTTTGGACTGCGGGCTGGCGGAGACTCGTGTAAACTTGGTTCCTCCCGCACTCCACTCCAACTCCCCCTCCTCTCGACACTTCAGCACACCACGTGTCTCGCCTCACCTACCGCCCCCGCACACCAGCCCTCCCCCGTCCCACCCACTAATTTGGCACTCCAGCACACGCCGCCCCACACCACCCACCCTCCCCCTCCTGATCCGGTTTTGGACTGCGGGCTGGCGGAGACTCGTGTAAACTTGGTTCCTCCCGCACTCCACTCCAACTCCCCCTCCTCTCGACACTTCAGCACACCACGTGTCTCGCCTCACCTACCGCCCCCGCACACCAGCCCTCCCCCGCCCCACCCACTAATTTGGCACTCCAGCACACGCCGCCCCACACCACCCACCCTCCCCCTCCTGATCCGGTTTTGGACTGGCGGAGACTCGTGTAAACTTGGTCGGCTGGGGCGGACAGCGCAGGTCCCCTGGCGGGGCATCCACCGGCTCACCATCCCCTCACTTCGCCCTCCAAACAAATGACCCCTTTAGTAGCGCTTTTTCTCGCCTGGAGCGCCCACACACACATAAATGCCAAAAACAATGATCTTCTCGCCGGCTCTTCTGCTCCCACCGCCCGAGGGCGCGGGGGTCGCCGAAACTTTATTCGCCTCCGACCGAGGCGACGGCCCGGCCTTGGAAGGGATACGGGAGGCGCAGAGGGAGTTTTCTGAAACAGTTGGAGCAATACAAGTGCCTGCCGCAAGGAAGAGGAGAGACGCGTTGGGGAAGAGGAGCTGAGTAGAAGTGACGATTTGGTGGATTTCTTTCGATTATGTCTCATCAACTAGTTTAACTCAGGTTAAAGAATTCTGTCTCGGCTAATAAAGTTTTACACACGCATTTTTATCACTGTTGTCTCATCGTTCACGGATGATACGGAATATTTAAGTGAATATTTAGGGGAACATTTTAGTTATAAAATGAAATTTCAATCATAAACATTATCGCCATGGAAATTTAGTTATAAAATTCAAGGTCCTAATTTTTTTGTCAATCTGATGATGAGATAAAATTACACCCAGTTGTGTTTGCTGATAGTTATTAAAAAAGCACAGTATTTCATGGTAATCAGTAAACAAAACACCTGAGATTAATCGAACTTAAACCTCTAAGACGTAATTAAAATAAACGCAATATTATCAAAATATGTAAATGGGCGCAGACGGAGGGCGCCTTATTGGATGGACGCGGCGGCGGGGACGGCGGGCGCTTCCAGGCAGCGGGAAGGCCGCGCACAAAGCCGGCCGCTCGCCAGCCCGTGATTAAACTCGCTCATTATATCTGAGCACCCATTTAGCCGCGCGCGCGCGGAACGAAGGCGCGCAGTGCGGGGCGGGGCGGGGCGGGGGGCGGGGCGGGGGGGAGGGGCGGGGCGGGGCGGGGGGAGGGGCGGGGCGGGGCGGGGGGAGGGGCGGGGCGGGGCAGTGCGGGGCGGGGCGGGGCGGGGCGGGGCGGGGCGGGGCCGAGAAGAGCAACGGCAGAATTGAGGGCGCGGAGCAACGGGGAGGGCGAGGCGAGGAGAGGAGAGGAACACTGGCGAGCCGTCGCACACTGGGGCCAGAGAGAAGGTTGGAAAAAATAATTTTTAAGTGTTTTTCGAGGATTTTTGGAAATAAAAAACACATTTCATAATTAAATAATGACTTACTCAATTGTTTAACTGAAATATTTAATTAAATAACTTGAGATTCAGAACACTCATCATGTGTCTCTTCTTCCAGAAGTGAATTTCTATTGAAGTCGTTATCACTGGTGTAACCTTTAAGTCAAATACCTTTAATAAAATTTTCTGTATTCCATTTCTGAAATCAGTGCCTCAGATGCAATTGACACCCTGCGAAGGAATTCCTTGTTAGATATTTTACTGGTAAAACTTTCTATACATTTTTTCTTTTTTATTTCTTTTCAGTTTCTTAAATAACATCATACAGATTCATACGTGCTAATAAAGAGCTCGAGAGATGGAAAGAGATGTTGCGGCGTCAGGTTTGGGCGTGAGGTTTGGGCGTGAGGTTTGGGCGTGAGGTTTGGGCGTGAGGTTTGGGCGTGAGGTTTGGGCGTGAGGTTTGGGCGTGAGATTTGGGCGTGAGGTTTGGGCGTGAGGTTTGGGCGTGAGGTTTGGGCGTGAGGTTTGGGCGTGAGGTTTGGGCGTGAGGTTTGGGCGTGAGGTTTGGGCGTGAGGTTTGGGCGTGAGGTTTGGGCGTGAGGTTTGGGCGTGAGGTTGGAGCGTGAGGTTGGGGCGTGAGGTGACGATGAGGAAGTGAAACGTGGAGAAAAGACATGGTGATGAGACGCGGAAGTGAGTCGAGACGTGGAGGCAAAAGGAGACTAGAAGTGGAGACTAGAAGCGGAGACTAGAAATGGAGACGAGAAGCAGAGACTAGAAGTGGAGACTAGAAGCGGAGACTAGAAATGGAGACGAGAAGCAGAGACGAGAAGCGGAGACGAGAAGCGGAGACGAGAAGCGGAGACGAGAAGCGGAGACGAGAAGCGGAGACGAGAAGCGGAGACGAGAAGCGGAGACGAGAAGCGGAGACGAGAAGCGGAGACGAGAAGCTGAGTAATAATTAATATTTCGGTGATTTTAAAATTGTTGAAGGAAAATATGAAATAAGTCACTTAAGAAAATCCTTTTACATCATTTACAATAATTCATGAAAACATATTTCTCCAAACACTCTCTTGTTCTGAGTATGTTGATCCCCATTTCCACATCGAAGTTCTCCCTGCCATCCATTGCTTCCTCAAGTGAGCGGGGAGTGATGTGGCGCCTCCTACGCAGATTGGTTCCCCGTCAGCATCCCGTGCGTCGTGCAGCGCCGCGTCCGGCGTCCGGCTTGTTAAACAGCTCGAGCTCTGGGAATTGGCACGTGCGCTGTATGGGCCGCCAGCGACGCTAAGGCGGCGCCTGAATGGCGAAGGTAAGGGCCTCGCCGCAGTTCCCGGCCTTGTCATTGTCGTCTCCGTTGCTCTCGCTTGTGCTTCGGTGTCACAGAGTATTCTATCGCGATGTATTTTGCAGTTCTTTCTAACACCCCATCGGCAGCAGAATCTCGTCGAACTGACCCAATTTGAAATCTACGCTCTCTACACTGTCTTCTTCTTCCATGCAATCAACCCGTTTTTATTTCTACAACCCTACCTACCTCTGACTCATTACTGTCCTCCTACTTCCCCCCCTACTTCTCGGTTGCTTTCACTTGTGCTTCGGTGTCACAGAGTATTCCATCCCGATGTATTTTGCAGTTCTTTCTAACACCCCAACGGGAGTAGAATCTCATCGAACTGACCCAATTTGAAATCTATGCTCTCTACACTGTCTTCTTCTTCCATGCAATCAACCCGTTTTTATTTCTACAACCCTACCTACCTCTGACTCATTACTGTCCTCCTACTTCCCCCCCTACTTCTCGGTTGCTTTCACTTGTGCTTCGGTGTCACAGAGTATTCCATCCCGATGTATTTTGCAGTTCTTTCTAACACCCCAACGGGAGTAGAATCTCATCGAACTGACCCAATTTGAAATCTATGCTCTCTACACTGTCTTCTTCTTCCATGCAATCAACCCGTTTTTATTTCTACAACCCTACCTACCTCTGACTCATTACTGTCCTCCTACTTCCCCCCCTACTTCTCGGTTGCTTTCACTTGTGCTTCGGTGTCACAGAGTATTCCATCCCGATGTATTTTGCAGTTCTTTCTAACACCCCAACGGGAGTAGAATCTCATCGAACTGACCCAATTTGAAATCTATGCTCTCTACACTGTCTTCTTCTTCCATGCAATCAACCCGTTTTTATTTCTACAACCCTACCTACCTCTGACTCATTACTGTCCTCCTACTTCCCCCCCTACTTCTCGGTTGCTTTCACTTGTGCTTCGGTGTCAGAGTATTCCATCCCGATGTATTTTGCAGTTCTTTCTAACACCCCAACGGGAGTAGAATCTCATCGAACTGACCCAATTTGAAATCTATGCTCTCTACACTGTCTTCTTCTTCCATGCAATCAACCCATTTTTATTTCTACAACCCTACCTACCTCTGACTCATTACTGTCCTCCTACTTCCCCCCCTACTTCTCGGTTGCTTTCACTTGTGCTTCGGTGTCACAGAGTATTCCATCCCGATGTATTTTGCAGTTTTTTCTAACACCCCAACGGGTGTAGAATATCATCGAACTGACCCAATTTGAAATCTATGCTCTCTACACTGTCTTCTTCTTCCATGCAATCAACCCGTTTTTATTTCTACAACCCTACCTACCTCTGACTCATTACTGTCCTCCTACTTCCCCTCCTCTTCCTTCTCCTCCTCCATCCCCTCTGTGTTGCCCCCGCCAGTGTCTTAGCTCTCCTTTGAAATATTCTGTACTTCCCCTCATTTCTCCTGCCCCTCCGTCACCTTTATCAATACTTCCGACCCCCTCACTCATTCACTTCGTGGTCAGAACCTTTATTTGGTCCCCATTATAAATCTACCCATCATCAACCCACAATTGTGTATTCACTCTCATCCCGTATCCCTAATTTCCTATCACTGTATCTCTCTAAACTGCTACACCTTTATGCCAGTCACAATCAGAAACACTCTGACTTCCTCCATGCCATCACATCTCCGTTCTTGACTGCGTCTGCCGCTATCACTCGTTCCGTACCTTTCCTTCTTTAACATCCCTATCGTCTTTCGTTTCACTTGAATGCATCAACCCTAACACCTACCATCCTACTACCCTCTCGCCTAATGTCCCCAATTCTTGTTTCGCCCTCCAGGCTTTCAATGTACTTATTATCGTCTCCGGCAACTCGATCATCGCTGAAAGCTGTACAAAATTTTGGTTCTCTTCGCCACCACGGCCGCGTATCCATTGACGCTACCTCGGGACGACTACATTCGATCGCGGAGGAAGGAAAGGTTGTTGAGGAGGACGAGGAGGAGGAGGAGGAGGAGGAGGAAGGAAGAGGACGGGAAAGGGGGGGGGCAACACTGCTGCATTATTCATCGAGCGACTGATTAGCGGTTCATGGCGCCTTCTTGCAGGGCGGGAAGCGGCGCCTCTTCGGAGGCGACATCGCCGGGCCATGAAGTCACGCCCCCTCGCCCAAGCCTTACAAGCGATTTCAATCCACGTCGGAGATTATGCTGCGGTAGGAAGTAGTTACTCGAAACAAAATTGGTGGCTTTGGATGCACGTATAAATATAGGTGTTGTGGTGCGTTATCGTTGGCATTTTTCATGAAATAATTGTAAACGTTGTCATTGCCAACGAAAGTATTTAATATAAGAGCAGCTTTCGATGGCTTAGTCATCGTCATCAGTTGTCTGCTGGATGGAAGCCACAAAACGACTACTTCGTTTACAGTCGACTACTTCGACTACAACGTTTACAATTATTTCATGCACGTATAAATCCGCAAAGTAAATAAGAAACGGCAAATTCTGAAACTAGCAATTTTCATTTGACCTTTTGAAGTTTTATTGTCTTTGCTGCGAATTCGTCATTAACAGTTTTCTATTTACCTCTGTTTTTTTATCATCATAAACGGTAAAATATAGTGAACGACTTATGAAGGGGTACCATCTGTGAACGTTTTTCTTGAAGTAGGAAGTCATTTTGAGCAAAGGTATAACTTGTTAAGATAAATGAAAGAGAATGCTGTTTTTAAGGAAGTCTCTAAAAGTAAAATATCTTTCAGTATGGATATTTTCAATCTGATTAAATTGGTATACACAGACAAAAAGGATTGAAAATTAATAAAATAATATATCACGGTTTAGTAGGTGTGTATAGTGTAACGGATTGAACAATATTTTGTCGTGATTGTGACAGTTGTGCTGCTCCAGCAATGTTCAATATTTTCTTTTTATTTCAAATAATTTTAATTGGCGTATACAATTTGGGAGTGATATTTTAAATGATAAATCAAACATTACAATATGCTAATCAAGTTTTTTTTCCGTAACTCGAAATCACATTCTGAAATATCTCCGCATCTACAAATCGCAATCTTGTATCATTGATATTTTTATTCCAGAATATAAAATGCAGCAGAAATCAATAATGTATATTCTTAATGAATCATTCGCATAATCACGTTTGTCGTATGAAATTGTATTCATAACAACATACATTTATAAACTACGAATTTGTTTGAAACAGAAGGAACATTGTTCACTCTCTCCAATATAGTACATTCAAGTATTTAGGATAGATTTTTGAGAATGAAAATGTTTTTGAACTATGCCGTTTTTTCTCAAATGAAATGTAATAGATTGGTTCAACTCTGGTTTGCAAGTAATATTGTCTTTATATAATTGAGCGTACCTGAGCTCAGAGTAATGTACCACTAAACAATGTACAGAACATTAAACACGATAACGCAGAAGCTTCATACATACGTATTATTTTTACACGGAAAATGATGTATTAAGTGGTAAGTAGAAAATCAGTTGGCTTGAGTTACGTTACCATTAATTATATCAACAATGATTAGTTAAGGAGATATGGAATTTTATCTTAAGAACTATTAAGAATTTTTTAACGTCACGGAATGGAAGACCACAGTTGAGCTAAAGTAAATTTTGTGACTTTGTAACTTAATTTCTCTGTGGTCAGTTCACTGTGAGTATTTAAAGGAATTAAAAAAACTATTTCATGCAAAGGATAGTGTTATTACTGTGAAAAAGGAAATTTATTTGTTACTATTTTGAAACTAATTTAGATTTGATCTTCTATGTAGTTCCATGGCAAAATTCTTGCAATTATGAGTAGATTTCAAGGGTTAATTGATATTAATAAAAAAATTCAAAAAATTGGCTTCACGCTAAAAGATATGGCTCATTTTCTATCATTTTGTACTCTAATATTAGCCCACTAAATCTTTTGTAGAAGATGGAAAGCGTAAGAGATCTCCAATCTTATTTGAGGACCTCTCCTACCATGTTGCCACTAGAGAAGTTACTTTTGCGGCTCAAAACTTCATCACTTTGAATACTTTGAAGAGGAATCTCTCGCTTTCACGCCTCCAGCGACTTCAATCTCTGCGCACTTCTTCCGGCTTTTCCAACTGACATTACAAAAGGCCACCTGCACGTAGACCACCGAAGAGACGCCACAAGTCACGAAGCACGCTCTCCATGACAGGACAGCTTATGTGCTTTATAGCGAATGTGAAATGACGTATACCCACTTACGAGAATTTTTTTTAATTCAACGAAACTCAGACCAATCATCCTAATAATAGGACCTAATATGGGCAATTATTATGACCGAGGAGATCATTGGCATCGACAAAATTGCAGCATGAATATTCCCCACACATCTAATAGAGGTAAACCTTTTCTGTGGCACATTACAACGAATCCGTTTGCAAATATTAATTGTTTGGTCTCTTCAAAATACCAATTAAATACCACTTTAATTTAGCATGAATAGTACCGAGTGTAGAATCTATCTGATTTCGAAATAGTGAGTTGTGCTAATTATTTTAATCTCATGGGTAATAATTCAGTGGGAAACGGTTTCATGTAAATCAACTGTTTTCTAGACTTGCAGTGAAAAAAAGACGAACGGAATAAAGTTGAAAATCGCTTCTCTCAACTGCAATCCCCTGTACGTCACATTTCTCCGAAATCGCTTACGACTAAGCGATTAACGCCAGAGCCCGGCTAGAAACTTGCGCTGTAAATCCATAGCTACGGACGCGGATGAGCGCTTGCAATTCTCGCTATTGGAATGCCTGCGCATCCCGCTTTCTAATGCTTGGACACGCTCTCAGCAAGGGGCTGTGAATCACGAAATGTGCGTGGCGCTGTAGCCGTCTAGCTCCTGCGTGTTTTTCTTCTCGGGAGAATATCACGTCTTCAATTTATTATTTTAAAGTGTTGATACACATTTATGTTTGTAATACTCCACTAAGTGAATTGAATTGAATTGAATTAATGCCTTACTTTACGTGGCGAGACTCAGGCAATGATACCTGCTCTTCCGTCTGACCACGCAAATTTCGCTACGCTCCTTTCACCAACTAGCGAAGAAAGGAGGTATTTCTTGGGCGAGAAACAGGCAATTTGAATTTAGCTCAGAGGCGTATTTAGACTCGAGGATCTTTTACATGCAAGTAAATCTACTAACATGGGACAGCCGGCTTTACTTCCCCTCCGATACGCTAACCGTTACCCCATCGCCACGCGCGTGAAGGTTAATACGTAAGATTTTGCTTTATTGATGAAGTTCATTTGTAAAGTCTTCAATACAAAACTGTGCCACTTTAATTCATAATACTAACGAGTAACTTCCGCACTAGATTCATAAATCATATCCTAATACGATGATCCTCGTTCTTCCATTTATTTCCAATATTAGAAACAGACAGATATGTATTGCAATACAAAAGTATTTATTCACATTGATTAACTTCGGTAATGGACTGGACTCTGCATCTAATGTATATAAGGAGACAAGAAGAAGAATGGAGATTTTTAATTTTTGGAACATTAGACATTTATGCACTTATTAGTTTGCAATAAATTGAATTGAAAAATTACAAATATATATTACTATGATTCTTAAATAAACGTGGTACAATGGACACTATCAAAGATAGTCCAAGACAGTATTTAAATGAGATGTATCCTATTTATTTAGAGACAATTAATAATTGTATATGAAGATAATTTTATTTATTCCATTAATATTTTAAAAAAGATTTTCGGTCCACGATGTTTTGTGAATATTTGTATTACTGTTATAATAATAATAATAATAATAATTATTATTATTATTATTACGAGTATTATTATTATTATTACTATTACTATCATTATTATTATCACGTAGCACACCCGGAACATACTTTGGAAATAAGTAACAATTTATGCAACTTCGAAAATTAGTATAAGAAAACAGATATCCCAATTTACAGAAGTTTCGTACAAATACATATTCCTTAGTTAACATTTCTTAAATTTTAAATCGTAAATATTTTTCTGAATTTTCTTCACATTTATAATTGACGATTTGTAAATTGGCCATCTTTCTTCTTACACTTTCTTCAAAATATGACTTCCACCAATTTTTAGTATTTTTTATTTTAAATATATGTTGCAAAACTTATGCTTAAGTATAAATAAGATATTCACGTGTATCCAACATTACTTTTACAACGGTACAACGTTCCAAAGTACAACCGTACAACGTTACAACCGTACAACGGAATAAATAAAATCATACTGATGCATTAGTTGATTGATACTAAATAAAAAATTATATTGCTCATTTTATTAGTAGTATTTTTTGCAGAAATCAATCCAACGATTGTGTCTCTACTCATGAACGGTGTACATATGGAGGTTTTACACCTAGATGTGTACATTCTCAGGGCAAAAATTGATTAAAAATGAATCATATTTCTAAATTATTTCGTACTCTCACCTGAATTGCGTTGTATCCGACATGAAACAAGGCACAAAAATATATTGTGTTTATGAGTTTCCATGATAAAAACAAGATTAAGACAGACTTTTCATGACAAGGTATGTCACGGTTATTGTGTGCTATTTATCCCAAACACATTGAAAACTAATATTATATTAATACTCAAACACAGAGCGTCAAATTCCCGAGAAATTAAAACGCGAAATACAAAAGTGTCAAATACTTTTTCTGTCAAAGTCAAAGTCAAAGTCTCCATCACTAACTTAATAATTTCTCTCTAATACTCCCAACTCGGAGAAAATAAAAATCGGAGTTTTTCGTAGTTCACTTCTGGCTCGATCAACTGTCCCTCCCCCTTCCCCATTTCCTCCCCCTCCCTCTCACGTCCCTGCGATCTGAACACGTGCCGGGTCCATTACGCCACCCACCAACGTGCGGTTTTTACAAATTTTCCAAACTCGCTGCGACATATATGTGAAATGAAATTATTAAAAAAGTCTCACTTTTCTGGACGAATTAAATTCTTTCCCATTCCGGGCGAATCACCCGGCAGCCGAGTCGGGTCCATGAATTTTAATTATGCCCTACCCCCCCTCCTCCTCTCTCCCCAACCCCCAGAACACCCCTCACCACCCTTCTCGGGTGCCGGCTGTCCGCAGTGGGTTTGTGTTTTATGTCGCAGACCCTTTCTTTGCTAAGGGTTCGGAGATGTTTTGCAACGTGTTACTAAGAGCAACACTTCGTACGCCAGATTCATTGGAAATTTTTCAATTAATTTTGTTATTGTGCTTACAAAGTGTACACGCAATGCTGTAATTGTAACGCGTGCAAAGTTTGGGCAGGTTTTAATCTGGCATAAATAATGTGGTTTGTTGTTCACGCGAGATATTTTCCGAGAATTTCAGATTACGTTTCTTGGAATACAGTCGTAAATGTAAGTACCGTTATAGACATTGTTTCAGAATTGCTTTCATTGTTTTGGAAAATGATTGGACCTATAATTAGAAATGTATTTCTATGAAGAATTAAGAGTTTAAAGCCTTGTTGACTAAGTACTCGGCATTCAGCAGAAAGAAATCCTTGTGTATTGTTCTTTCCAAATTCCAATTAATTTTCAGTCTACTTTTTTGATAGAATGTATACACCAACTTTACAAATTCTTGTTTTTAATTTTTGGCATGAATTTAACCTAAAATTTGACAATAAAACACACAGTTGAAGGAAACACTTCGATCAAAATTATTAATTCTGAAAGCACAGACTTGAATTCTTGGATATTAAGCACGTACATTGTAGATATTCGAATTGCGTATTGAACTGCGTTCCTGAATTTCCTTGCGGAGGATATCTGAAGAGACTGTGTGTGAGACTGCTCGTGTGTGCAAATTTGTGAGCTTCTCCCGCCTGAGGGCCGCAGGTTCAATTCCATTACTGGCGTGGATGTTCTTTGTTTCCTCTGACGTGCGCGCAGCGTTGGGAGGAACTCTGATGCTGAACACGTCATCTAGACGTTCTGCAGTTACATCAACGTCTGCTGTCGTCGGGGCAGCGAGTGTCAAAACATACAAAACTACGAGTGAATTTTAATCAACGAAGGTCGTCGAAGAGGAGAGACAAATATATCCATGGTGAGAATTTATTACACAGGGAATTTTCTTACAATGTGAGCTTTTTAATGACGTGATCAATTTTACAAGTGTAATTAGTATAGGATTTTTCTGTTATAACTACAAATCCAAACAAATTTTGTTACGCCATATGCATGAAATGTCAAATATATGGTTAATCAGATGTGTGTTTTCATATTTTTTGTAAGTCAAGCAATTTACTGAAGGCAGTAACTACATCATTCCGTAATTATTGTCAAGTTTGGAGAAAGAATATTACAAAACATTCTTTTTATTTAGTTGGCCACCAGGTACTGTGTACCTAAGGAAGTGAGTGTCATGTTAAGGTGAAATGATCATTGATCGGTAAAGTTTCCGTAATTCCGTTCATTCCAAAAGTCTATAAACACGCTCGATGTCTCGTGGCTAAGTCGGAAATTTAATTTTTGACTTCCCTTGAAATAATAGCGTAGTAGAAGAATACATTTACAACACTCACGTATTCAGTTCATTCCCGCAATATATTACGAAACTAGAGAAAAGCGGAGAAAACACCGCTTAAGAGATAAGAATAATTGTCGTATTGTTATAAAACAAATATGATTAAACATCATATGACTTAAACGAACAACTCGCAACGAAAACAGAATACTCTCAAAATAAACAGCTCCGACTTATCACCGCCTCCTCAACACATTTTCGAGGTGAAGAAAAATGCGAACGTGTGCTTCCACACACATGCACGTGCACCTTCCCCCTCCGCCCCACGTGGTATATCGCTCCCATCGCGACGGCGCTATCACTCGTATTCCTACATTGTTAATAGTTTGACGGCAATCTTCTTACACGCGTTCAGTCATGCAACGCTGTCGTTTCTCAGGCGCGTAGATTCTTTTTTTATTTTTTTACTTGGTCCGTTTCCCCCGCGACGTCGCTCGCCGTTCCTTATATCCCCCCTCCGCCTCCTCGCCTCCTGGCGGCCTCACCCACGTGATAGGGCGGGGAGGTCTCTTCCAGCTTTATAGAATTATTTTCGCCCGAGGGGAAAAATTCGGTTTGCATACTTGAGCGGTGTCGCTAAATCGTGCAGCCCTTCTGCCCCCCCACCCCCCACCCTGTGCGCGGAGATTGCGCAGTTTACAGACCGGTGACACGCAACACATTTACATGCGTCCGCCGGCACGTGTCTCGCCCCGCCCCGCCCCGCCCCGCCCGCCCCGCCCACCCGTCCCGCTCCTCCCCGCCCCGCCCCGCCCGCCCCGCCCGCCCGTCCCGCCCCGCCTCGCCCCGCCCCGCCCGCCCCGCCCGCCCCGCCCGCCCCACCCGCCCCGCCCGCCCCGCCCGCCCAGACCGTCCCGCCCCGCCCCGCACGGCCTCCGCTCCGCGGCGGACCACGCCCCCTTCTGGCTTTTCGCCTTTCCTGGGCCACACTCCCCGTTAACTTCCCCACCACTGCAACTTTTGCCCCCCCCCGCCACTTGCACGCCCACTACTTGCATGACCAGGACACACTCCCCCGCCGCTTACACGCTCTGCCGCTTACACGCTCTGCCGCTTACACGCCCCACCACTTACAAGCTCTTGCCACTAACACGCCCCTGACACTAACACGCCCCAAACACTTACATGCCCCTGCCACTTAAGCGCCCCCTGCCACTTACACGAACTCGCCACTTACACCCCCACTTACACCCCCACTTACACGCCCCCGCCACTTCCACGCCCCTGCTACTTACGCACCCCTGCCACTTATACGCATCGGCCACTTACACGCCCCCACCACTTACACGCTCTCACCGCTTACACGCTCTCACCACTTACACGCCCCCAACACTAACACGCCCACAACACTTACATGCCCCTGCCACTTAAGCGCCCCCCGCCACTTACACCCCCACTAACATGCCCCCGCCACTTACACGCCCCTGCTACTTACGCACCCCTGCCACTTATACGCATCGGCCACTTAAACGCCCCCACCACTTACACGCTCTCACCGCTTACACGTCCCGGACAGTTACATGCCCCCGACACTTACACGCTCTCGCCACTTACTCGCTCCCATACTTACACGAACCCTACACTTACACGACCTCGCCACTTACACGAACTCGCCACACACTCGCTCCCATACTTACACGAACCCGACACTTACACGACCTCGCCACTTACACGAACTCGCCACTTACTCGCTCCACCACTAACATGCCTCCGCCACTTACACGTCCCCACCCCTTACTCGCCCTGCCACTTACACCCCCCGCTACTTACACACTCTCGCCACTTCCACGTCCTCGCTTTTTGCACGCACCCATTCTTCCGCATCTCGCCACATTTTTGCCTCCTGTCACTTACATTCCCCCCTCCCCCATCACATCACTTGCCCTCACTACACACCACGCTACCCGCTCCTTTCACTCTCTCCGCCTCTTCCAAACTTCATATGCCCCACGATCCTCGCCCTTACTCTCACACCTCTTCCACACTTCTCTCAACCTTCACCTTTCCTTTTTTTCTTTCATGCTCCCTTCCGCTTCTATCCCGTCCTTCACCGCACCCCTTCATTTCCTCGCCTCGCCCACATTCGCTGCCGCTTTAGTCCCCGCTCGCCTGCCAAGCAACACAACTGGTGCAGTTGCGGTCAGCGCAAACCGGTTGATTTCCTCAGGCTAAGCGAACATCGCAGTTGTTTGGATGCAAATCGCTCTACTGCTCGAAAAAATTGTAGTACAGGCGTTGGGAGTGTTTGTTTTTAAAAAGTCTCTTGTATTCCGAGCTGCAGAGACTATAGAAACCATTTATATTTCCTCACTTTTTATATTGTAAGAATTTGTGTTAACACTGTTGAGGAACAAAACGTGGATGTTTTGTGCGGTAGCAAACGTAAATAGGCTGATTTGCGTAGACATAAAAGGTGGGTGGAGTTATCAAGTGTTTGTGATACCAGTGAAGTTGAGGTCCCCCTTCTTCATTCGAGTTACATATCTAGTTACGAGATATTTCATCATAACCATAAATGTTTTTGTTAAATACACTCGACACACCACAAATTTGATGTTTATCTTCTTTGCATTCCTGGTTACTTCATCCACGCTGTCCGTTACCATGTGCGTATAACTAGTCAATCTTTGTTTAACATCCCACGTAGCAGGTCACGTGCTAAATATTTTTGGCTTAAAAAACTTTCTTCAAACGCTTTACCCGTGCTAATAAGACGGATCAATGACTTCATCGCCAACAACTACAAAATGAAGATGTTAAAAAATTGGCATAAATCTGAATGCCTTCTCAGAAAATGGACGACTTCGTGTTCATTAGATTCCTCCCCTGTCTCAGAGGCTACGACGTCTCACTCTCAGCACATTCTTCGGACTGCTTCCCCGCTGCGCGCATCGACCACTGCCCAGCAGGTGGCTGCCGTCCCGCTGGCGAAAGGTCCCCCATCACTAACCCCCCAGCACACCAACCTTAAGCGTCCTCTCTTCCCGTCACGGCACCTCCGCTAACATACCTCACTCCGCCACGCCAGGCCGCTTTCCATCCTCGTTCCTCTTTCCACGCCAAGCCTCCCCTCACCCTGCATCTCGTCCCACCGTTCCCTGCGCAGCCCTGCCACGCCCCCCTCCCCGCTGAGGTCCGCATCTCCACCACGCCACGTCCCGAACGCCTCAGGGCGCCGGATCTCCCCGCTTTCGTCCCTGCCTCACTCTGCTTTAGCTCGCCCCGCCTCTCCCTGCCTCCCCCTACCTCGCCCAAGCTCGCCCAAACTTGCCCTATCTCACCTTATCTCGCCCTACCTCGCCCAACCTCGCCCAACCTGGCCCAACCTCGCCCAACCTCGCCCAACCTCGCCCAACCTCGCCCAACCTCGCCCAACCTCGCCCAACCACGCCCAAAATCGCCCAACCTGGCCCAACCTGGCCCAACTTCGCCCATCCTCGCCCAATCTCGCCCAACTTTGCCCAACCTCGCTCAACCTCGCCCGACCTCGCCCAACCTCACTCAACCTCGCCCAACCTCACCCAACCTCACCCAACCTCGCCCAACCTCGCCCAACCTCGCCCAACCTCACTCAACCTCGCCCAACCTCGTCCAACCTTGCCTAACCTGGCCGAACCTCGCCCAACCTCGCCAGCCTTCACCCACTCTAGCCCATCCCTCTCTGTACGAAATTTCCCCCGTCTCGACCCATTTCCCCTCTCGTTCCGCCACGCCCTTCCGTGCCTGGGAACTCCCCACCTCACCTGGTCCCCTTCTCATAATACTACTCCCCGTCCACTCGCGGCGAAGGCGATAAGCGACCCCAGCGCCCCTGGTGAGCTCCGCCGGAATTACCAGGAAAGAGGGCGGTTTTCTCTGAGAGTAATGACAGGGCACGACGCAGTTACCGCCTCTCCGCCCTGCCCTTCCCCGTCTACCCCGCCCTTTCCCACCCAGCCTAACTCCTCCACTCCCCGCCCAACCTAGCTCCGCCTTGACAATCTCCCACTCTTTTGCCTCTGCAAAAGCACTTGCACTTGCACAGTGGACACGAACTACTCACGAAGTGCAGCATTTACTACAGCCCCGGTAGCGTACAAGTGACTCTGACGATTCAATTCGCTGTTTCCACACATTTCTACGCACATGCAAGCAAATAAATGAAATCTCAAAACAATAACACTTACTGACAAGCATTGACCGTTCTTCATATCTTGTTCATTACTTCGCCAAATTCGAACATTATCTCGTGTCTTCGTGTGAGTTAGATGAGAGGCAATGCTGAACCTTCGCTGTGAAACACTTTACACATCCTCCCAAGCTGATTGCTTCAGATCAGGTCGCATGACGTACCACAGCACGTGACGAGAGAGCTGTCAGAGTCGCTTACACGCTGCCTGTACTGTAATTTTTCGATGCAAGAATTTCTACAGGCAAAAAATATAACAACATGCGTATTATTTAAATACCGTGAAAGAGTTTCAAAATAAATGCACAAACGTATCAAAGAGATAGAGACTCAAGGGAAGCAGTTTTCATCATGAAGCACTGGCATCAAGAGGAAAAGCTTAGGTTGCCTCAAAATGCGTGTGTTTTCGAGGATTATAGTAGTTATTGGCTCGTACATTACGACTTCTTGAACATCAATATACTTTTGAACATCAATATACTTTATTGGCGAGTCTTTCAAACACTGCTTACCCAGTGTCACCGTTTTTGTTTCTTTTTCGCTCATTTTGCCCCAGTGTGGCCCGCCGCGGCCCTGTCGCGCGAAATATGCGCGGACTACATTAGCCCCGAGGGGAGGGGTTCGGGGCGGGGCGGCGGAGGTGCGTGTGTGTGTGTGTGTGTGAGTGGTGATGTGCGAGGTCGGAGAGAGCGTTGCGGGAAGCGGGCAGTCGCAGTGGTCGAAAACAGGCTTGTAAGAGATCCAACCTGCTCCTCACCTAGATTGAGATTCGCTCAATGTCCATCCAGCAAATGTTAGCTTTTTTAATTGTTTAAAGAAACGAAGACGTTTCCATTCAATCGTTTTATTGAAGTTGGTAGAAATCAGTCATTTCTTTGGTGCACAAGAAAAGATACGCTTCTCAAAAGTTAACATTTAGCCGGAGAATGGTTTTAAATAGCCCCTTTGCGCTGTAAGATAATCTCAGGTGTCGTGTTAACAATTTTTCTGAAGATTGTATTTGTGAAAGTAGACTATTTTATATTGATATTTCTTTACTTGGTATTTTATGTGTTTTTTTGTTTGCCATCTCTGTATAGTAATTAAAGACATTCTATAATTAGAATTATAAATTGTATACACAGTACACAATGCTTGATTTTTGTATTTAACATATTTTATTGTCCATCAATATTATCTTTTATTATTGTCTCAAATTCAACAATTGAATATTGAAAATATTCAGTTAACCATTACGCCTCTCAAGAGTCTCGTGTTTTTAAGACCTAACTCAAAACATTTCGATGGTTGACTTTTCTAGAACTAAAGGACCGTTTTGATATGTTCTGTGTTAAACTGAGTCGTGTTTTCTTTAGCTCAAACTATTGTGTACACAGGCAATATTCAAACAAACAAAATAGAAAGAAACACTGAAATTTGAAATGAGTACTACCTTCGAGAACTTTACCGTCATTATCATCACGTCTTCCTGTAAATATCATGTATATTCCTACAACATTAATGTGTATATCTGATTCTGTCCCTGACCGTTTTCTTCGAATATTTTCAATTACGAAGCATTATCACCAACTTGTTTTATCCTCTTTCTTCCACGCTTTCACATTTCTTCCACAGTTCCTTTCATTGCGGTAAATATTAACCTTGTATACGTAAGCTTTCTCGGCTCGAATCCATAAATTCTCGGCTATCCGGGAGACGCCGCGTCGTGAGGCGCGGCGGCGAAACGTCGGCACTCCAGCCAACGACGCGGCGTCTCCCGGATAGCCGAGAATTTATAAATATTAACCTTTCTTTCATATTTCTTTATCAGTAAGATCTAAGACCTTTGTTTCTGTTTCGAGCACTGCTTCACTTGTCTCTCCTTTCCTTTTCAAAACATCTTTTCCTCTTTTCTCTCTCCTCTTTCTGCTCTTCCTCTTTCTGTCGGACCACGCTTTATTCCCACGCATTAGAACGCTTTGCACAGTCCTCGCATCTCTTTTCAAATTCAAATCAAGGTACTTTCTGCAGAGCAGTGTCTATTTTCTGGATGTTACCTGTTCTTTATTTCCCTAGAGATTCACTTTTGAGCAGTCATAACAGTTACGGCAGGTCTATGGTCGATCTCGATCTCCTGTGGTCTATTATGACTTTTATTGGGGTCAATAGTTTCAATTAATGAAATAGTGATCGACAACCAAAAATAGTCCCCTCACCTCTAGCTTTTAAATTATTATTATTATTATTATTATTATTATTATTATTATTATTATTATTATTATTATTATTATTATTATTATTACTATTATTATTATTATATGTAAGTAGTTAAATAAATATATTTTATTGTTAAATCTAAATTTCAAAAGAAAAAAAGGACATAAATCGTGTTTTATTTCAATTTACGCTAGTACAGATTTCGGTACTGAATATTTGCAAATGTTAATGCCATTTGCCACCACTTATGTATGTTCTAAATATTTTTATACCAAATTAATAAAAATATTTCATTTGTATTTAGAGATATATGTAAATATAATTTTATTTTGAGGAGATCACGCAAATTAATGTTAGGGGGCCAATGGCTTTTGTATTTCTAACAAAGAACGGTCCGCTACCCACGAAGTTAGAAAAAGCCTTGTTTAGACCCACCGTGCATCTGGGCGCCAAGCGGGGTTCAGCGGTTGGGGGGGGGGAGGAGATGAAGTTGCGTGGGCGGGGCGATGCGAAACGTCGCGAGGGGGGCGTGGCGCGCGGCACGCGGGCGATAATGTGTGCGGGTGGGCGGGTGCTCGGTACGGGCGCGCCTGTCGACGCCCCGCGGCGCGGCGCGGCGCGGCGCGCGACGGTACACACGCGGAGCACGGGCCGCTGTTTGGGCAAGGTTTAAGCGCCCGCCGCCGCGCCGCGCCGCCCGGCGGTTCTTCCCCCGAATTGGGCCACTCGCGCGCGGCGGGGCCCACGCCGCCCCTGCGGTTAGCGACTGCCGCTGCCTTGCTCCTGGAAATATACTCCGCGCTGGTTTATTTAGCCCATGCACGGCTCGTGCTTCGCTTATAAATGTAGATGCGTGAAACAGAAGAAAAAATCGACTTTTTTAGAAGACTACAATTTGGAATGTTAGGTCTATCATTACATATTTTCGTAATACTCTTCTGTTCGACTCATCGACTAATTCTAATGACTAATACCTATATTTAACTGATCGATTAATTGACTTAACGCATCCAAAGGAATGAAATAATCAGTCATAAACGTTGACATATTTTCGAAATACTCTACTGTTCGACTCATCGACTAATACTAATGACTAATAACTATATTGAACTGATAGATTAATTGACTTCACGCATAGAAAGGAACGAAAAATTAGTCATAAACGTTAACATATTTTCGTAATACTCTACTGTTTGACTTATCCAATAATTATATTTAACTTCTCGACTTCTTGGCTTAACGCATCCAAAGGAACGAAAACACCAGTCATAAAAGTTGGCATCTGTTAAAGATTTAAGAGATCTCGGTCCGTGAAAAACAATCAAATCAAAAAATCGTTGGAGCTAAAATGAATGATCAGCGAGCTCTCCTGCTCCAGAAAAATTTATTTCTTATTTATATTTATTTTATTATCATATGGTCGTTTTACAAGATGTATCAAACGAAAGGCGGCTATACTAAATAAAGCCTGATCTGTATCGGCTTAAAGAGGTAAGCAACTCTTGCATGTAAATGTATTTCTCGACCTAACACATTTCACTTCTAAGCAACTCTTTTGTAACATCTGAACACAATATGACATATCCGTTGTTTTAATGTCTTGCTGTCGCAGTAGTTGGTTGATCCTTTTTCTTCTTTGCACGTGATTCGGGTTTTCACGTCTTCCATGTCCTGCTGAATACCATCCAAGTTCTACGAAGAAGTTAAAATAATACAGTGGATATTTAGTTTTAATAATGAGTCTCCAACTTTCAGGGTCATATCTAAGCCAATCTGAACGCCGGCCGTCTAAACTCTGCAAATTCTATGCCGTGTCTAATTGTTTTGCTCCGTTGGACGTTAGTAAAAAACAGTTTTGGACATCGATCGTGTTTGTGCATGTGCTTAGCATGTGGTTGTGTGGTGGCAGTTCCCACTAGAAGCTGATGCATACGACAGTACAGTAATGCATTTTTTAAGTATTGTTAGGACTACAAAAACATTCGGGTTCATTTGTCACTCTGTCACATTACATATGCAAGAGCCTTGCTAGTGAATATCCAAAGGGTAATTTGTATATAGATCATTGCATAATACATCTTGTCAATGAGTTACTATTTATTTGATGTTGAGAATATATGTAATATTCATAAATTTGAAGTAAAATTAAAGAAATTTAGGACAATTAACGTAACACGTTTTTGTTTGCCTTTATAGCAAAGGCTTTGATGTTGTTCAAAATACCGAATTCATTTTTATGCACGAAAAATAAATACAAATCTGCATGTGCTATAAATGTGTTTTTGTGAATGCCTAAGACATTGCCTTGCAAACACTACTCCATAAATCTGTTATTAACCCAAAGATAGTCTACCGACAGTAAACGTTATTTATTTTACAAAAACAAATGTAAATTAGGGGAAATATACTAAATGAAAGGGACACGTATCAACGAGGAAATCCAAGAAATATAAAATTAAAGCGAAATTGAAGATATCTATGAAAACAAAAAAAACTATTAATAGGAATTAAATTGTAATAAAATTTCGAAACGTGTAGAAAGGACGGAAACATACAGAAAAAGTGTCGTAGAAGAACGTAAACCAGCACGCACGCTGAGAAATGAGAGTGGATGTAGAGGAGACCGACGACGGCGCGGAGGCGCGCGAAAGGGGCCGAAGGGCACGGATTTCGTTCGTCCGGGAGCGCCCGGGCAGGCAGGCAAAAAGGGCGTGGCCGGACGCGAAACGTCGTTCGGTGAGAGCTGGTGGCAGTGGCGGTAGAGGGTGAGAGTCAGACGCAGCCAGGCTGGAAATGTGTGGCTGAGGGTAGGGGCACAACGGCTGTGAGGGCGGAGGTGAACGTTGGCGGAGAGTGTGGAGGTAGTGGATGTGTGAAGTCATGGTGGAGTTAGTACTGCGGCGGATGTGACGAGAGGGTGGTGAGAGCAAACTGGTAACGGCGGGGATTGGCGGGATCCAAGAGGAGAGAGGCAACGGCGACAGAGTGTAGAGGTAACGGCAGGGAGATCAGAGGTGAACGCCGGAGAGCCGAGAGAGTGGAGTCACGGCACGGTTAGAGCCGAGGCGGCGGTGACGAGAAGCAGGCGTGAGAAAGGCACTAGCGGGGAGAGGAAGAGTACAAGAGGGGAGCGGGATGGAGACGGAGGCAAGAAATGACGCTTGCGAGGCAAGGTGAGGGTAATCGCTGGCACCAAAACTGGATTGAGACGAGAGTGAAGTCACTTGCGGCGAGCTTAGGGCTGAATTGGAGAACGAACGGGATGGGACGATGAGGTGACGAGAGGGACGAAAGGGAACGCAGAGGAGATGAAGGAGGCGAGATTGCTGGCATGGGCAGGGACAAATGTCGAGTCGCTTGCGACAGGGCAGAGAGGGCAACGAGCTTGGCGAGGGAGATGCAGGCAATGGCGGAGGCCGCGGCGCGGGAGGCGGGGCGTCTATTGTGATAGTAGTGGGAGCGGGCCAGTGGCTGGGACAGTGGAACGCGGTGCCGTTGGTGGTGGAAGTGGCTGTGGCAATTGCCGGGGTGGAAGCGGGGATCGGCAACAGTAGCGGTGGCGGCGGAAGTAGCTCTGGCGCTGGTGGCGAGGACGGTGGGGAGGACTGAGACGAGGAAGGTGGCGGGGACAGTGACGGTGACGGGGACGGTGGCAGGCACGGTGGCGGGGACGGTGGTGGTGTCGGTGGCGGGGACGGAGGTGGTGACGGGGACGGTGGCAGGAGCGGTGGCGTGGAAGTGGTGGGGACATGGCGGGGACGGTGGCGGGGAAGTGGTGGAGACATGGCGGGGACGGTGGCAGGAAAGTGGTGGGGACATGGCGGGGACGGTGGGGAGGACTCAGACGAGGAAGATGACGGGGACAGTGACGGTGACAGTGGCAGGCACGGTGGCGGGGACGGTGGTGGTGTCGGTGGCGGGGACGGAGGCGGTGACGGGGACGGTGGCAGGGGCTGTGGCGGGGAAGTGGTGGGGACGGTGGCGAGGATAGAGGCGGGGACGGTAGTAGGGGCGAAGTCAGGGTCGGTGGCGGTGTTCGGAGGCAGTGACAGTGGCGGTGGCAGGGGCTATGCTCGGGGCAGCGGCTGGGACGGTGGCGGCAGAGACGTGCTAGCCTAGCACGGGGAGCTGGCAGCTAAAGCGGGTGGAAGCGAGGGTAGAGAAAGAGGCAACGCAAGCACCAGGAGTGGCGTGGAGGTTAGAGGGTCAGCGGCAGGAGCGACAGAGATCCCGTGTACCGCGGCGACGGGGACGGGGCCGTGGAGGCCGCTGGGGAATCGAGGCCTAAGGCCAGCAGGGAATGTGTGGCGGTGCAGCGAAGGCAGGGGTGGGGGCACAAGGCACGAGCTTCTGCGGCCGACGCCCCGCGCTCCATTACGCACCAATCAATCACCTCGCGCCGCTCGCCCGCTCGCCCGCTCGCCCGCTCGCCGGCCGCCGCCGCGCCGTCTTCCTGCCCGCCAGCGATCCCGCTCACGCTGTCCCCTCCGGACCCGCGCTGCCACTACACGGCTTCCTCTAAAGCTCTGGACTCCCCTACGAGGAAAGCGGAGGCAGCAGCAGGACGGCATGCTCACAAATATGCTCATTACCTTCCACTGAGCAAGAGTGAATAAAAGTAATTCGAACGTTTAGAAATCCATATTAATGTTCCCATCACGGAAAACGAAAGAAATTAGTTTTAACTTTTGCACGTTATGTATCCGCCATTTTTTGTTTTTTTCGTCCGTCGATGTGTTTTGTTAGTTAGTTACAAAAACTGAAAGAAATTAGTTTCAATGACGTTAGTTAGTGAAACTAATGACTTAACTGAAACTGAACCTAAATGAAATTAGTATGAACTGAAACTAAATGAAATTAGTTTCAGTTACGTTATGAATCCGCAGTTTTTTTTGTTTTTTTGTTTTTTTTTCGTTCGTCGATGTGTTTTGTTAGTTTGGATACGAATTTGAGATACAGATAGAAAAACAAAAATTGGTCAATAATAGGTCAATTGAAATATACTACGATTTGTGGAGCATGAGTAAATCTGTTACGTTGTTTCTAAAGCGTTGAAAAATTTAATATTTGTCATTCTTTGAGAAATGAATCAATTGTCTTACTTCATCATTAAAATGTATTCAGTAACTTTTTTTAACTTCCCCCTGAATCTCATACTTTGAAAACGTGTAGCTAGACTTTTCGCGAATTGTTATTATTGATTGATTAAAGCAATTATAAAAGCACAACGTATTATAGAGTTTCTTTGAATAATATCACTTTTATTTGAAATCGAAGTTGAATTTCATAATCAAATCCTCTCTTTATTTTATAATCCTCAGTTGATTAATTTAAAGATTCAAAGAAGTTTTATTTAATTACTGAAACACATTAGACTTACATTCTATTTTCTGAAAGTAATTGTATTATCTTATTGAAAGCAAAGTATCGCAAACAGTGGTCACAAACTTTTGACACTTATTTTGCATCAAAGTATCTCGGAAGCCAAGATAAATCGCGAATCAGTTGCAACGGAATTTTTCTTGTTAACTTTAAGGAACCTTTTTTATGTCAAAAATATATTCAATATAAAACGTTTTGTTCGTGAAAGTATTACTCACATGTTGCTTATTTTCTGAATCTTCAGAAAGAGACTATGAGACGTTAACTTCGTATGTGTTTCCATTTTTTTCACCATCAAAGACATTATTTAACACACGAAAGATGTTTCGAACGTCTCACTTAAGTTATCAGTTAGAGGTATGCTAGTGATCTAGACAGCCGAGTATGCGAACAGAATTATTTCCTGAAAGTTACGGGAAAACAATCATGTAAATTTTTAATACGTCTAATGAAAAATTTTTAATATTTCATATCTTTCTTCGTTGATTGATCTCAATTTTACATAGACATGTGTCTTAGAACAAATATGTCGTAGTTTTTTAGGGCCTGTATGACGGTTGATGATAATCTCTTTTGCCAATGAGCATGTGGATCGAAGTTTTATATACATAAGTTACTCACGTGGGGTGAGAGTTAGGCCACTCTTTATGTGTAGGTGTTAGGCAAGTATAGGAAATATGACTGCATCACACCGTAACCTGCAAAACATCAGTTTATAATGAGTTGCATACCAAGCATTTGACAAATTGGCATATGTGAAACATCGTTATATACAGCACATGTTGATTGAAAAAATACATGATATATGACCTCCATACGTACTCAAAGTGATTGTATTATTTATTCCGGAACAACCTGTATGTGGCAGGATATAAGCCACCTTGTGCCAGAAGTGAAGAGACTTTTATCGTACGCGCGTGAGATGCAACGAACACGCTGTGAATAATTTGCCCAAAATAAACCAACAAAGGTGGCGGCGGGACGCTGCGCAGACAGCAATTAACCGGCTGTCGCGCCGCGCAGCACGGCTTGGCTGGCAGCACACGACGCGCACTTGGCTGACCCGGCAGGGCGCGCTTGGACGCGCGTCGCAGACCGGACGCGGGGCGGTGCTCCGTGCTTTATTTCGCCTCCCGCCCAGCTGCGGCCAGGGAGAGATGGCTCAGGGCGTCAAATGATGTCACAGCAGGCCCTCTGACTGGGAGATCCTAGGTTTCAGTCGTGACGGTGGCAGGATTTTCGACACTGGCTTGTCAGCTAGGTGGAATTCAGTCGCTGTCTGGAGGAGAATTCTAGCGGCCGGCTGTTCTGATAGGTGTTTTTCCGTGGTTTCTCCGATCAACACCAGGTTAATGCCGGAGCAGTACCCTAACAAACGGGCCACGGGCTGCGCGCGATCTCACCTTCCTCTTCCTTGTCCTGTCCGTACCCTTTACATACATACACTAACAATCACTACGCTACCACACATACCGGGAGAACTGCCAGGAGCTGAGAGCTTCTCCTAGCTGGGGCGGGTCTCCGCTGGTGGGAGATACCTATATGTAAAAATATCCACTAGTCAACTGTAAGTCAGCGCCGGATCTTGCCGTATAGTGGTGGAAAGATCACCGGCACCTCTCGAGCAAAAACATGCATTATACTTACGGGTATAAAATAATCAATCCTGCCGCCCAGCGGAGAGGACGTGGGGAACGGGCCCGACCCATGGCAGATGTGATACTGGTGGTGGAGAAGGCGGTGGGCGGTAAGCAATGGAAATTCGGGGCTCGGAACCGAAGACATGGTCGGGGTCGAGAGTGGGGTAGATAGCTGGATCGAGGGCGGTGTCGAGGGAGGGGTCAAGGTCGTGGGTGTGGTAGGGGGTGCGGTAAAGTAGGGATAGAGGAAGAGGTATATGAAGAGATCGAGAACAAAGTTAAGGTCGGGGTCGCTGACGGGATCGAAGACGGAATCGAGGGCGGAATCGAGGGCGGGTTCGAGGGCGGGTTCGAGGGCGGGTTCGAGGGCGGGTTCGAGGGCGGGTTCGAGGACGGGTTTCGAGGACGGGTTTCGAGGACGGGTTTCGAGGACGGGTTTCGAGGACGGGTTTCGAGGACAGGATCGAATACAGCACCAAGGCGGGGTTATGGGCGAGAGACAAGTGGTTCAAGGGCGTGACAGAAGGCTGCGTTGAGGGCAGGGACGAGTACGGGTGTAAGTTATGGGGTCGGGTGCGAGTACGGGGTCGAAGTCCGGAGCACGATCCGTGGCGATGAAGGTAGTGGGGGCTGTGTCAGAACGGAGCATTGTAGAGGTGGAAGCGGGGGCGGAGGGGGCAATGCAGGGGAAAAGATGACGGCCGCGGGAGCGGGCCAACAGGGGAGAGCGTGGACGGGAGCGTTTTAACTCGTCTCAATTATTTGGTCGCAGAACGTGTCTGGCCGTTGGTGCCCGGCGCCGCGTGCGGGAGAGAGCTGCTGGGGACAGGGCAGTGGCATACGGCATACAGCATACAAATGGAGACGGCCGGGCAGTGGACGCGCCGCACGCAAACTACACTATGTGATCAAAAGTATACAGACACGTCCAAAATGGTTATGGTGTGGTTGTGTTTTTCATCGTGGGGGCTTGCACCCCGTGCTTTTTGTGTGGCACAATCACGGTACAGGCCTTTAGACGCCTTCTTCCCTGGCACGGCACAGGCCGTTAAACGCTTTCCACTGTTGAAGAGCAATCAGGGGATGGCGATTTCGACTTTCAACACGATCGAGATAATGGTACGAGACGTCGATTAACACGATTCGAACTGCAAGGTCTCTGGCGGAGTGATTACACGACCACATCCTTGTAATGGATTGGTCGGCACAGAGCCCTGACTTGAATCATATCGATCACCTTTGGAATATTTTGAACGCCGACTTGATGTCAGCCCTCACCGCCCTACATCGATACCTCTCCTTAGTGTAGCATTCCGTGAAGAATGGGCTGCCATTCCCTAAGAAACCTTCCGACACATGGTTGAAATTATGCCTGCGAGAGTAGAAGCTGTCATCTAGGCTGTAGAGCCAACGTAGGCTGTAAAGCAATGGAGGGCACCACGAACTAAGTAATTTTCAGCCACGTGTCCGGATACTTTTGATCACATAGTGTAGCTCCCAGAGGCCCCAGTAGAGACGTTTTATGAGCACGGGGAAAACGCATATCGAAGCTGATCAACAAATTTCGAAAGGGGAAGACTACTGATGGCGAGTTAAGATGGCAGTTTTAACCAGTTATGGTTTAAATATTGCAGTATTTTATTACAAAATATACCGAGTAAATGACCTAGTGTTCTGTTGGCAGAGGAGCAAATACCCCTCAAAAGTGACAATGAGACTGTAGAATTATTGTCGAAGTCTTCAAGCTGATATTAGGCTCCGTATTAAACGAGGTTTCTGAAATTAGAGCAACCAAATTTGACAGTATATGGCTCTTTGTGGTACCTAATACACTAAGACGAAAACTTTTGCGCTTATCAACGGTATTTCATCATGATTCAGATAGTCGATTATGACTTAAGTACTAATTTTTGTATATTTTATTAGAAAACCGGAAAACAAAGTTTAATCAAAATTACTCGGTTAGTGTATACGTTTCATACTGCTTTCTCTTCACATATAGAACATACATGACCATGTTTATACGGTATTTGTAATACTTTTATCCAAGAAATTATGAGATCTTTACGAATTTAGATGTGTGAACGTGTGTTGTCATTATCACCCGACCCTTTCAATTACATCGTGCAAAACAGGATTTGGAAAACAGGATTAAGGTTCATTTGACAGGGTATATTTTTCTCCAATTTAAATATACAAAAAGCGTGTACAAATCTAAGTGCTTTTTCACTATATTGTTTCTGTATTGAAATAGGATAAAGAGACGTCAGCATTTTACGCGGTAATTTATTTTTCTACACATAGTGGTACGATAATATTTCCTTCATGCGCCTCAAACAGTGCAGGAGCTATACAAATAAACAAGACTTTCATTGCAACTGATTGAAATAGAATTGGACAAAAAAACGAAGTACGAGAAGAGAACGAAGTAATTAGATTTGCTTTGAGATATTTTGGGTTACGAAACAATGTGCTTGCAACAGATAAAAAAGTAATAATAACTACGACGGCAGGAATGGTTATACTGACTGCAGGTGTCGCAAACAGTGTTAAAGAAGAAAACGTTTGTTTCAATGCAATAGTTTTGGGATTTATTACTTTGTATATGGTAGTCATACTGGATTTTGTTTATTCGAAAATAGACTCATACTTCATTTAAAGTTAGTTGGATTCGTTATTATTCAGTACCGACGTTCAATTGATTGAACTTTTTTTTTGTTTCTACGCTCGTCAACTATGGTCGTTAGTACCACAGGTGTAGTGCATATTACATCCAGTCGATGTTACTCCCTCACTAGAGCATGAGTTTTGTCCCCATCCAAACGTCGGATTAGAGGTGGCCCCGCCCGAGTCGGGACAAGCGCTTAGCTCACCTGACTTGTGAGGAAGGTGTAAGGCCGACGGATATGCGTGGTATAATAATGCATGAAACTGTGTGTGCAAAGGAATAGAATAGATGAAGGAAAGATGGCGCCCGGTTTCTTATGGTAATGCTTGAGAATTCGCCTGCATTAGATCTGAAAAACAAAGATAAATATTGATTAGAGCAGCCGACTGCTAGAATTCTCCTCCAGGCAGAATGCGACATAGGTCTTGAAAATCCACAACCGTCGATAGATGAACCCTGGGACGCCTAAAGACGCCGCAGTGGCAACAGCTGTTTGAATGAGCCATCTCACTCGAACAGTACGAATGAAAACAAATGCTAAAACAGTACATATTTTCTCGTCCTTAGTAATGCTTATGTAATACTATTTATATTGCAGTTCTATCCGAATTAACACACCTCAGTCATCATTGTTTCTAAAACTAGACTTTTCGAAAAATGGTTGATGACCGTATTTCAGAATCTATCGTTAAGAAATCGATTTCATTAAGGGAAAATATCTCGAACTTTTGTAATTTTCGAATAATCAGCGTGGTCAGCAGTTATGAAACTTCTTTAGCATTCTTCATGCTATCCAATATTAAAGTTTAAGTTGTCATTGTTTTTGAAAATCGAGAAGTCTTAAAGGCTGCATGTAAAGTACCCCCAAAAAATCAAATTTTGGTTTCAAATTAAATGGATAGCAACATCTGCTACATTGATTGGTGATTGGTGTAATTTGGATTTTATCCAAAATTTATCCAAATTTTGGATAAAAGCAGCTGAACGGTTTAGCCGCTAGCGTTGTTCATAGACGAACGGTCAGACAGACTTTTGCAGTCATTTTATTTTTCTGTTTCAATAACCCACAAAACATGGTTTATGGTTACATCACGTGTTAGATTGTTTTTCTAGATTTAGCAACTGACTTTATCCACTTTTATTTTATAAGTCTCAGCAATAAATGTATTTCTGTCGAAAATGTTTCAGTTTTTTCGCGCAGCTTTACGTAACTTTCCCTCTACTGCGTAAGTGGTAGCGAGGAAGTAAAAGGACTCTAAGAGGGCTTTAAGCAGGGCGACGGCAGCGTGTACGGGGCTGGGTATAGCGCGGCCGTCGCTTGTATGCGCGCATCGGGCTCGAAAGTGGAGAAGCATGCAAATGCAGATGACCACGTTAGTGGTCACGCCGTACCAAGTTAAGGTCCAGAGAAAGAAAACTGCAACGGGGGAAGAAATAAACTGCGCCAGAGGCCTGCTTTACACTCGACTTCGGTGGCCTAAAAGGCGAAGGCCGCAGAAGAGATGCAAGGCTCTGTTTATTCTCTGACAACTTGCTAGCACACCATTCCTTAGCAAGTGAGACTGATAAGACATCAGAAGCTCAAAGGGGAAAGAGTGGCGAACAGATCCCTAAGACACGTTTAGTACGAGGGCATCGAGCTATAACACAGTCCTGTGCAGGGAAACTGGTGTTTGGAAAACCTTTGTGGATAGTTGAAATGATACTTTAAAGAACACCGGCTTGCCTTAGTGTACTTGCAATTTAAATTTCGTGTCAGGACAATGTGACGAGCAGTCAACTGTCACCGCGCAGAAGGATGGCCGACCCGAGGATCGAACATGAACCTTCCGACTGCGAAGTCAGGGCGTTTCGCACTGAGTAACTTTGCTCGGCTAATATTTGATGTTCTATATGCTAATTCAGTTCAGTAATAGCGCATTTTATACGAGTTTGATTTGATATTTTCAATCAATTATATTTATTATATATTATTAATTATATTTGAGGTTATCTTTAGTCCATTCGTGCGGAGCAGTGCCCTGCAGTTAATAAAAAAGTAAAATAATAATGGGGCATGTTCTGTCGAGTACAGGGAAAAATACACAAAATAAACGTCATTGACAAGAGACGCATGACCACAACAAATGAATGCAAGCAGAAGATAAGTAGAACACAAATGTGAATATTTGCGGTTTGATATCTTGATGATATCAGTACAATACATGCCTCAGTAAACTACTAGGAAGCTACTACTAGCAAGATATATCTCAATATGAATGTTATTAACTCATTAGTACATGTATCAGAGAGTCAAAGAGAGCATATAGGAACAAAACACAATAGAAGGATTAATGTATGGATGAATACTGTACAAATACACTTTTTGTTTGTTGAAAATAAAGATTTTATAAGTTTTGCAAAATTCACAATACCAAGTAATAATTAGTATGGACGTTTTCATGAGGTGTTGATCAATGATCCGATTTATATTATTATATATTGCATCTGTCTCTCAACTTTATTGTTTCGCATCATTGATGAAGATTTCGTATCAAATGCGCTGTTACTGAACTAAAGTAGTAAATAGTACATCAGCTATTAGCCGAGCGAAGTGGATAAGTTCGAAACGCGCTGAATAAACAGACGGGAAGACCGCGATCGATCGACGGGTCGGCCATCCTGACCGAATTTTTCGTGGTTTCCCTCGGTCATAAGGCGAATGCTGGTATGGTTCAAACACGCCACGATCACCTCCCACCTGACCACCCTTCCCAGCAAAAACGCAAGCGGCCCTTGCCCTTAGTGGGATATCATTTAGCTAATAATAATAATAATAATAACAATAATAATAATAATAATAGTAATAATAGTAATAATAGTAATAATAGTAATAATAATAATAATAATAATAATAATAATAATAATAATAATAATAATAATAATAATAATAATAATGTCGGCCCCCGTGGCGCAGACGGTTGCGGCAGCCGTCGTCTGTGCCGCGGAGGCTGCAGGTTCGAGTCCTGCGTAGACATGTTCATATTTGTGATTGTCCCTTCACCTATCATCATCATCATCATCATCCTTTCATCTCATAATTCACACTTCAAGGCGTAACAACCTTGTTGTAATCCAAGGATACAGCTGATAAGCTGATCTGGAAGAATTACACATGTTAATCGTGTAGCGTTGTCAGTAATGGCCTATACGCCAATAATAATAATAATAATAATAATAATAATAATAATAATAATAATAATAATAATAATAATAATAATGTAAATAATCATAGTAATAATAATGTAAACAATCATAGTAATAATAACATAAAATATTGAGTTGTGGTGGTACAGAATGGCACTTTTTATACTACTTAGTTCTCTTCACCCTTGGATAGATTTCCGATTTTGCACCACCCTCTTACCGGGGTTGGTTCTTCCCCACATAAAGCAGCTAAAAGACGTACTGGGTCCTCAATCGGACGCTACAATTTCCTCGAGACACATTTACACCCTCCGATCGAGATCCCCCGTCTCCAGAATCACTCCCTAGACTTCGTCCTCGCCTGGGTTTCACTATCCCAGCTGCCCCTGGCATCCTGTACACCGCCACAGAGGCCTTGCCCCCTCAACCAACCACATTGCAAATCTCGCCGCCCCGCCACACCGACGCCTATGCCACCGCTTACGCGACGCCCCCGTCATCCCGCTGTCCCTACTGCCCCCATGGCGCCTGGCAACCTCACTGCCATCGCCCCGCCACCACCTTTGTCACCACACTCACCTTTCCACTATATCATGCCACTCCTCCCACCGCAACTGTCGTCGTCACACTCACTCAGCTAGCTACCATCCCACTATTTCACTGAAGCATCCACCGCCTCTCGCCTCCCATCGCCCCTCCCTCTCAATATCATACCCCTCACACAGTCCCTCCTCCCCCAACGCCACTTCTCGCACACCTCCCTTCCTCACCCCCGCCCTTCCATCCCACCCCCACCTCCCTACCGCTCCTCTTCTCCCATCATCTCTCCTCTCTCACCACCACACCTCACATACCTCCCCTCCTTACCCTTCCTTAACATCTCCTCTTCTTCCCCAACCCCTCCTCCTCACTCACCGTCTCTCCTTTTCCACCGCCTCTCTTCTCCCACCGCCCTCCCTTCACACTGGCCTCCTCGCCCACCGCCCTCCTCTCCCACAGCCATCCTCTCCCACCGCCCTTCTCTCCCACCTCCCTCCTCTCTCACCGCCCTCCTCTCCCACCGCCCTCCTCTCCCAGAACGCCAACACCCCTCCACCCTTCCAAACGCAAAAACCCTCCACTGGTCCCCGCCCCCACTTCCAGATCCCGCCATCCCCACCGCACAAGCCACCAACGCCCTCCGCCGCGATCACCGTATATACGGGTTCCCCTCCCCCATCACATCCCTGCCGCCTCCATTACACCGCCGCGCATCCACCCCACCCATCACCACCCCCTGCGCCACCACCGAACACGCAACCACTACGTCTCCCATGGCCATCGAGCCCTGCCCTCCCGGCGCCACTGCCGCCTCCGTCGCCGGTCGCGTTGCATGCGGCTGGTTACCGCCACCGCACCTGCGGCTGCAAATTAACCCCGCTATCATCCCAACCGCTCCAACCACCACTCCTCACCCTATCTTCCCACCTCCTCCTCCTTCACCGCCCCTCCTCTCCCACAACGTGAACACCCCTCCACCCCAAAAACTCTTCGCTGGTCGTCGCCCTCACCTCCAGATCTCGCCATCCCCACCGCATACGCCGCCAGCGTCCTCACCCACCGCCATCACCGCACATACGGGTCCTCTATTCACAGCCTTGCCACCTTCTAACATCCTCCACCTCGCGCTTCCATCACCACGCTTGTCATGTTCACCATACTTGCCACCACTACCTCTCCCATTGTTATCGAACCCCGCCGTCCGCTGCCACCGTCACCAAATCCGCCTGCACCACCCCACCGCCGACCTCACACACGCCGCTCCCCCCGGTCGCGTTGCACGCGGCGAGTCACCGCCACCGCGCCTGCAACAGCAAATTAACCCCGCTACCATCCCAACCACTCCTCCTCTCCCACCATCACTCCTCATCCAACTCTCCTCCTCACCCTACTATCCCACCTCCACCTCTACCGCCCCTCCTCTACCACAGCGCCAACACCCCTCCACCCTCCGCCCCAAAAACTCCCGCCCCTACCACCGGATCCCGCCATCCCCACCGCATACGCCGCCAACGTCCTCACCCTCCGCCATCACCGCATATCCGGGCCCCCTCTTCATACCCTTGCCTCCTTATAACACCCTCCACTTCGCGCTTCCATCACAACCCCTGTCACCTTCACCATCCCTGCTACCACTACCTCTCCCATTGTTATCGAAACGCCGCCCCCCGCCGCCCGCTGCCACAGTCACCAAATCCGGCTCCACCACCCCACCGCCGTTCTCACACACGCCGCCCCCTCCCCCTTGCCGCCTCCGTCACCGGTCACGTGGCACGCGGCGGGTCACCGCCGGCGGCCGCAATTTACCCCGCGGCAGGGGCCCTGTAACTTTCCGCCGCGTTATTTTTAAATTACAGCCTGCTAATTGGCTTATTTCACTCGCCGCGCGCAATCTACGTAATTGTGTGTACTTAGAGCGAAAAAAAAACGAGTATAATTTTTTCCAGAAAAGATGGGCGCGCGGAGACCGGTGGCGGCGGCAGGCGTCGCAACGCTACGCGATGCCAAGCCGCGGCCTGTCTCGAGGCGTCGCCCGGACACTGCCAAGATGAGAACTCGCGGTGCAACGTTGCACTGCCAGCGCTCACCTGCGCGAGATTAGTCTGTCAGAATGCGAGATTGCCGGTGAAAAACCGCTGTAATAGCCCCTTCTCTCTTTATCGGCTAACGTGCTTGAGATACATGAAGATGAATGTTATTACCTTGGGTAACTGGAACATTCGAGTTACATGAACGGTGCCTAGACTTTTCATGCTCTTTTTTTAATGAACGACATGAGATTTGAAGTGAACTTGAGCATGTGAGATTTAAAGTAAAGCATACTTCTTTCAACCTTTGTCTCGTCTAATTTGTCGTTATCAGATAAGAAATTTTACATGTGTCGGTGACGGGAATGTGGAACGTCTTGTACTATAATAAAATACTTTGAGGAAATGCATTTTAGTGAAAACTGTTCATGACACTGATACTAAATTTACGTTTATGCGACACCTTAAAACCATGTTTTAAATTTAAATTGCATTCACAAATCAAATTGTATTGCTTAATAGCTTGAAAATTGTGATCGTCCGTAATACTAATTCCATGGGTAGTACACCGAATATAATATGACAGTTGGTAACGGACGGACACACAGACACAACAAAAGGCAGTTTGACACACGCATGTTACCTGATTACTATACGTAGGACTATGAAAGTTTCTGTACTTTTTACTTTAGCTCATATTACTTTGTAGTAAAACGAAGTTATTGCAACGTTGTTGCAAAAAACAGAGATTTCTTGAAAGAACAACTTTTATTGCGGGTGCCCGGTAAAGAAAAAGTGGATAATTTATCGTCACTGTATGTTAAATAACTTCCTCTAATTCGATGTGTAGTCAGAAACGGCATTTTCATGGCCCTTGATACCGAAACAATTGTTTACAATAAACGCCCATCTATCTCACTGTCAATGACACCAGCGAATGAACATGGTTTTCCCCCAAAATCCTATCGACACTACCACTGGAAGTACTTTTGAAACATTACCACTAGCATCTTCTCGAAAATAACTACCTTTAATAGGAAATCAATGTGCCAACCAATCACCGAACAAAAAAATATATAATGATGTTCTCCTGTACGTCATTGCAATGTGCACATCACACCAAAAAATTGGAGGGGAAAATCGATGTCGTAAAAATTGTGTACGTAACTCGCCCAAAAAGTCATCTCTTCACACGACGCGATACCAAGATTAAACCCACCGTCTTCACCCGTAAACAGCAAGTACTGTTTTAAAAATTCACTTTCTTGTTATTAATATAAATTATTATACCATTTTAAATACCAATAACCTTCAGTAAATAACACAACGTTTATTGTCATGACGTAATAGTAATAGAAACCAGTCATTGAGGGATGTTTCATCATAGAGTACATTCACCTTTCAGTCACGTGCAAGGAATAGATAGAGCCTTTAAAGAGTTTGAGAACCCCTGTTCCCAGCCATTCACGAGCACGGTGCATGGCCCGCCCTCGTCCTTACGTCGGCACCTCTGCCTCCGCCCTCTGCGGCGCCGGCGTTTTATTTAAATTAAGAAATGCCGCCCTCCGCCCTCCTCCGCCCCGGGGCGCGTGTCTGCGGAGTGTTGTGTTTTTTCCGGTAATTGCGGTAATTTGCACGAATGCCCTGCCTTATCTGGTGTGCGGCGGAGGTGGAGGGGGAGATGGCGGTGGAGGTGGAGGCGGCACCGCAGAGCTGACGCGGCCGCCGGTTGAGAAGTCTCTCTTCCTCTTACTACCCTCCCGCGCACCCAGCCGCACCACCGACCTCACCACTGTCCCCGCTCACGCGCACCAACGCTACCAGGACAACTACCTCCGCCACAGCCACAAACACTGTTATCTCCAACATCGCAATCACTAACCCCTGTATCACTCCCACCTCCTGCGGTGCCGTCTTCTGCACCACTATTTCCTGCACCAACACAATTCCTACCACCAACTCCTGCATGTCCACTGTCACCAACCAACGACTGCACCACCGTCATCTCCTGCAACACCATTTCCTTCACTACAATTACCACCACCTACTGCACCAACCACAATTACTACCACCTTGACAACTACGTTCTACATCACCACCTTCACCACCACCACCATCACTATCACAACCGTCTGTGTTAAATAACCAACACTTCTTACACCATCAACACCCCTGCTAGTACTACAACTCCTGCACCGCCACCACTTCCTGGTGAAAAATCAAAATCAGTGAAATAGTTCGAATTTTGATCGAAACAGGATAATATTTGATAGTGTTATTCCACTTATTACCGTACTGCGTGTACCAACTGATACTTCCCTACTTACGACGCAGAAGACATATGACAGCAATGCTGCAAGAAAAAAACCGCCCGTCATTTATTATTCTCTATTGACGTGTTGCATTATAAAACAGCACTTTGTTTTATATTTTTAATATGTAAATAACTGTTGTATGGATTGTAATGTACTGTGGTATATTATTTCTGTATTCATGTTTCCAAATAGAATGAGGTTCTTGAGGGTATTCCAGAGAAAGATCTCCAAATTATCTACTGGCAACGTTTCAGAGGCATATTTCACCGTCGGTACTACAAAAGACACAACGCTATTAACCAGATTTCATGGTAGTATTTACAATATTTGCTATTATTGCACTTGATATGTTTTTGATCATATGTAGAAAAAGATTTTTTGTTAAAATATTACACGTATATCAGTGTTATACGAGAGTACTACACATACTATGTTTTGTTATTGAGCGGTGTGCGTTCTAGTTTTTAGAACATCATTTTATGTGGTTATGTCCACCAGCGTTTGTGCTTCCGCAGGCCACTAGTCACTCCTTTATCATTCACTTGCATTGATAATTTTTCATGGTACACCTTCTCAACTTTCTATTCTACTTTCAGGAGTTTAATATTATATTTGTCAGCGTTGTGTGCTATTTCGATTATAGCTCTTATTTTTAGGTCACTCTACATTTTTTCCGTGTAACTTTGACATTACCGTTGCTTTTGGAGTAATTTGACTAAACATAACACAGAGCGAACGAGATGTTTCGGAGTTTCGTATGGTGTTGCGTTGCGATACGTTGAGTTTCAGCCAGAGACTCCTTACCTTTTCACGGTTGTGGCGAGTACCGAGTACTTACTACCGCCCATTTGACTCATCGAACACGGCAAGTAGCGCTTCTCTCCCATCTCTCACTTCTTCACCAAGCGCACCCCACTCCCACACGCCGAATCGTCCTACTCCACCCTTTCGCCACCCAACTCCCTGCCCCTCGTCTCCCCACTTTGCCACCCCCTGACCCTGTATCTCCCTCCCCTATTCCCTGCCTCACTCCGTGCAGCTTACTTCGCCTCCCCCGCCCCAGTACTCTTCCTACATCACTACACGTCGCATCCCATCCAATCCACTCCCATTTCAGCCAAACCCCCAACCCCGCCCACCTCACCCCACACCAAACCACACATACCCCTCCGCCGCGTCCCCACCTCATCCCAGTCCGTTTACCCTTATCCCACCCGCTACATCACCTTCACCACACACACCCGATCCCGCCCAGATCTTTCTTGCCCCTTCCTCCCTCTCCCCGTTCCTCCCCGCCCGTTCTCCCAGATCCTCCCTTCCCCTTCCTCCCCGCCCCTTCCTTTCTGCCCCTTCCTCCCACACCGTTCCGCCCCGTTGTTACCCGCCAGGTTCCTCCTCGCCCCTCTTCTTCCTGCTCTCTTTGCATTCCCCGTCCTACCCTGCCCCACCTCACGTACCTTGCACCATCTCGTCTTCTTCGCCATTCCATCCTTCCTTAACCCCTTTCCCCACCCTTCCCCTCCTCATCCTTGTCTTCGCCCCACCTCTCGTGCTCTCGGACCGCACCGCGTCGCTCCTGCGCGGTTTTTAACCGGCCGCGAATGTGCATAATTAACAAGGCGGCCGCGACCCAACCGCGCGGCGCGACGCAGGAGGCGCCTTCGCGGAGGCGAAAAAGCGACCGCGGTAATTCGCGCGCCGTCGCTAGGCTGCGCTCTCGTCGCCTCTTTCGCGCCTCCCCACCTCCCGATCCTACACCGCCGATCCCTTAGCAAGAGGTTTACCAGAGTCCAATTACGAATTCATGAGATGTGTAGAGTAATCTTCTGTCAGGAAGGAGGGTACAACCACAGGTGTTAACATCGGAAGAAAACATAACCCAATTGTTACAAATAAATACAGTATTTCAGAGGGTAAAAATAAATATTTGGGAAAAAATAACTGGGACTACACCAAAAACCTTTAAGTTAGACATTTTAACAATTCTAAAAGATTGACATATTACTGAATACGTTTTATTAATCAATGGAAAATCATAAACGTGAGAGAGAAAATTAATTACAAACTCTTCTAATTTCCATTAGGGTGTTGAACTGACGCGCTCTGCTCCATCTCTTTTGTACTATAATATTTAAGACCTAAAAGACACGAACTCCATTTCTTCATTGGTATTTTTTAAGATACTTGTATCGCGAGGAAAGAAATTATGCAGAAAATTAAGTGTGCCCATATCACTTATGGCATTTATTATTAAATGTTTGTATGTTATGAAACATTACAAACGTTAAGAACTACGAACAAAAGACTTGTTGATTGCTTTAAATATGCAATAGATGCCAAACAAACTCAAATACAGTTTTCCTTTCTATTATTTAAATAAGTATTTATCTAGTAGTAATGCAACGTACAGCACATGTCCATCGGTCAATTTCAAAGTTATATCTGAGATGACAATGATTCTAATTTATTCAATTCTAATCCTATTTTATCTTTGCCATTTTGTCTAAAGCTCTATTTTCATATTTACCATGTGCAAATAATATATCAATTACATATTTAAATTTACACAAAATTCGCACATTATAAAACAGTACTTGAACATGAACCGACAGTTACTCAAACCAGATTGTTCAATCACCACCATCTAGACATTGTTTCTCTCTTTATTGAATAAGTAACATTATGAGCCACTACTTGTATTCAAAGAGATTAATCGAAAAATACCTTAAAAGATATCGCATAATTTGAGTTCATCTATCAATTCTCTATTTTTAGAAGATGGAATGAATAGCATTTTCCTAAATTAAAGTGTACGTGAATGTAGTCTTTTAACTGGGTAAAAATATGCGCCGTTTAATGATAATAATTTTCATTCAATGAATTTATTACCTTCTGCTTTGTCTCTCTTTGGACTCATGAAATATTAAAGTTTTCTTTCGAATATAAATGAGGGAACATCGGCCGGTAAAAACATGAAATGAAGGCTTCAAAGGTCGATGGAGTCTGTATTGGCTGTACCGGTCGCCTCTCGCCCATCTTCATTATCCGTTGCATTCATTGGCTAAAAGCCGGACCATTTAGCTTGGCCCACGATAATGGGGTTCAGGTGAGTGATGAATATAAATTGATTCGTAGCGACTGATCATGATATTTTTTTCTTACAGGTCTCCAGAACTGCATTACCGTATTACATTATGCAGTGAAATATTTATCCCCAAGCGAGTAGCGTGCGCGCACTGCAATAGACAATCATCCTCCCGTTATTGGAATCCAAAACAGAGTGAGGAATGACGCAGACCCCCTTTGCGGGGAAATGTAGAATTGTCACTGTCAGGTTTTATCCTTTTGTTTTTGTGCAGGATTATGAGTAACGAGTAAGTTCAATCAACGGATGTTAATCATGTACCAAGTAGGATTTACCAGTAGCTGACATTCTGAACGAACTACTCTGCTTTTTTGAAATAACTTTCCCTAAATTCTAACTAAAGTATTCCTAACCTTCTGACCATTTCACCTTGTAATATTTGTATTGTAAATGTAATTTTTGTAAACTTGTGTATATGAGTGAAAAGACAAAAATACTTTTAGGAGGTTATCATCATAATTTCTTACCACTAGTTCTAATTTATTTACTTTTGGTCACTGATAATACATGTAAGTATTATGTAACATTGTACGAGTTTTTATACGATTAATAATTTTGCTTTATTCACCTTAAAAAGTTAGACGACTTTACTTTATTTTATAATTAAAAGAAAGTCCGATTTACTTTCTTCAACGCGTATTTTCCCAATTACGTATTATGACTTATGTTTAGTACGGTTTTTAACGAACTGAACTAAACTTGATCAAAACCATTAAATCATCTCTCCATTTATTGCGACATCTGATGATAGTCAAACGCACTTAGCCCACTTACTGCTTTCAGACGTAATGGTTCACTAACGCAATTGCAATCCTGGCGAGGTTTGAGATTAAGGAGACCGGTAACAGAATTAGTAGGGACAGAGTAATGGACCGCAAGGTGTACGGACGTGCCGAATTCTCCAGAAACACCCGTTTGCGCTCAGGCGCTGTCAGTGATGCGAGAAGTGGACACGAGGGAAACAGAGTGTAGAGATCGTTAAGCGCTCTCGGGGCTCTGTGCACTTAGTGGTCCAGAGATTGCAATGCGAATCAACCTTGTGGAATGCGAATCAGACGTCTTCCTTGATAGTCGTCTCACTTGGACACCACATATAGACGGAATAAAACTTATGGACCCCTACTCAAATGATATCCTCTTATTAACAAAATGTCATCTAAAAAATTGAAAGTCTGTTTCTTTACAAATCAATCCTGAGAACTTCAATAACTTATCTCCTGTACTCCTATATTGTATTTCCTTTACCTGCTATATTCAATAACTTACCTACCCACATTGACTCCCAATGTACAATTACATATGCACTGTGGTGTATAATGAATAGGCAGCTTCATAGAGAACTAGATATTACAAATTACATTACTTTACTGTTGTCCATATTCTTTTCTAATCTTCAAACTGCCCCTTGCACCAACCACTTTAACCTCGAATAAAACAGTGTTACTCCTATAAGAATTAAATCTCGTCTGTCAAACGATTTGTTCCGTTTTCCATTCCGTTTGCCTTAAGAATTTCGAAAGTTTTAAGGAGGGTTATACTATTAAGTTGGTAAATATATATTAATTGATAGTGTGGTGAAAATAGACAGGATAAAAATCAAAGAAAAACTTAATACAAAAAGGAGAAAGACATCGTTTTAAGAAACCAAATGGAGCAAAGGAAACAATGATTTTGGTAATGTGAACAGAATAGAGCAGTGACATAAGGAAAGAGGATTATAGAAATGAAATGGGTTGGCGAAAGCCATATCCAGCAGGAGGATCAGGGGTGTGGGTATCACATGAAAAGTTCCGAAAATTTTCTGGGCTAATAGATAAAATACGAGTATATGCAGATACTTGTAGACGGAGAGTGGCAGTGATTAACTTGCGTTTTCCCTTCAGGTGAACAGAGAAGCGGTCTAGGAAATTGGAAGGCGTATGGATTGACAGACGAGAGGGGAGATAGCGCGAGGGGATCTGGGCGGCGAAGCCGTGGCAAACCGTTTCTGTGCGACAGGCAGCAAGTGCGTGTACAGACTAGGACAGCAAGTTGAGTGGTGGATATAGTCGACAAGACGGACGGAGGTTCTGATGACACAGCAAACGGGTAGGGAAAACGTGCAAAGGACAGCAGGGTAGGCGGAATGGCAGAACGATATGGCAGGGAACGGGACGTTTGGAATGGTAGAAAGGGAAGATTGGGATGGAAAACAGAGGAGCCGTCTAAGAGGTGGAAAAGCGGATGGTGTGACAGACAAGAGGGGCGGGATGGGTGTTACCTGGGTGGCGAAGGCCAGGCGAAGACCATGTGAGGTCGACAGCAAGCGCGCAGACAGACCGGAAAACGAAGTTGAGGGGTCGGCCAGACGGAATGAAGTTAGGGTGACAGCCCAAAATGGTAGCGGGAACGCGCAACGGGCAGGTCAGTAGGCGGGATGGTAGAACGTGATGGCAAGCGAGATGGCGGGAAAGGGAACAATTGGGATGGTGAAGCCGTCTAGGAGGTGGGAAGGCAGATGGTGGGTAAAGGCGGGATGGTGCAGCCTGGGCGACGAAGACCAGGCGAAGCCCCTGCGCGAACGAACGCGCAAATCCAGCGCTCTCTCTCGGGCAGTGCACCTGCGACCGCGTTCATTTTTCTAAAACCGCGGCTGCGGCGAGCGCGGTGGGGCGGGGCGGGGCGGGGCGGGGCGGGGCGGGGCGAGTGCGTTGGCGGAACCACTGCTGCCCTGTTTCTCCCGCTCCGCTTTGCTCTAGCGCGGTTGAATTTATTTACAGTCGAACCAGATGGGGAAATACTCGGATTGCTGTTTGATGTGCCGCCCGGTAGACGATGTAGTTGTAATTAGGATTGCGGTTTCATAAACTTGTTTCTCACAAAACTTAACACATATCGGGCAACACTTTTTTATTCTAGTGTTATCACGGTTTTGATTTTGTGGGTGGGTGTTGGGAGCATGCAAATAGTTTCATATTATGCGTAAAACATTTGGTTGAATTTTAGAGACACCGCTCCAACAAGAAAAAAATGTGTTATTACTAACTTTGCTAAATGTGTGTAAAACATTCACTCTCTACATGTACCGCTGAAAATTAATTTTCTAACAATAAATAAACAAACGAGAAAGTGTAATCGATTCTGCGTAAAATATTATTCAACGCCGGTCACAAATTTATTTAGATCAAGGAGTTGAAAAGTGTTTAATATTTAGTGTCGTCAGATTCAATTAGGTTGAGATAATACAATCACAAATAAATAATACAAAATTCTTTAAAGTTTCGTTTCATTGACTTACCCTAAAGTTCTGAAAAGGTTTCTTAAAGGTGAAGAACTAAATTAAGATAAATGCCACGACGAATAGATTACAATGCATGTTAAGATGTGTTGGTGCTAATTAAGAGAAAGTGATACTTCTACGAAAATAACTACAATTTCAGTGGTTAACTGAAAAGCAAGATCAAACAATGTCAGTCTGTAAGGAAGTATATATACTTAATGAATATGAGAATTTTTCAGTGCTGTAAAGATTGTAAGTGCAACATATCCGGCTGCGTACAACCAAACTTGACGACGTACTTGATTTACAACAATCTGATGGAATCCTCAAAGTTTATCTTTGCATAAAACAGGGCCTTCCGGTTGGAACACTTTGCGCCCGCTTCGTTTAAGAAGTTTCAACCTATCGAAGTTACTATTTGATTATAGCGCTGCATTTCATTTCTCGTCTCCCCTGAGGTCAGCCGTTTCTAAGCGGCCGCTCTTTTAATTTCACCTTACACAGTTATCTTTAATTTTTCCCCTTCATGAAAAAGCTCGCTTCAAGTTTGGAAGTTGCGAGTCGTGTCTTATAGATTTATTCAGAGCGGCCCTGGCAGCTGGATGGACACAAAAAACTTCTCAATAATCTTTTTCCATCGTTTGAATATTTATGCGCAGCCGACCTCGCGACCTCGTGCCCCATCCACGCCCTCACTCCCCCCTCCTTCCGCTTTTTCTTCTTCCGTTTCCGGTGCAGCCTCTGAGAGAGCGCGGTCGGCACTGCTTGCGTTTCGAACATGCCGCGTGCTTGGTGTTGACGATAAACCTGACCTGTTAGATTGAGGATTCGTAGTGTCATATTCTGATAGATTCGTGCGGTTTATATTGATTCCCTACGTCCTTCGCGTCGTAAATATATATATATATATATATATATATATATATATATATATATATATATATATATATATAGTTGTTTGTTTCATTACATTTAATAGTACACACTGATGTGATAGCCGTTTAGGTGGCTCATGAATAGCGTGTTAGATTTCTGTGAAGCGGTCGCGAGTTCGATTATCGGTCGAGGGAAATTGGAGCTGTTACAACTCGTCTCTGATTATATAGCTGTGCAATGCAAGAAATTTCAGCCTAGCCAAGTAAGCTTGGTACGGTGATGGGCATATGTCATGTTTGCCACATGTCACTTAACCCTTAAATGGGTTATTAATAAATAAAAACAGAGTCCAGGCCTGACAACGCTGCTGGCTGTCCGAAGTCAAATTAATGCCCTAAAATGTCAAATACATACATACACATTTGTGTAATGTTGATCTTGCTACATGAGAAATGTTACTAACATGGAGTCATGCTTACTTCCAGATGTTGTCTCTGAATGTTGATGTCATGTGATCCGTGTTAAACGTTCCATGAGTGTTAATTTCTTCATTCCGAGGCTTCGTTCACGCCTTTATTCTTTGAATTTTCACCATTGAGTTATCTTTTCTCTTTAAAGGAAAAGGAATAAGGACATTGTATTTTTTTTATTTTTCAGATGATTTTACTTTCTATTCATGTAACTTGATTTGGACACACTATCGACACTTCACTTTCTACAAGAAAATTCAAACTTTATTTGTCCCTCTACAGTCATTTCCTGTTCTTTACAAGACATTCTATCTCCTGACCTCCCTTGGGCAACGTTCTTCCCTCTCTCTCTCTCTCTCTCTCTCTCTCTCTCTCTCTCTCTCTCTCTCTCTCTCTCTCTCTCTCTCTCTCTCTCTCTCTCGCACTCCCAACACAAATTTCGCCACTACAGTTCTTCACCCGTCAAATACCAACGCATTCCTGAAATTCCTTTCCACTTCGTTCCGCACTCCGCTTCGCTTTTATTCTCTGCAGTTTCCCCTCCATGACCCACCCCACCCTTCGCCTGCTTTCCTCATGCAGTCTTTCCTCTCTTCCCCTCCCCTCCCCTCCCCGCGCGCGCCGCGAGAGCAACAAATTCGCGATCTTTTAAATAAGAAAGAGAATTCGACGGGCGAGGGCGAGTGAGGGGACGGGGTTGGGGGAGGGCTGAAGGGGGGCACCGCGGGCCCCCGTGGCGTTGGGGGGCCGCTGGGAAATTCGAGGGCCGCGCCCGTAATCGTGGCCCGCCCCGCGAGCCCCTGGGAATTGCCTGCCGACATTATCGCGCATAACCGCGACGGCCGCGAGGTCCCTAACGCGGTTAACAATTTACGGCGTTGCGCCGGGCAGCACCGCGTCCCTCAGTCGGGCGGCGGCGGCGGCGGGAGTGGAGGGGGCGGCAACTGTTGCAATAGTGCGGCAGGGGTGAGGTTGAGGAGTCGGCAGCGGCGGAGGGTGCGGCGTCGCCAGCGGGGGGAGAGCGGGAAGCATAGCCGGCGGCGGACGTGGTGAGGGAGGGGATGGAGGCGGGGATGGGTGCCGGGGGGGAGGAGGTGTCTGGCAGAGGTGAGGGTAGGGTGGAAGCGGTGTCCGAGATAGTGACGTGATAGCGACGATGGGGTGTGCCTGGCAGCTTTGCTTGCCATCAGGGGATGTTGCGGTTGCAGGTCGTAATTCTTGCAGAGACTTGCGGGTTGGTCCTTCGGGAAGTTTCTGTGATTGACAACGAATGTTGCGGAGTGCTAATTACTGTATTTTCTAAGAAAAATGTTGTGAAATCATTTGGGCAAAATTAAAGGAATTATAAAAGTGTCTGAAAATGTGTGACAACCAAATGCAAATTATTAGAAATGATTTGATGGTTTTATAAAAACTAGTCAGTACAGTGATTACTACCTTTTCTCAGATTATACGGTTCATTCAGTTAGTTTTTGATGACCCTTATATACATTTTCATCAATTATTTTTGAAAAATGTGACGTTTGTGAAAACTGAATGATGTGTAAAATAGTTTCCTTCTAGATGCTCGTAAATAAGATTGGAATAAAGATGCTTACGTCATTTCGTAAAAAATGCTTTTTAAGAAAAAAATATATTTATGTATGAATATTTTACACGATTTACTTAATACTATGAAAATAATTTTTGTCTAAAATTTCACCGAAATGTATAATGTACTTTCAGAAATTATTATTAATAAATTTTCAATTTCTGTTGCTTACAATTTCAAATTTTACAATGATCTATCTCATCGAATCGTCTGTTTTTCAAACATGTCAGATTTTATATTTGTCTTTTTTGTAAGATATGTCAAACATGTATTACTCCCTTTGTGGGGAAAATGTATGCGTGTGTGTCAGTAATAAAAAGCAAAAAAATACCTTGACATATTTGCTGAGTGATAGGAGAAGACTAGTGAAAAGTTCTTTACTCACTAACGACAGATCAAGTACATACATCGAATTGCAAATGTTATAAAAATGGTCTAGATTCATCAAAGGGAAGGACTTCTTTAACAGAAATACTGAAAAGAGATTGAACTTCGTTCCATTCAAGTTCAAATGCTTCCTGTGTACGAGAAAACAAGAAAGGTCTTTTTTCTCGTTGCTTGCGTACGAATGGGTCCTGCGCTTTCGTCAGGGCGCCGCGCCGTTCTGTGTACTTCCGCGCGCCCTGCCACTTAAACCGAAGCCGAAGGGAAATCGGCATAAAGAAACCTCACTTCCTTCGCCCCTCTCCCTCCTTCTTCTGACTCCGTCGCCCTCTTCGCTGTGGAGAAGAAGAAAAAAGAGGAAAAAATAGCGCAATTTTCCGCCCGCGACTCGACCTCCGCCCAACTAAAAGCTCCCTTGTTCTCCGCTGCTGTCTTCCAAAGTACCAGCCCCCCTCGAGAGGGGAAGTTCCTTTCCCCTACAATTTACTTCTCTTGCGGCGACCGATGCCGCCCGTCTTGACTTCAGGAATAATCGGTGCAGCTGCAGCGTCTCCGTCAGTCGGTTGTTCTCTACACAGTCACTTGCAGTTTCATTCGGTTACTTGTGTGTGTTTTTCATTAGCAGTCGACTGTCTGTCCAGGGGATATGTAGGGTTTCATTCATACAATGGTGGTGAGATTCAGCATTAATGGAACACTCGTATTCACTCCACCTCTTCCAATATAGTTGCTGGCACCTTCGTTGGGGCAGTCGCTGGGAAGTATACCTTCTATTTCCCGAAACTTTAATCCTCATCTACGTACATATAATTTGATTGCTTCGCTTATATCGATTCTTTTTTTTCTCACATTCTTAAAATTTGTAATGTGTTTTTGTCTTTCTTAGGATCGTTCCCTACTTCAAAGCTCGTCAGCTCGGCTCATTCTTCCTGCTAAGGTTCCTGCTCCGAGAAAGAGAGAGAGAGAGAGAGAGAGAGAGAGACAGAGACAGAGAGAAAGAGAGAAAGATAGAGAGAAAGATAGAGAGAAAGACAGAGAGAAAGACAGAGAGAAAGACAGAGAGAAAGACAGAGAGAAAGACAGAGAGAAGACAGAGAGAAGACAGAGAGAAAGACAGAGAGAAAGACAGAGAGAAAGACAGAGAGAAAGACAGAGAGAAAGACAGAGAGAAAGACAGAGAGAAAGACAGAGAGAAAGACAGAGAGAAAGACAGAGAGAAAGACAGAGAGAAAGACAGAGAGAAAGACAGAGAGAAAGACAGAGAGAAAGACAGAGAGAAAGACAGAGAGAAAGACAGAGAGAAAGACAGAGAGAAAGACAGAGAGAAAGACAGAGAGAAAGACAGAGAGAAAGACAGAGAGAAAGACAGAGAGAAAGACAGAGAGAAAGACAGAGAAAAAGACAGAGAGAAAGAGAGACAGAAAGAGAGAGAGAAAAGAGAGAGAAAAAGAGAGAGAAAAGAGAAAAGAGAGAAAAAGAGAGAGAGAGAAAAAGAGAGAAAAAGAGAGAAAAAAAGAGAAAAAAGAGAGAAAAGAGAGAAAAGAGAGAAAAGAGAGAAAAAGAGAGAAAAAGAGAGAAAGAGAGAGAATTTACAGGGAGAAGAAAAAAACTTAGCAATATTCTCCCTCAACTATTAGCTTTTTTTTAATTCCATCACTTTCGTTCTTCAATTCGCTTCCACATTGATGTGACTAAGAAGCATCCCCGCATCCTTACTTCTTGATAGAATCAATCCAGAAGTTATCAAATATTGTCAATGAGTGAATATTTCGTTTTTCGGGTCTCGTCAATTTCGTCATTGAGATCAACAATCACGCCAGTTATTCTTTCTTTACATTTCTTAACGTTCTTTGTGGATGCTAAAGCTCGGAGAGTAGCGGTGTACCTTCCCGCACCAACCCACGCGTAAATTTTCGTTTTTAAGATTCTCCCCCAATCGCACAGTGCATAAGCCTCGACATATGTCGCAGTGTAGTGCATGAAAGTGTGTGTGTGTGTCTGTGTGTGTGTGTGTGTGTGTGAGAGAGAGAGAGGGGGAGAGAGTATTTACGGGGAGAAGATAGGATAAGGAAGTGAAAGAAAATAACTCGCACGGTCTGTGACCGTGTTTTGGGAATTACTGATCGGGTATTCGCTTGGTATTGATTCAAAAAAATCACATTAAACTATCTATCGTAAAAGTCAGCTGCTACGTCGACGTTCACTACCCTGAATAAGCCTGCGATATGACAAGCGAAACGTTAGTCTCTCAGCTAACGACGCGGCGTCACCCGGACAGCCAAGAAGTCGTGGTACTTTGCTCTCAGCCATAGTCTCCAATATTGCCCCATTTGCTGCAATACCTTCAAAATTCAAGCGATAGCCCATCGGCAGTTACTCAGTGGGGGTTATTTACTCTGGATAGTTGGATAGTTGCAATTAATGGTATTGAATCGATTTGGATGATTATTAAGAATACTAAACTATTTTCCAACTTTAATAAATTAAAAATATATTTACTTGTATTTCCTTGGTCTGAAATGTTATCTAAATTAGTGAGAATTCATTATATTATGCTTCTTCAAAGTAATTTGCTTTCAAATACGTTTCCTTTGAAGGAATTACGCATTTTCAAAAGCCATGTTAATACCAGTCAAAGTTCATCATTTATATCTCTTGAAAAATAACTTCGTTAGAACACCTACGAATTGATAAAATTGACATTCTATTGACGCCTGTGTAGAAACTCATTGAACCATTACTACGACAGAGAAGCCAAAGGTCAGCATGACATTTAGTTCTCTGCTATTCCTTTAAGTGATTGGATTCAGGATAGTAAATGTGAATGTTCTGGTGTCTTAATTCCGTAATCTTGTGATTGAAAAGGTTACAAATGAAAGCCACAGAAGAAAATGGCTTCACATTTATAAAATCCTTCTCGCTTATAATTTCATAACGAATAGAAGTGCGGTGCATAACGATCTCATAATTTGCATCGACAGAAATCATCGCTGCAACTATACCTCTACCCTTTCTCCCCTTTCAGTATATTAAAAGATGTCGAGAAAAAGAACGTCGACAGGCGCTGTTTTTGATATTTCGAATTAGCTGTGAATGTTTTATTGGTGTATTTAATGAATGCTTAAATTTCTTCTGTTCTGAGGAATGTCAGATAATGTTCTGAGGTTCTGTTAAATGTCAGATAATTACCAGGGTTGCCATAAGTTTTACAGCTATAAATAATTCGAATAATTTGAATCGACGACCCTGATAATATAAATTAAGCAAAACTATTAAATAATCTTATTTGAAGAACACGATTCATGACAATGATTAATGTACCGTTTAGAACATTTTATAATTTGGCAGAAAAAATGAAAATTCGAAACATCAAGGATTGGTTTCAAAATTTGTTATTGATCTTTTTAGGCAAGACACATACACTAGAACGCATGCGTAGACGTCATGCAGACTTTTTAAGTAGTTTCTCAAAGAATTCATCCCGCTCAGCCAATGAAGGGGTAGGTGCGATGTATTCTTACGCTGACCATAATCTTCTTAACTCACACTCCATTTCTTTGCTATTGTCGTCGGCGTTCGAAAACTTGTCCCTTACCATGAGCTAATGAACCACCCAATTTAGACGTTAGGTCTGCTTCAAACGTACGGGTTTGGGTGCGGATTACGTCTCACTATCAGAGGAATAAAGACATGAAACGAACGATTCGCGTTTTGCAGTTTCTGATTTCTCGAACCAAATACAGAACAAATGGTTCAAAACATTTATTAGCATGTATTGCGTCCTCCGAATTGTATAATGTCCTTATGTAATTAAACAATCTTTAATATATTTTTTTAAATTATTTGTTTAGTCAGTACTTAGGGATTGTGTTTCAGATATTCTTTTCCAATCCTCTCATCAATCACTTCAACTACGATGACACGGACGACCCGGTCCATGCGGTCCATGACTCACCTTCTCTCTATGATAGTTGGGGTTCAAATCCCAGTCTATTTCTATTGTTTTTGGAATATGCAAAGAGAGTGTGGGATAGTTTTTCTCCGCATTATCCCCATTCCTAGGTTCCTCGCATCAGCATTTGCTCTATAATTTTTAACATCATATCTGCAGTTTACCAGCTACCTATTCGAGAGCAGCGTAGTAGAATACTGACGACGCAAATGGCGTATGGTCTTAAATATTCCGTCAATAGAATTTAAAAAAATAAGATACGTATTAACTGATGAAAAAATGCCTTCTCAAATTGAATTGAAACTATCAGAATGTCAGTCATTCTCTTCCAGGCAAAACCAAAGACACGGTCAGGGATCATAATCATAATAAAGAAAAAATCATCAAGTCGCTGCATAAAAGGAGAATTTTGAATAGAATTAAAAAATAATATATGTATTAACTGATAAAAAAATGCCTACTCAAATTGAATTGAACCTATCAGAATGTCAGTCATTCACTTCCAGGCAAAACCAAAGACACGGTCAGGGATCATAATCATAATAAAGAAAAAAATCATCACGTCGCTGCATAAAAGGAGAATTTTGAATAGAATTAAAAAAATAATATGTGTTAACTGATAAAAAAATGCCTGCTCAAATTGAATTGAACCTATCAGAATGTCAGTCATTCACTTCCAGGCAAAACCAAAGACACGCTCAGGGATCATAATCATAATAAGGAAAGAAATTCATCACGTCGCTGCATCAAAAGTGCATCGCACGGGCCAACGCCATTGATAACGCGCAGGGCATTGCGTTCCTCTGAAACGCGCCACGCGTCCTTTGGAAACTGGGCCTCTGGGCGCGCGCGGTGTGTGTGTCTATGTGTGGCGGGCGGAGGGGGCGTGGCAGGGCCGGGAAACGGGCAATAATGGCGGCGGCGTTTGATCGGGAAGCCCGTGCCTCTGCCCTGCCCTGCCCCCCTCCTCCCCACCCCGGAAAGAGCGGTGGCAGCGACACGCCATTGTCGCCGTCCCGTGCAAGTAAACAGTTGTATAGAAATGGCGAGTGGGAGGTGCCGAATGAAACTTGTGAGGTCAGCTTTGATTTCCGCTACGCTGCGCCCGTGGCCGGGCGGTGCCGTGGGGGGTGGGAGAAGAGGAGGCGGCGGGGGGCGACTGGGGATGGGGGGCTGGCGGAGAGGGGCGTGGCGAAACAAGCGAAGTGCGGAGGGCGCTGGAAGACAGCGTGCGGCGGACAGCCTCGCCGAAACGGGCCGGCACGTGTTTTCGCCCGCGGAGACAAATTTATCGACGAGCCCGGCGCGTGTGGTGTATTCGAGCGCGGCGATAGCTCCCGGAAATGTGATTCTGAGGCTTTATTTTTGGAGCTTACGCGTTCTGTTAAATATGTTTTTCTCTTTGAGATTCGGATAATATATATTCGAGGTTTATAACGGTAAAGAAGGAAAATGGTCTGTAAATAGCTGTTGGATTTTTCAATTGAAACTGATGAAATGTGCGTCAATTCTTAATAATTCGATGAAACATTTAATTTATCTGATATATACTTTATTATCGAATTTCTTGTCAGGGATTGGAAAATTGTTTGCATGAAAGAAAGTAATTAATAAACGATTTCACGTATTAGTATTTTAATTGAAAACAAAAGTATTGAAATTTTAAAAAAACTGAACTTCTCAAATTTTGAAAACATTTCTGCATAATTCTCCTCTCAATTCAGCAGTATTATTCTGAAAATTTGTTAAAAGCTTATTTAATTATGAAACGTAAAGTAAATGTCTATAAATAGTGTTTAGATTCCTTGGTGTGCTTGGAACAATATAAGTACATAACGATTTTTTAGTGTTCTCTTTCTTGGTTATTTGGTTCATTGTCTTTGATTGGTGGTCCGATAAGAGTATATTTTCTTCAATAATGACTATTTCGAGAAATTAAGCATATAAGAATAATTTTAATAAAAGCTTTTTATTTGAAGAAAACGTTGTTGTGTTTTATGAAACATTATGGGGCAAACGCATCCCCAAAGAACATATGAAATCCCTTCAACCGGTATTAAATGTTACCATACACATGTCGAGCTCTCAACATCACACGCCCGCGATCCTTAATTCACAGAAAAAAATATATGTAGCACGCCATTCAACGCAAAAAACCTGTTGAATGCATTATTCGAAGTTAATGCCATTGGATGTTTAAAGCCGCCGCAGGCTACGTCCCAAACTCTGAGTGATGTTTCTCGCAAACTCCGAGAACGCTACTTTCAGAACGCACCCCAGCTCGAAGCGCGGGGACGAGGTGGTGGAGGGGGAGGTGACGACGGAGACGCAGTGGAGGACATAAAGTGGAGCTTCTGGCAACAGAACAATGGAAGGGCTTGGCGATAAATGAAAATGAGTGATGGAAAAAAGAAAAGCTGATGGGGGAGAATTAACAGGGCAAAGTGAAAGTATGAAAGCAGAGTCGGAAAGAAAACAACGGAAGAAAGAGGGAGATGAGATGGAAGATGTGGGAAAAATGCAATGATGTGAATCAAACAAGCTAGTGCCAGAAGCCAGGGAGAGGGAAACAGAACTAGGGAGCACTGAATGATAAAAACGAGTGAAAGGAGAGTGGGTGCATAAAGATGAGAATAGATGGACGGAACAGTAGGAGAACTGTCAGACGATGGATAAGACACGAGTGTGAGTCATGGCAATCCTGGAAGGCTGGGCCTTCGGCGTAGGCGCCGGCGACAACGGCGATTGGCTATCAGAGATGGTGATGGTGAGGGGGGGGGGAATAACGGCGTGGTCGCGAAAGGGGGCGAAGGCGACGGCACTAACGGATGCGTGGGTGAGGGGGGTGGCGTGGGCGTCAATGGGAGCGGGATGGGGGCGCGGACGGCGACGTGGGCGGCAGACAGGATGACAGCAAGGATGATGACTGGGGAGAGGGTGGGAGCGCTGACTGAGACTCCAGGGGTGAGGGATGCGAGGGCGATGGTGAGGCCGAGGGGAGATGATGACGGGCGCACTGAAGGCGAGAGTGATAACGGGTGCGTTGGAGAGGGCAGGGGACTGGGCGGCGATGGGAGAGGGGGCGGAGGCGCACACAGCAACAGCACCAGCAGGCAGGGCAACAATAGAAGAGATGGCCGGGGAGAGGGTGGGAACGGTGGCTGGACTCCGGTGGGAGGAATGCGAGTACGATGCTGAGGCCGACGGGAGGTGATGACGGGAGCACTGAAGGCTGGGACGATAACGGACGCGTTGCCGAGGGGCAGTGGTGTGGGTGGCGATGGGAGAGGGGGCGGGACCGCGCACTGCAACAGCAGGAGCAGGCAGGGCAACATTAGGGGAGATGGCCGGGGAGAGGGTGGGATCGTTGGCTGGGACTCCGGGGGGAGGGATGCGAGAGCGATGGTGAGGCCGAGGGGAGGTGATGACGGGGCCCTGAAGGCGAGGGCGATTTCGGATGCGTTGCCGAGGGGCAGCGGAAAGGGCGGCGACGGGAGAGGAGGCGGTACCGTGCACAGCAACAGCACCAGCAGTCAGGGCAACGGTAGAGGAGATGGCCGGGGTGAGGGTGGGCAGCGGCGGGAGACTTCGGGCGGCGCCTGTGTGTCGAGCGGCGTACGAGGGCGTTATTTGCAGATTTGGCGCGCGTGGAATGGGCTTACTTTGTTAGCGGCGCGCAGAGCGAAGTTGCGCGCGAAGTGGTGGGGAGGGGGAAGGAGGGGAAGTGTGCGTGGGAGCAGGAGCCGTCACGTGGGAGGCGGCGACCTTCAACCCGGCGCCAACTGTTTCAGGCCCTCCCCCCCCCCCCCCGCCACGAGCCGCGCGCGCCACGCCGCTCCGTCTGACGCCGGGTTTTCTCCCTCGAGGGGCTTGTGGCCTTCTTCTCTCTATCTCTCTCTCCCTTTGAGCTCCTTACTTTTGTTGTTTGTGGCCTAGTTCTATCTGCGCCGCTTCGCCTTTACAATTCATAGACGCCTCCTGAGTACTTCTGTTACCTGTGATGCTTTGTGCGTTTCTTTTGTTCCTGCTCCAATTTCCTAGTCCTTGCTGCACGCTTTATATTCAACACGTTATTTACAATGTCTTTCATTCCCTATAAGCCATTCTCCGTTGTTTTGCGTTTACTATTCGTTACGTGGGTAACCGATAGTGACGAGTTTAGTCGCGGGGTATTTTGGATACTCCAGCTTTAGTGAACCAAATATGGCGTAAACAAGTGAAAAAAGAAAAGCTAACATTCTTGTACGACACAGAATTTGAATAAAATATTTTACAAACAATATTTTACATCCATAGTTGTCAAATTATGACCTAAAATAATCAATAAAAAGAAAGATAAAAGTTAGCGCAAGAAATAACTATTACAGAATAACGTAACTTCTTACATGTTTAATATACTTTTCGATAAAAAAGGAACTCAGCAACTCTATCATGTAATACCCCGGGCATTGTCAATATCACTGGCATGGTATGTATAGAGTTGGGCAACGATTCTAGATACGTGTGGCGCCTGGTCTATTAGATGTAACAATGCAATTGAGAACTTTTTTTTTATCCGAAAGCGAACATGTTTGCTAAAAGAGAATAAATCCAGTCCCTTTGTAAACCACCTGCACTTGTATCTATGATTCTGAAAACATTGTTAGAAAGCGCCACACAAGAAACGCGAACACAGAAAGCTACTGCGAATGGGTTGGGAGCAATAGATAGAATTGCAATAACAGTGACTATATCACCATGGACACTATAAGGACGATTCCGTATCTATACAGTGCGTTTGAATTGTGTCATAATTATAAAATTAGTCACACCTTACATTCTTTGTGTCAATTGTGCTGATGTTTCGGCCATTATGCAGCAGTATAGCTCTGAAGAAGGCCACAGCAAGACGGCCGAAACGTCAGCACAATTCACCGAGACGCGGCTCATCCCGGAAAGCCAAGAACATATTGACTCCGTCCGCGGAAGCCTACGAACGCGTGGTCACACCTTACACTAATCCTCGTAAATTCAGGGTACGCAGATACCCTAATCAAATTTGTAAAATTATAACTTGAATGTTATTAATGTAATGAGTTAATGTACTTTAGTGACCGCGACGTGGCTTTCCAGTAACTTGTATTTCTACATAAGGCAACGACCATCGCTATCAACGTCTTCCAATTAATGTGTCAATTTCATGCCGGTGATTCAAAATCCCGTTTTGTTTGGAAAGCCTGACGCTGATCGTTTGGATTATATTGTGCACTTTTCCACAGATTGATCTACTGCTCAGAATAATTGTAATCTTGTCTTATATCAGACTATTCCGTTGAAGTAAATTAAATTTTTCGTGCCGGTAACTGTATGTTTTAAAAGAGGATCAGAAGAAATCAACATTTTTTTTTTTAAATACCATGTGATTATTTTCATTTCTACTGGAAATATTACCTTACTTAATCTTACAACGAAACAATTCATAAATACGAATACTTGCGGTGTGTACTTAATCCATCTCCAATTTCTACTCCCGTTGCAATGGCTTTCTTAGCTCACGTTTCTTGGAATTTTGAGATTTATCTCTTTGACGTTTACTAACAGAATCTCTCTCTCTCTCTCTGTCTCTCTCTCTCTGTCTCTCTCGCTTTACATTAAAATACCGTACCTTTCCCATCATGCATCCTGTACCCTTCACTTCTTTCCTATTTGTATTTAACATGTAGCTCCGTCTCCATACCACCAGATAACTCAATTTACGTCAATTTCCAGCACCTCATTTCGTATTCGTGTTATGTGCGAGGCCCTCTACTGCAAACCTCCGAGCTCTACTAGAGGGTCTGCAGTCGCCACCCCATGACTAACTTTGCTCCGCAGTTTCCACCCTCTCGGAGGCCACTCAGCCCCCACAGGCATCACAGCCTCCTGCACAGACGCCGTCCTGCCTGCCCAGCACACCCAACCCCTTCCTCAGATACCCTCTCTAGCCGCCGCAGTTCATGCACTCCGCCCCGCCACTGCCTCAATCGTTGCCATTGACTCCCTCCTCAGCCACGTGCTTTGGGATTGCCAACCTGCAGTTTTTGGTTCGAGACCGTTTTTTTCTTCTTCTTAATTAGCCTCCTTGCTTAACTTTTCACAAGATTACTACTTTCTTCCAGTTTCATAAAAAACTATTCTCTCTTAGTCGGAGACCATGTAAGCTCTCCTCAACATCACTACATTTATCCAGTACCATCCAGCTTTACATTAACCTGCTTTTTATAGTCAGACTCTGTGCTAACTCTCCTCAAAATCATTACTTCTTCCATTTTCATCAACCACTCAACCTGGAAAACTGTTTGTTGTCGTTTCCTTCCAAACATATCGAGTTACCAAAACACCCTACTTGCTTAGTATTTCAATAAAACGTCAAATTTACTCTTTGCATGTGCTCTTCAAATTATCATCTTATGTTCACCGAATAAACCATGTGTTTTGGCTGTACAGTGAAGCGAAGGATATTATGATGGACGTAAAATTACCAGAAATTATTCATATTTCTTCAAATGGCAATTAAACATTTATTGCCAGTGGCTCTCCCGCAACCAACTTTTGTATTGAATCTCTTCGGGTATCGCACGCTTGGATTATGTGAGGTTTTACCCAAATAATCCATAGGTTATGTGAGGTTTTTCGCAAACACAAGCGTCAGAGGAGACAACGTGACGGGTGAAGCTGCTTCGAAGTAAGGACGATGGGTTCCTGATTTCCGTCGATTTATTTTTCTAGGCGAGTCAACTGGTCTGTTCATTAGTATCTTTAGTGTAGTGAATGTCTTATCGCAGGATATGGTGGTTAAATGAAGTCGTAGGCTTCCGCGGCCAGAGTCATGTGCATGATCTGGGCTGTCCGGGTGACGCCGTGTCGAGGGCTTCGCATACCAGCCCTGAGGAAGACCATGACAAGATGGTCGAAACGTTGTCAATACAGCCTTCGACGCGGCGTGACCCGGACTCCCCAGATCACGCACAGGATATGGCGGTGTTCCTTCCCAAGTGAATGATGAGATCTGGAGCCTACCTCTACACCACTGTGGAGTATAATATCTAGCTATCTCTCCCCGGGGGGGGGGGTTCCGCCATAGGGCGACACACGCTCGAAGTTCCCGACTGGTTTCGTGACGTGTGTGGCGGTGTAGTGTATGTAAATATGTGTGTGAGGACAGAGAACACCGCAAGGAAGAAGAAGGGAAAAATCGTGCTTTGTTAAGGTATTACAATGGCATTCACTGGGTAGTATTTTTCGGCGAACCTACCGCCCTGAGCAGCCAGCTGGTAGAACTCTCCGTCGCACACTGGCTGAATTTGACCTAGTTATCGAGCTAGTGTCAAAAAACCACTACCGTTAGGACTCGAATGACAGGACCTTTCGGTCAGGGTTGCTGCACAGTGCTAATCTGGCTCTGAGCTAAACGCATCCAGCGTTTTCGAGGATACGTGCTCACGGTTGATGTGCTCTGAAGGGTCAGCGCACGTGACCTGCTCCGTGCTCGATCTCCTACCCGGCGCTGGTGCGACAAAGCCGCCCCCCCCGTCCGAACAGAAGCGGACACCGGATGGGACTGGTGGTGACGCAGGCGCTGTCAGGCGGACGTTGAGCTGAGAACACGACTGGCGATGAAACACACTATCGTAACACACTATCGTATGGCGTCAGAATATTGTTACGTCTCCAAGACGAAAGTTGAAAAAAAAAGTACACTTTGATTATGTTTAGGTGCTAGTAAATGCTTTTGTATCTCGAGTCTTTTGTTTTGTTGATGGCTAAAAATTAACTAGTCGATATAGATGATGTTTTCACCTACGAAGAAGGCAAACTATTAGAAGATTCTAAAACATTTTTTTGAAATTATTTTGAAGAACGTTAATATTAGTTGTTCAAGATACATTGTCGTGATAGTTGAAATAAGTCAGGCGTCCTCAGATTGTATTGAACTACAGAGACATGTAGGGAGAAAACTCGACGTATCCTTGCGAAATGTACCCCGGTTCCTTGTAGGGCTGTAAGAATTATTGAGTCCATGAGAAGAAAGTGGCCCCGTGACCCGAGCTTATGAGGAATATCGCTCTTCGCGGCGAGGAGAAAAATGCATTGATTTCTTAGAACGACGATTTAATTTAAAAAAATTGGAAACAACTGAATTAATTTTCATTTTACGACTTGTACTTTCTCTCTTTTCCGTGCTTTAACAGGAGTTAAAATAATTGAATACTAAGTGCATACATAATACATTTGTATCTAAAAATAATCCAATCTGTTTAAGTGAAAAATATTATTTTCCCTTATCTCAAATCTCATGAACCATCGCTTTAAAAAAGTTAAGATAGGTAAAACAATGAAGAGTAACTTTTTTATTTATTACCGCGGAGCCCTGAACATTTTATTTACGCCTTTGGTTCATTGCCTCCGGTGTCCCTGCAACGCTCGACCAGCTTCCAGATTCTCCGCCACCGCCACCGCCGCCGCGCCCACTCCACGCGCCGTGGCGTCGCCGCCTCCGCCGGCGTTGGTGAAACAAGCGTGCGTCGAGGGATGCGAGGCGCGTGTTTATCATTCATGCGGCCATAAAGGCAAATAGAGAGATCGCCTGCTTGCCTGCCTGCCTGCCTGAGAGGCGCCGGGTGTGGGTGAAAAGGCGAGGGCAAGGGCGAGGGCGGGGTCGCGGGCGGCCAACCCGTGTGATGCATTACAGCAGAGCACGCCGCGGCACGCCCGCCCTTCCTCGCTCACGCTGCACGCCCGCCGCTGTGCACGACGCCTTGCTCACGTACACCGCCCTGGCTCGCTCCATCCCGTTCTGTCTCGCCCGGTCTTGCTATGTCTCGTCTTGTCTCGCCTGTCCCCGTCCTGTCTGGCCCTGTCCCGTCGTGTCTGGCATTGTCAGGTCCTGTCTGCCCTTGTCCCGTCCTGTCTGGCCCTGTCCCGTCGTGTCTGGCCCTGTCCAGTCCTGTCTGGCCTTGCCCCATCCTGTCTCGCCCTGTCCCGTCCTGTCTGGCCTTGTCTTGTCCTGTCTGGCCATACCTCGTCTTGTCCCTCCCCGTTTCCCCCGGTCTCTCCTGGTCGCGCGCGGTCTCTCCTGGTCGCACCCTATCTTGCCCTGTTTCGCCCGTTCTCGTCCTGTCTCATTCAGACTCACCCTATCTCGCCCCGTCCTTTCTGGTCTCGCTTGATCTTGCCCATCGGTCTCGCCCGGTCTTTGCCGCTCTCTGTCGGGTCTGTTCTGAATATTAGTTTCATATTCGAAATGCGCAGTTTTTTCCGCTTACTTTGTTGAGTGACACGCGATTTAGTCGCGAAGTTAAATTGTTTCGTCGGTTTATTCATTATTTACAAGGCTCGACACGCTTTGGGAATTGATTCCTAATAATCATATTAACATCTACTATAAATGATCTACATAAAAATAGCCGGGCATTTGCATACACGATTCTCAGATCACTCAAGTTTCAAAACTAAAAGAAATATAGGAACATCAAATTATCTCATTGTATCATTATGAAAAGATATCTTCGGTTACAAAAAAATAGACACATTTAAAAAAACGTCATTTTTTTATTTCAAAGAAGAAATATGGAAATTAATACAGGAAATATAGAAGTTGCCAGAATTATCATTATTACTTATTCATTGTCTTTGTTCACATCATCCTTATTTCATCTTCGCCACCACTATGTCCTTTACAGAACTCTTGATATCACTCTGCGCAGTTTGAAGAAATAAATCTGTATAATAAGCTCCTACTTTTTCATGCGCCAAGAGTATGCACTATCCACTGTTCCAAAATATGAAACCAAATAAAGGCACACCTAGTCATTATTTTAGAATTTACACGCCTAGAATCTTCTTCTTTAACATGTCTGTGCGACATATTCTGGTGCAAAACTGGAATTTTTCGTTTCCCTTTTTATATTTCAGTATTTTATTACAAAAATTCGTATTACAGGTTCATAAAATCGTAGTTCAACTAAGGTATTCGGGTTGCTATACTTACGAGTTTTTACACTTGATTTTGCTGGTATATAATATAGAAAATAGTACTAATATGTTACCCCTTTGCGGCTCATACAAAGCGGGTTATATTTTGTTTTACACCGTGGAATGACGAGGAACTTTTTACAGGGACTGCATTGGTTAAGAGTAAATATTATTACGTGATGTAGAAATGAACTTCAAGAAAAACTATTAAAAAATATATTTTTCTCTTATTAATCATGCATATTACTTGTTGATAGTGATTTTTGTATTATTTTTTAAAATGTATGTCTCAAAATAAGACATAAGGCAAAATTAAGGAAATAAAACAACACATGAAAGAATTTTGCACTGCAAATTTTTCCATACTAACTACATGTCATTAATTTTTAAATGAGAACAATTTTATAAAATACTCTCTTATAATGTTTTATAATTATTATTGACATGAACTAATCAGCTTTTTAAGTTCAGCGTATTCTTAATCACATTTTGTAGAGGGTTCAATAAACTAACATTTTATCACTAGATACGTTTTTCCATATTATCTCATACAGATTTAAAAACTAAGGTTAATTTTGTGTCATTCAACAAAATGTACCGACCTGTGTCATTTCTTTCTTCTTTTTTTAATACTCTGTCTCCAATGCGATGATGTAAAAATTGTAAAATTTAACGACCCACTTACGTCTCAAAATAACACCAAGGAAACAGATAATGGCAGGGAAGAAATCTTGTATAGGATTGTCGAATAATGAAAAATATTCTCATTAACACTGTCGGCAGGGTTTGCGACTGCTCACATCGCGGGCGTCCTATTTTTCTCGACCACCAGACCGACCCCCGACGAAGGCAAAGAGATAGCCACCTGTTTCGGACGACCTGCATCTGGGAAGAGAGAGGATATCAAATGCTGCCAGCACCGACGAGCCACTGACCTGCGCTAGATTGCATTTTTCACTTAGAACCATAGTTTTTCATTAATTAATTAAATATTCACATGCGTTAGTCTGTGAGGCGTTTGGCAGAAGGTTAAGTAATATACAATTTGTTTTAAAATTGAAGAGTTAAAGGAGAAACAACATGCAGCTATAAGAATAATGAAACTATGAAAGATAATGAATAATGAAAGATAATGAAAAAAAGAATCATAAGAAAAATTAATTAAATTGCTTTGTTGTGGCATGCTTTATTGTTGAAGAGAAATGCTAAGGAGGATGATAGAAATGTTTCGGAAGTTTTCGTTAAATTCTATTTTTTTCTTGAGGGTTATTTTTTCCTAGTTATAAGTGGAGTGCAGATATATAGTTTATATGGGAATGGAATTTAGTGGAGAGTTGTAGAAAACAATTTTTGATGGATAGCATGCCTATATGGTTATGAATTAGTTCATTGGGAAAAAAGTTCATTTGAAATGGTTTCGGTACCTTTGTTGTTGTCGTCATCAGTCACCGTGGCTGTTGTCTTCTAGGCTCTATTCCACATTTCCTTTTAATATTGCACACATTTCCGTCAATGTCTATCACCACAACTCGACATTTTATTACCTTCAATGTTTTTTTAAATGTATCACATTCATCACACTTCCCAAAATTGTACAGCCGTGAATGTTTTTATCACGTTTTTGAACAACTTGATTTTGTCTTTATTACTCCTGGTGCATCAGGTAGTAGAAGAGATGATATTTACAATTTTTTCAACTCGTTCCATCGCTAAGGAGTCCGCTTCCATTGTGTTTAATTTTCCCCACCAACTCTTCAATTTATTCCTGCTTTCTTTTGATCAAGTCTCTTTCATTGAATAGTTTTTATACAGCATTACAGATGACTGAATCTACAATGTCGAACGTATCCACAGTGAATGCTGATTTCTGAATCTACAATGTCGAACGTATCCACAGTGAATGCTGATTTAAATAATGTGGCGATTATAATTGAGTAAGAATTCGTGAAAGGTAACAGGCAAAATGCAAATTTTTCTTTTTATGTTGAATTGTTACTTAATCGATAGATTCTGATGCCCTTATTAAGTGTGTAAAATATTTTTTAAAAAAATTCATAATTACTTAAGTTATAAACAATTCAGTATTTATGCATCTTTTAGTTGCAAAATAAATATCTCACAACAGAGTTGATATAATTTAATGCTTCCAACGGCAACTTGAAGGAAAAAGTATATATTTTAAGATACACAATATTAATTTTTAAAACTTATTAACAATCCCTTTTTTTATTGCAAAATAAAATGTAAAATGAAAAAAATCCGTGTTCTGCGCTTTTTAAAAATATTTTAAAAAAACATTCTAAGAGGGAATTTAATATAGATTCAGAATCCGTTAAAAAAAGTTAGCAAACATTAATACATAAAAAGTAATTAATATTTTTATCGAGCGGCGCACGGTCGCGCCACGAGACGCGTACCGTAGCTTGGAGGTTTTGATGCACCATACTGTGTTTCTGCGATTTTACTCTCAATATTAACGCAAATATTTTTTTTAATTTAAAATTTAGTAATTTTAGTACCAATTTTCGCTTAAAACAATTTTTTATTTACATAACCACATTAATTATTATTAATAATTAAATTTATTTACAGAACGTTATGAGCTTCGTAATCAGACGCTGACGAATATCGCTTACATTTAAGTGACTTAGAATCGTTCGGTAAAAAGCAATGAAACTGTCGGGTGTTTTTGATTACTTTACATTTTGAAAATCTTGGTTTTAAAAGTTTTGCTTCATTTTCATATTCCTCTTTGGTGCAATACGCGAAAGACATTGACCTGTGAAAACAATTTTTTGCCCAAACGAACAACATCTTTGCGTTTGTTAATGGTTCATCTAATCTCGTTCTTTGCATACTTGTTTTCCAAGCATTCCTTTTGATTGTCCCGCCAACACCGTCACATGCACTTTTGCCATGAGAAGTGGCAAAAAAGTGCCACTCTGCATTAATACGAAATTCATTTTCATGTTGAATCAAATTCAGGAAGTTACTTTTATTTTTGTACTGACTCGCAGCTCCGTCCGAAAAATAAATAATTCGTTCAATCCACGCATACTTGTCTTTCAAATACTGAATCAGTTTTGTATTGTATAGGTGAACGCTAACAGTATCGTGCTTTTCGATTTCAGAAATAATAACAAAATTATCCGAAACTATCTTGCCGTCTTTTCGCGTATACATGACGTATGGATGAATTGTAGCCTGGGTATTTGACCAGTGATGCGCCTGTATTGCATCTTGTATTTGAAATGTATAATTTTCTGAAAAATCCAGCGTTACCAAAAATTCACCTTCCTTTAAGCTGTCCTTTTTTGCACTAAAGTAAGCACTTTGTTCTTTTGTTATAAAATCATGCGTCAGTAGTTCAGGCAAATCTTTTCTTATCTTCTCTAAAAATGCTTCTATGGAATCTGTTTGTTCAACGAATTCAGTTCTAGAAAAATATATTAAAACATCTAATAAGCAAAAGTAATTGGTATGAGGAAGGACCGATAGTCAATCTTCCCACAGCCGTTCCCGATAAAAAAAATCTAATAAGCAAAAAAGTTATTTGTGAAATTATTTATACAAAAATTAATAGAGTTACAGTAAGGTATTATAAAAAATCAAATTTCCAATTTAAATTTAAAATTGTATAGCAAAAGAAATTTCTGAAATTTGACAAATCGTTGCCAGGCACTCAGAAAATTAATTTTAAAAAATTGATTTGTAAAATTAATTGAAAGTTTAAAATAGATTTTTTCATGTTATGCATAATTTAGGCAATATATTAAGTTATCATTAAATTAAAAAATTGAAATGTAATTATATGTACCTATCAGTGCTTATCCATTCCCTGTACTTTACTTCCTTCACGGAATATTCTGTAAATAATGCATGCAACTTCTCGCAAAAAGCAGTAACACCAGGACAATTTTTGCAATTTCTGAGATGACAAGATGGAAGAGCTTCTTTGCAAATAATTTCTCTTAATGCCTTATGGTATGATAAGGTGAAGGTGTGATTTTTCTTCTGAAATTCGGATTTTAGAGCAAAAAACTTTAATCTCATGTTCTGGTGTGTTTTACAAACACATACGTTGTGGCAACTAGCTTTGTTAACAGAGATGCACTGTTTTGGTCGCAGTTTTGAAAATTTAGAACAACTAATGATAAACTGAGGAAATTTTTCCTGAAAACGTTTATGTGCTTCCTTCAAATTGCACAAAAGTAAACGCTTTTGCACATTTTCTCTACCTACATCGGTTTTTATAGAAACACAATCTTTTTTTCCTGGCATCATTCTACTAGTATCATCACTCAAATAAAATTCTGTTACTTTCTGAATAATTTCCTCACTTATTTTTCGACCAACTTTCTTTGGTGGACGCGACTTATAGCCATTTTCTTTCCTTAATTTCTTCGCCCTTGATGCCATTTTATGCGAAACGCCAAACAACTCACGCATTTTCCTTATACTAATGCAAACAGGAAGCGTTGTAAGTATTTCGATTTTTTCACTTCGGAAAATAGCTTTCGACAACGCATTGTTCACATCTCGAATCAAAGTCTCGTCTATCAAAGAATTGTCTGCATCGGGCAATTTCTGTCGCTTTGTTGCACGTCCAAGCATATCATTTTCAGCTGTTTCTTCCTTGTATGTAGGGTCATTTTTTTCGTTGTCCACGTAGTTTTCATCCCGTGAAGATTCTTCTTCGGTAGTATCAATAATGATTTCCTTTTCGACGGAAGAGACAGTAACTTTTTGACTATAAATTGACGTTCTGCATGAATCACAGATATATTTTCCAGTTAAATTAGAAAAGATACGATTCCACTGCGTCGTTATCAGCTTCAAATTTTTGTAGACACGATTGTGTTTGGATTTTTTAAGTGGGTTGCAACATTTCTTCGGGGTAGGCATTTTATATAATCTGTTTAAAATAATAAAAAACATAAAACTATGAGAACTGACAATATGAAATAATAAATAATGTAAATGATTAGAAAAATCAGTTATTGTTATTAATAATATTGATAAAGTCAGTAATATTGAACATTTTAACGCTTTTAATCGAGATTATTTAATAACAATACACAATTATTGTTTATAAATTTGCAAAATAAAAAACGAAGTCATATGCAATGTTAATTACGCTTACCTTTTTGCGTAGAAATTAGAAACAATAAGAATGGTTTCTTAAGCGAAAACAATTGTTGTAAAACAAAAGCGTGCTGCGACTCGTTCGTACCGACAAGCTAAGGCGCGACCGTGCGCCGCTCGATAAAAATATTAATTACTTTTTATGTATTAATGTTTGCTAACTTTTTTTAACGGATTCTGAATCTATATTAAATTCCCTCTTAGAATGTTTTTTTAAAATATTTTTAAAAAGCGCAGAACACGGATTTTTTTCATTTTACATTTTATTTTGCAATAAAAAAAGGGATTGTTAATAAGTTTTAAAAATTAATATTGTGTATCTTAAAATATATACTTTTTCCTTCAAGTTGCCGTTGGAAGCATTAAATTATATCAACTCTGTTGTGAGATATTTATTTTGCAACTAAAAGATGCATAAATACTGAATTGTTTATAACTTAAGTAATTATGAATTTTTTTAAAAAATATTTTACACACTTAATAAGGGCATCAGAATCTATCGATTAAGTAACAATTCAGCATAAAAAGAAAAATTTGCATTTTGCCTGTTACCTTTCACGAATTCTTACTCAATTACTTAAATCATGACTCTCCTTTTTTTATTGGCCAGCTTCACATCCATTAAGGTCAAGGGCCTCGCGCAGAGAATTATTAACCCTTCTTTAATGAAGTGATAGGATGAAGGGTGAAGGGACAATCAGAAATGCCCGAGGCGGAATTCGAACCCGTGATCCTTTGATCCGAGATCGCCACGACTCTACTACCTTAGCGGTCTCGGCTCTCCCAATCGACGACTCTACTTTACAGGTTTTTAAATATTTTAATTCTTTTAAATTTGCAATTAAATGTTTATATTTCTACCTTTTATATGCGATGTATAAAACGATCTTCACCAAGACTACAGCTAATTTGCAGGGACGTGGGGAAGAATGAAGCTAAATACATGGGCATCTGTAAGCTTCAGTGCCATTTAGATGATGGGAGCACGTTGGAAATCCACAAACAGTCGTTTTGACTGTCTTTAAAACCTTAAACTGTAGGAAGCGATAGAGTATAAGCAAATAATCTAGGAAGACAGTCTGCAAAAGGAAATGTAATAGCGTCACGTAATATACGCGAAATATAATGTCACGGTTAGACAAGCAAAATGTTTGCTCTTTGAAAATGTATAACTAAAGGAGGTATAGCTAAACCCGACTACTTGTATTATGAGAACGTGTTTCCCTGCACGACTGAAGTTGTAGGTTATTTTGTGGTAAGGGATGGCATGTAAGACAACACACTTTTGTGCGGTTAGAAGAAATATTACGTCGTTATGTTCTACTTCCGTCCTGTCCCGAAACAGAAACACATCTCTCGAGTGGGACGAGGACAGCTCGCAGACACAATCTACCAGTCCTACGAACTATCCTTTGCGCTATCCGCGGAAGTTGACAGAACATCAGTCGTTGTCAGGCGGACCATCTCGATCAGATTTTCGTTTAGTTTCCCTTATCCTCGAGCAAATGCAAAGATGGCGGCCCCTTGTTTTGTTTCTGGACGTAAATGTAAATTCAAATTAACTTCATGCACAGTTTTTAACTATATATTAACTAGCACGCCACATACAGTTTTTAACTATTTTTTATATAAATCAAAAATAAAGAAAGAAAGATGGAAAGAAACATGTAAAGAAAGAAAGAAAGACTGTCAAGATAAAGGATTTTGAAATGTGAGCTTGCTTTTGTGATATTTCACGTACTCCTCTTCCCGCTGCCGTAGCTGTGCAGTTCTCAAAATGACAGACGTCACCATCTTCTACACCTGTTTTATTCCAGTGTCCCCTTACCGTACCCACTCCTACCGCCTCCGTTACATCCTTCGTTCCAACGACGGCGGTTAATGAACGCGGCGGTAAATCTGGCAACAAAGCGGCGGCGATAACAATACCGTGTAAACAAGCAGGCGGCGTCGCTGGCGGTGGCGGCGGCGGCGGCGGCGTTGGCCAGATAAAGGAAAAAAAATGAATCGTCAAGGAAGAAAATCCATTTGCACGAAATGCTTATCAGGAGTAATACTTCGCTGTATAGACACCCGCGCCGGCCTGTGCGGGAAGGTAATTGGGAAAGAAAACAAAAAGGGGGGACGCACGGTGTAGGAACATGGAAGATCGCAGATTTGGGGGAAGATGCAAAATGCGAGAAGCTGTGTTGAGTTGTGCGGGGCGGGGTAGAAGGGGGAAAGCCAAAGTTGAGGAAGGATGGAGAGTACAAGGAGACGAATGAAGAGGAGCGAGGAAATATTTGACGGCGTGAAGAGAGGCGGGGCTAAGAGTGTGAAAAGGGGGAAGGGAGGAAGTTGCGAAATGGTTGGGGAGTGACGGCGCGGAGCTGATAAATGCGGAGCGGTTCGGTGGGAAGTTGGTCGAAACGAGTCGGGACTGGGCGAAGCAGGTGGGTGGTGCGAGGCATAGCGGGGGCGAGCATGTCGGAGATGGTGGAGCGGGGTGGTCTGAAGTGGTTCAGTGGTACGTGGAGTGGCGATGAGGAGCAGAGCCAGGTGAAGCGAAACGCGTTAAAGTTGGGTGAAGCGGGCGGGAATGGTGAAGGAAGTCGGGGATCGCTCTCCTTGCACTCTCCATCTTTCCTCTCCTTCCTCCGCGCATAGTGGGACAGAGATGGACGGAGCGGGGAGGAGTTCAGTGTTTCAAATCGTTACGGGCAGTGGCGATGGGGTGCAGAGAAGGCGGCAATTGGGCGAAGCGAGTGAGAACGGTGAGGAAGTGCGGGGGCGGGGTGTAGCGGAGCAGACAGCGGCGGATTGGGGTGTAGCAAAATGTGACGGATCTGAACGGGAAAGGACGACGCGGAGCAGTGCTAGGGGTGAAGTTGGTCCGAACAGGCGATGCGGAGCAAAGTGGGACCAAGCAGATCGGATGAGCGGGGTGGAGAGAAGTGTTCCGAATCGGGACAACAGTGCGCAGCAGAAGAAAGCAGAGCAGGACGGGGCGATGTTGACCGAAACGGGGCGGGGTGGAGCGAAGCGGGGCCGGACAGGGCAGATGGAGGCGGAGCAGGATGAAGCCCAATTGGCATGATGAGGCATGACATAGCGGGCCAGAGCAAGATGCTGCGAGATGAAGCAAAAGAGGTAGGGCAGGGCAAGGGGGAGCGAGGCGAGGTGGGGCTGGGTGAGGCGAGGCGAGGCGGGGTGAGGCGAGGCGGGGCGAGGCGGGGCGAGGCGGGGCGAGGCGAGGCGAGGCGAGGCGGGGGGGCGAGGCGGGGCGAGGCGGGGCGAGGCGGGGCGGGGCTGGGATGGGCTGTGCAAAGGAGAACATAGATGAGATGTTCGGGACGGAGTGGATGGGAGTGGAGCGGCAAAGATCATGAAGAGGCGTTTTGGAACGGGGGAAACAGTGTGGGGCGCGGTGACTCGTTCATTCGACGGATATAAATCTCAGATGCGCTGGTGGCGCTAGCAGCGGTGTTAGTGAGAAATGACGGGGCAGCGAAGGGGTGCATTGGGCGGACGAGTCGGATAATGGAAAACGCTGCCGGATGTTGATGGAGGGTTAGCCAAAAAGAGTAGAATGCCAGAGAATGACAGATGAAATGTAGACAAAGTGGGAGAACGGTGAAAAATTATAGAGCTGATAAAGAACGAAACAGGTTTTTTCACATAGTGAGAGAGAAGACCGCGAGCTTTACATGCAAACGGCTCCATGCGCATGAAAACTTCTGTTCTGGAGTCTCTCCAACCTTATCGACAGCATTTTCACAGCACTCGCTGCTGACCATAATTTTGTTACATACTGTCAAAAGGAACTACGTTTTTTGTTCGAATTTGTTATTTAGAAGCAAGAAAAATAGAGATCTGAATAATATCAATCCCAATACTTGGACAATACGGTATTTGAATACGTAATTAATACATCTATACAGGAGCAATATTCCTTTACCATCATTTACTTCACACATTTACTTTAAAAGGAATATTATTAGGAATCGTAGAAGACTATCCAGGTAGTAATTCTTTCGTTAAAGTAATGAAAGTGCTATAGCTGAATATACAAGCAGTAATTCACTGCCCATTCACAAAAAAATGTTAAATAGCTATGATTCACTACAACCTTCTTCTGCTGCTGCTGGGAAATCACTTGTAACATCCCTTCCTACTTTCAACGTACCACCGCAGTGTGTGAGTACTCTCAAAAGCTATTATCAAGTTTCTTTATTGTTCTACCAGGCCTCCCAAACATCTACCTACCACGAAAGTTGATTTACATATCCTGAGCAATAGGTTAGCATTAGTTGATCTTGTATAGCCAAACTACTTCCACGGAAGAATAGTAGACGACACGACACGCCTACTCCTCGACAGACCTGCTCCGCCTGGAAATTTTAATTTTGCCCTAAATTCTTCCAATAATTAACGAAACCCTTCTCATTTGGTCGCATTTAAGAGAGGTGTTCCTTACAAGGTCTTGGGGTCCAAACAATAAACAAAAACCAACCAAACCATATTAATTGTCGGAAAAGATGACGTCGTGCAATACTTAAAACATCTTTAAACATGTTTTCTAAAAGCATCACACACAGTACTGAGTAATTTTATTTTTGTGTCCATACACCACTTCTCACAGTAACTCGTCCGTGTGTGTGTGTGTTTGTGACGCTGTTGACTTTTGGGAGCGACGCATTCGAGTGCGGCGGAAGGGATGTGGGCGCTGGTGGCGGCGCCGGCGCCCGAGAGCCACGCGCTGCGAGCGTGCGAGCGTGCGAGGAGCGTAGCCCGCAGGCCAATCACGCAGCGCGCGCCACCGGCCATTGGAGCCCAGCGGGGCATGCAAACTCGTCATCAGCCGGGGCGCCGAACCCCACCGCCCGCCTCCAACGCCGCCGCCCCTCGCCCCGCCCTCGCATGTGGCAGCACACAAGACGCGCCAGACACTTCGCCCCCTTCCTCAGTCCCTCCCCTGGCCGAATTTAGCGCCCGCCGGTTGGGGTAAGAGGCGGGTGGATTTTGGTAATAAACCGCTGGGTGCGGGCCATGAGAATTTGCAACATGTAGCGTTACAACGACCATAAAAGGGTGTGTCTGTTCTTGTAGCTTAGATCTCGCTTTCTAGAAACTGATTTTTTTCTTAAAACATTCTTTTCCTTACTTGCTGATGTTTTTGTAGGTTTGTGTTTTGTTTTTCATTTGTTTTTTTATTTCCTTTTTTGTTTTTTTGTTTCAAATTGAAACGGGCGCGAACAGGCTTATATAAAGTTCTAGATTCATATTACATATTAAGCGTACATTCTTTGAAAATAACATAAAATGAATTGATAAACGCAGATATTTAATTTGAAAGGTTCTTGTTTGGTGATTGTGTTATAAGAAGAAGAATACTCATTTCCCTCCTGTTGTACTCCTGACGTAACGCCCCTCTCTTACGTAATTTACTTACGTCCCTCAGTCCCCCCTCTTGTACACCTGACGTGACATATACATGTCTATTAGACTTTGCTTACTAACAGAATTTTTAAATAAAGCTCCTCACATCTATGCCTAGATGATACATCTATGAAAACCTATGACGAGGCAAAATACAGATATTAAATTTTTATAAATTTATAAAGAACTAATATTACTTCAAAAGAATAAACAATTTTAATCAACATCTGCATTATAAATTTAAAGAAATATTCAGAATATTATTGATACTATGTCATGTCAATCATTTTCTGCTACATAATGCAATAATATCTTTCAAATTAAATAGCAAGTAAAAACAAGAACAACTTTTCCTTTCAGACCTAAATGCCTGGGAACAACGCAGCGAGGCTTCCCTTTCATAGTCCCGTGGGCAACATATACAAGCAAATACGTCACTCACAGTTTTAACTGTTTTGACGTAAATAAATAAATTAATTAATTAAATAGATAAATATATATAAAGCAAATAAAACTAATAAAACAAATAAATCAAATAAATAACACGATCCAAACGTCGCCCGTGTTTGAGTGCACACGGAATGAGCCTTTGCCCGCGGAAGCTCCATTCGAGGAGATAGTGGCCAAGGCAGCGGCGCGTGAACAGCTCAGTGTTTGACGCCCCGCGCCAATTCGGCGCTTCGAACACTCTCCCCGCTTTGCTGCACTTCGGAACCGCCTACGCCCCCAAAACGGTCTCATTTCGTACCCTCCAGTGCCCCTGACCCCATTTCCCACCCTTAAGCCCTTCCAATTCCAGGCTGTTGACCCTGCCTTCGCATCTGCCACCGCCTTCGGACCCCTCCTCCTTCGCACCTGGTCTTATATCCTTCGTTTCCCGCCTTCGTACAAGTCACCTCGAACTCTAGTCGCGAACAGGGCTCCTACGTATATCGCCGTACCCAACCCCCTCTCACTACACCTCGGCGCACTCATCGTCCTCGCCCCTCGTTCTCGCAAAACATCGACCCCTGTCCCCGTCCTCGCGCTCCTCTGTTGGATTCTGCCCACGCCCACGCCCTTTCTTATCCACCTTCTGAACTGCGGCGCACGCATTGCTGATCCTCCTTGAATTGAAACTCCTGACTCGCCCTAAACGTCTAGACTTCAGATGTACTTCTTCCCATTGCATTTCCACGCACCGCTTGCACCCTCCCTCTTCCGCGTCCCATTTCCACGTCCTATTTCCACGTCCCGCTTTCACGTCCCGCTTCCACGTCCAGCTTCCACGCCCCGCTTCCACGCCCCGTTTCCTGTCCCCGCTTCCACGCCCCGCTTTCACGGCCCGTCTCTACGCTCCGCTTCCACGTCCAGCTTCCACGCCCCGCTTCCACGCCCCGTTTCCTGTCCCCGCTTCCACGCCCCGCTTTCACGGCCCGTCTCTACGCTCCGCTTCCACGTCCAGCTTCCACGCCCCGCTTCCACGCCCCGCTCCCACGCCCCGCTTCCACGCCCCGCTTCCACACCCCGCTTCCACGCCCCGCTTCCACGCCCCGCTTCCAGGCTCCCCTTCTACGCCGCGCTTCCACGCCCCGCTTCTACGACCCACTTCCACACCACGCTTCCACGCTCGGCATGCACGCCGCGCTTCCAATCCTCGCTTCCACGCCCCGGTCCTACGCACCGCTTCCACGCTCTGCTTCCACGCCTCGCCTCCACGCCCTCCTTTCACATTCCGCGTCCATAATCAGCGTCTACGTCCTACAATGCACGTCCCCATTCCACGCCCTACTTCCGCGCCCCACACTCACGCCCCGACACCAAGCCCTTACGCGCGGTCCATCGCGTTCGGCGGATCTCGCCATCCAGTCAGGAAAGACCGCCGCCACCGCCAGAGGAAGACATGCGCTACACTTACGGGACTAGTGACCTTATTTAGTTGATGCTTCCAGTATCACTAACAACCAACTAACGCACCAACGAACGCAGCAACTATCCAAAAAGCTATCGCGTTCCGTGTTCACCATAGATGGGGCGCAGAGCGAGCAGTGCCAGGGGTGGGGGGGTGGGGCGAAGCTCTTGTACGTGGGCGGAGGTAAGCGCGGGCGAGGCGCGTACGAGGCGACTGGCAGCGGCGGGCGGCGCGGCACCGTGGCCCGTAGGGACTTCCGGCTGAGCGGAGAGAAATGGAGCTGCCAGGGAATCGACCCGCGCTATGATCGATCACGCGGCCCGCAAGGCGCCGACGGCCCCACTCGCCCGTCCGCCCGCCCGCCGCTGCTGTCCCTCGAGCCGCGGGCCAGGAGTTAATGGAGACGTCCCCCGCCACGAGAGGTGGCTTCGTCAGCGATTTGCGCTAGACGCCCCCCCCCCAACCCCCACAGAATGCACTGAATGCGAACAGTATCCTTTGCAGGCGCTTCTATACCATTCGGAGATGTACTCTCTGCGTCGTCTTTGAGAATTATATTTATCATTTCGTCTAAATCTAAACAAAATATTTTGACTTTCTGGAAGCACGAATGTAGCACTCGGAATATATCACACAAAATTATAAACAAAATAGAAATAAATGGTAAAACATTTTAATTTAACCAGATTATAAAATAACTGAAGAATGGTATTACCGACTTACATTCCTTAATTTTAAATATGCGTTTATATGTAGTAGAATATGTTACAATGTTGTTGAATGCTTTCAATTTAAATATCATATAGATATTTTCATTTAAAAAAATTTCTGGTCTAAAAATATAAATACTTTGTTGTATTAATTATATTAAAGTTAAATGTTGAGGTAATAATTAATAATTTTATTACTCTGCGCATTTCGAAAATATTCTCTTTTTTTGCTTCTAGAAATGAAAACTTATCTGGGAGACGTATTGTAATAATAATACAGACTTAATTTTTTACGTTATTTTTCTATTTTGTAATAAATAAATTCGATATTTTTTACTAATTTTTCTAACCGTTTTGACATCAGGTGATAAAGAAAATAAAATAATTAATTTTATATTATATTATCATTATTAGCTTTAATTCTAAAATATATGAAATTTAAATGAGAATAATTATTTAATATATTAGCGTTATTTATTGACAAATAGTGTTGCGAATGTAGAAGGTTTGGAGAAAGAAGGGAAAGGTCTAGAATTAATTAACGGTGCAAGATCAATTGCAGGTTTTCTTAATTTTATAGAACAATTTTTATCTAAAAGAAGCGGAAAAATATATTGACCGACCATCCATTAAGAGTAATAAAAAACCGACAAAGAGCACATTGATATAGGTACTTCTGACACTTTATCTTGACGGGTCATCGTATATTGATGGCACATAGCTGCTATATCGAGCTAATAACTATGCAGCTACCGGTTCTGGACGAACAATATCCTTCTTCTACGAAAAGACAAAATTCTAAAAATCTCAACAAGATCAGTTCTTTTAATCAGACTCCGATAAATTAATATGATTTCTAATAATTTACTGGACCTAAATCAATTACTGAATTCTTCCACTGTGCTACGTACACAAATATGAGGTTTTTATGTACCTTGAATTTCGCAGTAATTTTATGTTTATTGCATAATTACACGAATTTCGTTTTAAAAGCATTTTGTAAATATAATTCCCTAAAAAATATTATTAAATTCATGATAAAAATGCACTTTTGTAAGAAAACGTTAAATCACTGTAATTCAGTTTGGTCACTTTTAATGTTAATTCAAAAAACGTACGCCTATTACGATAATTATGTTTCGCAACTAAAACCCTCCCAATCTAAACTCAGACTCACAATCTTGTTATCAAACCCAATCCCTTAGTCGACGCGCAGCCTCAAACTGCTGGATTGCAGATCGCCGCAGGTGCACATATAGACAGTCGCGTCCCCAGCGGCAGCTTTCGGAACTAGGACGCGTGCGGCTTAATTTTAATGGCCGAAAGAAACCTGTAGGTCGTTAAAGCATTAGTGCAGCAGCAGCGGCGGAGAGAGCGGGACGGAGCGGGGTGGGGCGCGGCGCGGAGGGGGGCGGGGAAGAGGCGGGGAGAGGCGGAGTGGAGCGCGGCGCGGCGGGACGGGGCGGGGCGGGGCGGGGCGGGGCGGGGCGGGGAAGGGAAGGGAAGTACGGGGAGCGGGCGCCGGGCGGTTCTGTAACAGGACGCGGACGTGTCGCGACTTGTTAATGTAGCTTCGGCCGGCGGTTGCGGTCTCTGCCCGTCCTTGCCCGCTCCCCGCTTGCCACTCCCCGCCACCGCTCCCCGCTTCCGCGCCCCGCGGCCGTCTCGCCCTCCAAGTGTAATCAATATCAACAACAGCAGCAAGGGCAGTGCGGGACCTGCCATAGCTTCCACCGCCGCCTTCGCAATGCAGCTGCTGTGGTGCCTCCTCCCCCTTCCGTGTGTTGTCATTGGTGCAGTTCTGCGATTTTGGTTCGTTTCTTCTTTGTTACATATATTTCTCTCTCCTGTGTGCGTTCCACAACGATCTCGACGTATTGGGTTGCCCATTCCAGTTTTGGGATAATTCTCATTTTATGTTCACTATCTTGACGGAATTGTACTTTCATCACTGCATTGGTTTTAGTAGTGTTCAAATTCATTTCTTTTTTCCAAGAATAAATTTATTTCTATGAAGATATGGATTTTATCTCGACATTTGCTATTCCGCTTTAGCATTGGCTGAATTTAATTTTTACATTTTAATTTTTTTAACCCCGCTCATGATGTACTTGCTGACGAAGTTCAAACCCTATTGCGCATCTGCTTTATTCTGGCTCATTTTCTCTCTTCGTTTTGTCTCAAACCATGTATGGTATTTAGGTGTACTCGAATTTGAAAAGAACACTTTATATACTAGTTCATATATTCCCAATTTCCCAATATTTGCCCGTCTTCTTCGTTCTCCAAGTATTTCTTAGACATCACTCCAGTATTCAGCATTATGCATCGTTTCCGTCAATATTATTTTCACTTTCCATTGTTGTCACTTGTCGCACCGTAATCACCGACTTACGCCCCGCGAGCTCGCTCTGAAATACTCTACTATCTTCATCTCAACTCGCTCAACTTCTAGCCGAAGATGGCAAAAGATTGCTGGTAATTTTTACATCACCACCTGCCCATCCCTCCCTCGCCGGGCCGCCCCATACGCGCTCATCCTCCTTCGGTCGCTCTCACTCACCCATCTTCGCTCGCTGCTCCGTATTCGCCCGCCCGTCCGTCAGCTCACTTACCTACCTACCCACCCATCTACCCACCCACCCAACAATACCACCCACCCGCCCACCCGCCAACCCGCTTTTCCGAAACTCCCTCCCCGACCCCACCCGCGCCACTCCCCGCCACTCCCCGCCAGCCATCGCTCACTCCCCAGCTCTCACCCACGTACCCACCCTCGCTTGCTCACCCTCGCACCCTCACTCGATTACCCACTTTCACTCGCTCACCCGCCCTCGCTCACTCACCCGCCCTCGTTCCTTCGCTCACCCCCCTTCGCTCCCTAGCTCACCCGCCTTCCCTCCCTTGCTCGCTCACCCACCCACCGTCGCTCACTCGCTCACCCGCCCTCCCTCACTCGCTCATCCACCGTCGCTCGCTCACCCGCCCTCGCTCACTCACCCGCCCTCGTTCCTTCGCTCACCCTCCTTCGCTCCCTAGCTCACCCGCCTTCCCTCCCTTGCTCGTTCACCCACCCACCGTCGCTCACTCGCTCACCCGCCCTCCCTCACTCGCTCATCCACCGTCGCTCGCTCACCCGCCCTCGCTCACTCACCCGCCCTCGTTCCTTCGCTCACCCCCCTTCGCTCCCTAGCTCACTCGCCTTCCCTCCCTTGCTCGCTCACCCACCCACCGTCGCTCACTCGCTCACCCGCCCTCCCTCACTCGCTCATCCACCGTCGCTCGCTCAAACGCCCTCGCTCACTGAGCCTTCCTCGCTCGCTCACGTACGTTCGCTCACACACCTGCCCTGGCTCGATCACCTGCTTTCGCTGACTCACCCGCCCTCGCGCGCTCATCTTCCCTCGACTCTCCCGCCCACACTTGCCCGCCTTCGTTCGCCCGCCCTCGCCCTCCCCCCTTCCGCCTCCACCCGCTCTCCGTTCTCCCGCGCTCGTTTCCGCTTCACTTCCATCGCGGCGCGCGCCCTCCTTGCGAAGGTCTCTCCCTTGCCTCCTCCCCCCTTCGCCGTCTGCCCTTGAGGTGGACCCGTGCTTAGTTTCTCTTACTCGCCCCCCCCCGGAGACCTCTGGCTGTAATTTTTTTCGATACTTTTTTAACAGTAAAAAAAGCTCCTCTTGTGCGTAGGTTCCGGAAACATGAGGGAGGTTAGGAAAAAAACTGAATATACGGTTGCGAAGGAAAAGTGTATACTGTTCCTAACATATATTTTCCTATTTATAATATTAGTGTTGTTTCTGTGAAAACAATTGTCGTCAGAGTTATTCCTTCATGGAATTACGCAAAACAGTAGAGGAACGTGTGATTAATTCCAAAATTTATTTATAGTTTTATTCTGGTTATTCGTTTCTGTTTTTCAAATTATATTATTTCTTAAGCACATATTTAACTAAATATTTTCTCTTTGTCAGATTATATTAAGAAAATATTAAATATCATATAAGTTGTGTCAGTTGCCTCTCTTCCTACATTCATTTCTTAGTGAACTTTGTCAGCTATCGCACACTACGGACCTTCATTTTGTCTTTATTCATCTTAGAGTAACAAAGCAATTCCAGACACACATTACTTACTCTCGGAACACAAAACAAATATTCTCGTTTGCAAATCAAAGCTTACAAAGCTAAATAAAAGACTGCCACAGATGCAACTCCAGTGCTGCACATAATTAGACATATATACTAAAGTTTGCGGCTAATTTGTAAATGGCTTGCCAGTGCAACGTTTTAACACAATGTAATGAAATATACGATTAATATAGGGGAATTAGTTGGTACATTTCAACGTTAGATGTCTGAATACTATTTTGCATAAGAGAGTATTAAGGAATCGAATTAATATGATGCCAGAGATTTACGTTAAATTTTTGTACCCTACTTTTATTTAGCCATCACACTTTATTTGTCGTTTTTATATTACTTATTGTGTTGGCACTACGAACGAAGTTGACCTTAGTGTGAACACATTCGGAATGATTTAAAAAGTTCAATTTTACCTAACATGGACATAAATTCTAGGTATCCCACCAGCTCTGGATCACTTCCTGAACTATTCAAGATATTGAAAAGCAGGTTTCTCACAACATTGGCGATTCATGGAGCAAGTAACTTTCCCTAGAGATAGTGTTTGTAATACTTTTAGTGTACGAAACATTTTATCACCTTGTATTTTGTAGGTGAAATTAAGAATTTGCTTAGTAGAAATAGATAAATAATAAAACGAGGAACACAACGACTCATCATTTGTTAATGTTTTAATATAATTTGAGTATAAAATACAATTTTACGACATGGTGAAAGAATAATCACATGTGATTTTAAACAAAACGGACAATATGTCGTTTAGTAGCCCTTGAAACTGTCGCCTTTGAGGAAAGTAGCCTTTGCAACGCAGGGACTGTTACGGTAAGAAGAGAAATTGAGAGCGGTGGGGGTGAGATTGTACGGATTGTGTACGGAAATACAGTAATCTGTGATCTTGACAAAAGGGTCAAGTGGAGAAACATCAATATTAAGGTTCAAAATGAGAGATATTCGGATGTAGAGAGCTGAGCTCTTGATATCTATTGTCTTTCCTAAGAAACTCCTATTCTGTTCATTCAGGAGCTTAAATTACCTCTTGAACTATTGTGGACCAAAACGTTGTTTCAATAGCAAGAAACCTAGTTCTTCGTTGCCATTCATTTGCCTCTCCCTTGCCGGTTCATTCGGGGGAAAGCTAGTTTGCATAGAGCACATGTCTCAAGGTCCAGGCTCATTTCTAAGAATTCTCTAGTCCATACATATAGGGAGATTATTTTATTTGTTATCCTATGTAAAGCCGTTGATCTGAAGGTGACAATCCTTCTACCTATTTTATTTACGCCTCCAATAACGGTTTACTTTTCTGAAGGAGTGTATGACGTGGGCGAAATGCTTTTGGACCGGCGTACCGTGCGGACGGGGGCGCGGAGGGGAGGTGATAGGAGGCCCGTTACCTCACTCCTGCAACCGAGTGTGTACACAGCAAGAATTTTCAAGGTCTAAGTTATTTTCTGAGTTACCTTTACACCGTTCACGAAGCAAGCTCTTTTTACGTAAGGTTATGGTTCGCCAAAATAGTCGATCAGAGACAACAAACCACGTTCCACTTGCCAATTCATTTCTCTCTCCATGAGCGGTATATTTGGATGAAGGAGTGTGTGGGGACGGCAATTATTATTGGACCTGCGGGAGGTGTGCGAGTGAGTGAGGATTAGAAGGAGCGGGACTGTGCGGCGCGTCACCTCTTTTGCAGCGGAGTGTGTAGGGAGCACTATTTCTCAAGGACCAAGCTCTTTCTCAAGTCCGTTAACTCCTCTTACTTACGTTACCGTGAGCCAAACCGTCGATCCTAGCTCCGCCTGCCAATTCGTTTCAGTCTCCATCAGCGGTCTGTTTGGCCGAAAGAGTGCGTGCAGCCGACTGATTTTTCTGTGGACAGCGTGGGCGGGGCACGGGTGAGGAGGGGCGGGGCCGGGCAGGGCCAGGACGCACATGACCTCGACTTTTGCAGCGGAATGTATACGGAGCACCATTTCTCAAGGAGTACCTAGCTCTTTCTTAAGGAGTACCTAGTCCGTTAACAACACTAGTTCCTTTTACTTACGTTATCGTGAGCCTAACCCTCTATCCGGGGAAACAGTCCTAGCTCCGCCTGCCAATTCATTTCCGTCTCCATGAGCGGTCTATTTGGCCGAAGGAGTGCGTGCGGCCGACAGCATTTTTTGCGGACGGCGTGGGCGGGCCGCGGGCGAGGAGGGGCGGGGCCGGGCCGGGGCGCGCGTCACTTCCACGGCGCGGATCCCGCCCGAGGAGATGAATATGCGCGCGGGGGCGGCGCGAGAGGCGGGCCGAGTGTGCGAGCATTATGTTGATGAGATTTCCGGGGAATATGAAGGGCTCCTATTTATCCCGCGTGAAGTGGCGCCGGCAGGCGGTCGGGATTAGTTTCCTGCGGAAGGCGGCCGCCGCCGCCGCCGCCGCCACCGCCGCCACCGCCGGCACCGCCGCCACCACCGCCGCCACTGCCACTGCCACCGCCACCACCACCGCCACCACTACCGCCACCACCACCGCCACCACCACCGCCACCACCACCGCCGCTGCCCCCGCCCCCGCCCCCGCCCCCGCCGCCGCCGCCGCCGCCGCCGCCGACGTAGAGGAGGAAGATCAGGAAGAGGCGCGGATGAAAGAGGTTATTCTTAGAGTAATGTTGATGGTCTTGAAAAAGTGAGGGTTTCTGAGTCATTGTTTGAGATATCCATGATGCTCTTGTTAAAATTGGTAGTTTGTAGGGTTGAAGTTAGTGGTTTGTGCTCCTGATGTTTGTACTCTGGGCAGTGGTATGGTGTTTACATGTAAAAACTTTTACAAATTTAATGTTTAGGAGTAGACGAAATGAAGTGCACTTACTATATATTTCTTTGTAATCAGGTGGCTGTTACTGATCGTACTTTCTTGGTTGTAGTGATACTGTCTGCTAGTTGCGACAATGATTGGTTTTTGTCCATGGTTGAGTTTGCTGGAGGTTATGTCAGAAGCGGTAATGATACTTTTGAAGGCGATGGCCTTGATCAGAGCATACCACCGCCACTGCCATGTTGTTTGTTTACCGCTGCCAAGCCCGTAACACACCAGAATGGTGACCCCTACGTGATGGCTAAATGATTCTCTGCTACGTATTTCTTCGTTCTCATCAAATTTAATATCTTTCATACATTCCTAACTCTGAACACTGAGGAATCTGTCTCGCATGATGTTGGCGCTGGTATTCGTTTACCACTGACGAAGGGCTCCTCCAAACATTTATGAGTATGAAGTTCTGTATTTGTACGGGTATCATCGAGGCAAAGTACATGAGCTGTACGCTTTGCTTATATTTTAGTAAAGTACTCCTTTTTTGGAAGCTAACCAACTTTATTTCTAAAATGTATCTTCTCATTACGTACTGCTTATGAAGCTCTATTTGATCCTTCCCTCCTCCCTATTTTGAACCTCGTTCCTGCTGATTGCTTCTGCCTTGAAAAGGCGATTTTTCCTACGGACTCGGCATACTGATGAGCTCTGCCATAGATGAAGGTAATAGCATCGGATGGCGGAGAGACTGTGATAGCCACTGGTGACAAATGTATAGAGCAACCAAAATGAAAAATCTATCCACGGTTTGCTTGTCATCTCATTTGCGGCGTTAGCTTATTTTTCCTGTAGAGTCCATCCAGCTACTCCAGCATTTTGCAGCTTCTCCCTTTCTAAGTAATACTCTCAGGGTACGCCCACTAAGCGAAACAACGTAATTTATTTGAATGGAAGATTACCACGATCCATCGTCGAAACATGTTCATGTATTAATAAATAAATTATGTTGCTTTCAGAAGAAAATGATTCCTCATTCGTGTATTTCAGTCTCAATTTTGCCTACTGAAATGCTACAGTTGAAACGCTACACGACGTCGTGTGGTTCCATTTAAATTTTCAGTAGAGTGTTCGAAATATGTGATAAATAATATTTTACTTCTATTCTCACATAAACAATATGCAGAGGTAAAACCATTATAGAAGCATATAGATATATATTGCCGACAATGTGCTCCTTCTAGTTTTCACTTCTCGTGTTCATGTTTTCTCCTTCATATCGAATATATTTCTCGATATGAAGATTCATTACATTGATTTCTGTCCAATTATTTCACATTGTACTCTGAACATCCTCATATAATTGACCATAAGTAATTCTGGACAGCCGCACCACATTCAGTTACTTAGTTATACCTAATGCTACTAATTGATACCGTCGTGTGGTTAATTAATGCACAGAGATATCCGACTACGAAATAGTATTTGTATATTTGGAGCTCATATAAATTCCAATATAATTCTGAACATGATCAAATCAACAAAAACCGATCAGAGCATTACAGAATCTGCTTGCAGGGCATTCATTAATTATGTGAACCATTCTATCACATAACATATTGGAATTATTGCATATACTACGCACGATCTAAAACAACGTGTACCTTCTTTGAAAAACGCCGCGAAATCAGTGTGTGAAGATTAATGCAGCCATTGCGATTTCTCATGAGATATCACATAACTGCTTAAAGATTCTGAAGACTTTCCACTCCACCTTACTACCCCCATCTATGCTTGCGCTCACACAGCACCTTGCATGTCGAGACGCTCTTAGCCCTTCCGATGCGATGGCAGTACTATCGGGGAATTACAGGAAGAGAAAAGTTGAAAGCGCGAGACGACATGCCTTGCTTCCTACCCTATAACGAAAGAAATGGGGATAGGTACATCGCGTGCGCGCGTGGGGCCTCGCGTTTTGGTTACTGCTCTCGAAGCCCCTCACACTAATTGAGGAGTAGGAAGTGACGTAACGCAAAGTCATGGGGATAATACTCGATAATTCGTTCCCAGTCAGCGATTTCCTTTGATGCCCAGACACTTATACCCTGGTCTGAGTAGTAGGCAGGTCATGACTATTAGCTCCTTGAATCAAAGAGAAGTCGTAAGGAATGGTTTGAGGAATAGGATAATGGTTTTTAGAGGTGCGATTTTTTTTCAATTTCTCACTAATGCATTAATCATTTATCGCACCTAACGTCTAATTGTATTTTTTCTCAAAAAGCGAGAGATAAATAAGGTTTAATCTATACTGTTTTCTAACGGAGGCGTTATAACCGATTTTACACATGCCAATTATTGTTATGTTTTTTGTTTAGACTTTTTATCTGAGTTATGGTTCAGTGCTTGATTTTTCAATTATTTAATGCTATAAAAATATTATATTGCACTAGGGATCTACTGGATTTATTATAGCACATAATGACTAGTTATAAGGAAAATGAAAGAAGAGTGATTTTATTTTTCTTCAGAATAGTGGATCGTTATTTTATTTTGATTCGAGTATATATTTGAGGGAAGAAAGTAAATGAAATAAAAAAGGGTGAAATAGTTACGGTTATTTTGTTTGTTTGTGATAGTTAATTTCCTAAATTTACAGTTATTCTGCCAAGCAAATTTTACCTTAGAACGTCAAGAACAATGCACGCGCAAGTTAGACGGGAGGAAGATACCAAAATCACTGATCAATAAACTATTCTTAAAAATTATACGAGGCTGTAATGTAAATAATCACCAAAGCTCTTTCGAAGATAATTGCAGGTGAATACGAAACAATTGTAGTTTGTGATTTAAAACTTTTTTTTGGCGGACGAGGCGGCATCTGAGAATATTGTGGTATACTTAACATGTACAATCCAAATTACTGGGGTATATCTTTCTTAAAACTCTTAAATGTGAAAAATTTCTTACTCAGGTGTATAACTATTCGTATGATATTGCGTGAAAAGAGCAAGTTAATTGTACTATTGTAGACTCTAACAGATAGACGTAACAGATAGAAACATTCGATGAAATACTGCAGTCGTAAAACGGAATATATGGTAGCTAATTATACACAATTGATTGGGTTAAAACCACAACGGTGTAAGTGACATTTTATATATTCTGAGAAATCTGATTATTTAAGACAATATTACTTTAAAGTCGTGGTGCTTTCTTTCATCATTAAAACCACGAAAATCCATTGCCCCTGAAACATAGCCTAAAATAGAAATGTTTTTCTCCAAATGCATAAAATGTCACTTACACCGTTTTGGTTTTCATCCATACAATTTTAATATTAATTTCAAAGGTAAGAAAACTGTACATTTAAGTAAGAATAAGAAGAAAAAAGTCAGGGATCTTTAGGATGTTATTGGTCCAAAAGTAGATAACCCACGATTACGCATGTGATTTCATAACCTGTTTGTAAACGACCACGCTTATTTGAACGCCCACCAGCGCAGCAGCAAATGAATTATACAGTGGAGGGTGCTGCAGTTAATGAACGGCAGCGAGCGGCCGAACGCCGAAAACCGCATTCGGCGACCGCGGCCGCAACGTATAACTTTAATTGTGGCGCGTGGGGGGTGACATATGCCCCGAGTCTCCTCCAGCGCCGGCGCGTCTGACGGCAGCGACGGCGGCGACGACGGAGGCGGCGCTAAATCGGAGTCCTCTCGAGCTGGGAGGCAGGGACGGGACAGCGCGGCGCCGCGCCCAAGAAGTGGGAGAAAAAGCGGAGGGCGGGGCGGGGCGGAGCGGGGCGGGGCGGGGCGGGGCGGGGCGGGGCGGGGCGTGATGGCGCGGGTGAGAAATTGGAATATTTCAAACGCAGCTGTGGATAACGCGCGGGCGGACGCGGGCGCCGACGCGGCGGCGGCGGCGGCGGCGCCAGCGGTGCTAGACAATGGGCTTCGGGACTCTCCAGAAACATTCCTCGCCTAATTGGTTTGGAGCGAGTGGCGGGGTGGGCGGGGCGAGCCGCGATGCGCGAGGGGTAGCCGGTGCGGAGGGGCGGGGCGGGGCGGGGCGGGGCGAGGGCGGCGAAGAGGCGGGTGGACTCCAGGAACCGCCGACTTTTTGAACGCATTAGCCGGCTAACGAGGAGTCATAAGAAGCGGCGCGTCGTATTTCAGCCGGAGGGTCGCGGGGGAGGGAGGGGGCGGGGCGGGGCGGGGTGGGGGGGGGGGGGCGACGCGACGCCTGCCCCTGACGCCGCCGTTAGCCCGAGAGGGCGTGAGAAATGCCCCGCGCTGACCGTTCGGCCACCCGCTCGACGCCGACGCCGGCGCCCGCGGCCGTGAGCGAGGCGAGGCGAGGCGAAGTGAGGCCGGCGTGGCCGCGGCGGGAGAGGCACTTGCGGAACTATGTCTGCCAAGTTCGCTAACAGGCGTTGAGTCCGCGGCACCTGTCGAAGCGGCGCGTGGGCGGTGGGCGGAGGGAGGGTAGGGAGATTCGGAACGCGAGGCGCACCCCGGATGCCTTCTCTTCATGGTTGTCATTGCGATGAGCCCTGTTTTATCATTGTGTTGGAGAAACGTAAGTTTTGTAAGAGTTGTGTTTGCTAATGGATAGAATATACGTAACAAACTTCGATCCCTTTCCTCAAAACCTGAACAAGTTTAATTTTTCCTGAATGTTTATATGTGTATTATAAATATCTTTAATATTATTCGGTGTAAGTAAGTATGTCTTTTATATCATTAAGTATTATTATTATTATTATTATTATTATTATTATTATTATTAATATTATTATTAATTATGTGCAGTGTAGTAGCGTTGTGAAACTGAGGAAAACGAGTGTGTATAAAAGACATTACAGCTCAGTGATTCGCAGTGCCGTGAAGTGACGTGTGGTGGAGTGCTATGAAAGATTGCACTGTGAAAAGTTCACGTTAATTTGTAAAGTTTGTAAAGTTGTTAAGTTTTATAATATTAAGTTAATGTATTCTTCCACCATGTTCTCAAACTTAGTTGCAGAATTAGTAATAAATCTAAATTATATATATATATATATATTGAAACCCAGATTATGTGTTTCATTACACTAATTAAATCATTAGTGTAAGAATTCAATAGCTATTCTGGACTGCGCGGTGCGAGCGCCGGGCGCTGCGAGCAGCGGGCAGCCGGCAACGGTCGCCGCCGCCACCGGTGCCCGCCGGGAGGCGAGCGTGAGAACGGCGGGTACAAGCGTGGCAGCGCGCACGTGCAAAAAGTTCGTTAGTTGGATTGAGGCGGCCGCCGCCGAAGGATGTGCCGACGTGCGGCCGGCGAAGTAGACGTTAGCAGAGCGGCGACCAGTGCGGACGTGTAGCGAGGGCTCTCCGCTAGTGAATGGACGCATGTAATACGCGACATAGTTATGTGATTAGGAATCGCAAAGTAATGGACATGTAAACAGAACATTAGAAGTATCAGTATAGTAAAAGATTAGTGTTGGTAAAATAATTGACGTCGCTCTTATTAGTTGGTGCGGAGGGAACATTCTTGAAAGCGTGCGGTACAGAACTGTGACCAGTATACGGAGTAGGCGGGGGTCGTGTAATTAAACCCACTAATGGACAGTGATTCGAGGAAGGTGCGCAGCCGAGGTATCAAGATCCTGTTCGGGGAAGAATTGTTGGAGCATCAGCCGTGGATGATCACCACGCCATCTGCTGCCGACGGCCCGCAGCAGTAGCAGAGGTCGACAACCCTGTCGGCACGAGCGGCTCGACGAACTTCATAGGTATTCAAACGGGGCCCCGAAGGTATGAAAGTTGTATTTTACTCTTAATCTTGGTACCAAGGCGGAGTATAAAAACGGTGTCTGATTATGTAAATAGTAACTTTGATTTAAAATAAATCTTGTCATAATTGTATTTCTATGTATGAATAACTTCCCCAACGTTGCACCGACTTATCCTAGGACCCATTCACGTAAAAGACACCCTCTCTTAGTGTTATATTGCAGTGAAGATATCCGGCACCACCAGGAATGTCACAGCTGGCGCCCGAACAAGTGGATAACGTATAGTTAAGAAATGTGGCCTGAGGAAAGTTGGTGAAATGTTGGAAAATCATGTGCATGTAATTGATGTATAGTAATGCAGGGTACAGATGAGAAGCAGGCAGTGTAAAGTGTATTATTATAGAAAAAAAAATAACAATACATGTGTTAGCAAAAACATGCACAAGTCAAGTAAGCATAATGAAATGTTGATAATTACAAAAAATGTTGTTGTGTAATTAATGGCGGGCTGACATAGGCAATTATTTGTGTGCATCCAATATATAGTTAATATTGTAGTTACTGAGGTTATGAAAACCACACATATACATATTACAGATAATATAATGTAATAGAATTTCAAATTTTGTAAGACATATTAATAATATTTGAATTGCTTGGCAACGTTTAATAACATTGAAAATAAAGAAATGGGGAAGTAGTAATAATTCTTGTGAGAGTATAAAGGTGGTTAATAGTGTTGTACAAATTGTGCACAAAATTTTTTTTGCTGGGAACATTCACTCAGTGGTGCATTATCTATTGGTGATGGTAAAGTGTGGGGAATTTAGTAGAAGAGATACCAGGTTGGGAAATATATACCAGCAGTGTGAATGTTTGTTGTGAATATCTATATGGTATTATTGTGGAAAATTCAGGGAGGAGATATGACATGCAAATGTGAATGATGATTATGTACATAATATAGCAATAAGTGCGTTGAAAAGTAATTTCAATTAATAAGGGACTTATTATAATTTGAAAGCATTTTTGTGTAATAGTATTAATGAGTCTATTAGCAGTGTATATGTGTTTCAATGGTAATAATATTATGTATTGTAAGGATTATGTTTATGCATTGGTAGGTGAGTGGAAATTTATATGGCTATTGAATTAGTGTTATTGTATTTTGGTGGTGAGTGAGGGTTGTTCGTCATTAGTTAGCAATTGAAATAGGTGTGAATTAATCCAATCACGAAGTGCATACAGTGTTGTGGTAGGCATAATAGATTAATAGGGCAACTGTTGTATCGCTAGGTGAGGCAAAAGGAAAATTTGTACGAGCATTTAGTGGAGCTGGGATCGAACGTGAAGCTAAAAAGTAATAAAATGGAGGAGCAAAATGTAGTATTGGACTCGGAGGGGAAGGCGGAGCAAGTAAGGGAGATAGATGTAGGAATCGATAATAGCATTTCATCGGAAAGTAGGGATAGTGGAATTGGGAGCCGGTTGGACGAAACGTCAGGGGATAGCTTTAGTAAAGAAGTAGAAGTGACATCAACACCGATGATCCAGGCAACAAGAAATCCAAATCTGGGGGGTGGGGAAAATGCTATCACAAACTTTATGCAGATAATCATGATGAAACTAGACGAACAGAAAATATTAGCAGAAGACCAGAAGAAGGCGGCAGAAGAACAGAATAGGAAGTTATTAGATGAACAGAGTAGGAAAGCAGAAGAACGGGATAGGAAGGCAGATGAACGGAATAGGAAGATGTTCGAACAACTGAATGGGAAACTGGATGAACAGAAAATATTCACAGTGGAGCAGATTAGGAAGTCAGCTGAGGAGCAGAAAATATTCACAGAGGAGCAGAACAGGAGGTTAGCTGAAGAACTGAATAGGAAAGTAGAGGAACAGAACAAGAAGTTGGCTGAAGAATTGAATGGGAGATTAGATGAACAGGATAGGAAATTCGAGGAACGGATCAGCAAATTACAAGAGGAATTAAGTGGGAGAATAGGACGCGCCGAAGAACAAATTGAGTTAACGAAGAATGAGATGACTAAAATTGCGGAGCGGGTAGAAAGTCATGAGCAATGGACTGCCGAAGAATTAGGGAAACAGAAAAAGGAGTTAGAATCCCAAGTAATCAGCCTGGGGGGAGAATTAGAGAACAAGCTATGCCAGCAATTAGATGCTAAAACTGCTAAGCAGGACGAGAAAATTGAAAGGATGCAGTTAGTAGTCAAGGAAGAAATGCAGGAGAATAAGCGGGAATGCGAAGAGAAGGTTGTGTTACTACGAACAGAGATTGAACAAATAAAAGAATGCAAGGCATCCCCAATTGCAGCAAGCGGGACGGTACCATTTACCCCTCCAAGATCACTAAAATTTTCAGGAGACGGGAAAGAAAATCCATGTATATTTATGAAGGCAGCAGAACGACATCTAGATGTTATCAATACTTCGGAAAGGTGTAAAATACAATTGTTATATTTAATGTTAGAAGGCAACGCAAGGATATGGGCCGATACATTTGATAAGTTTCCCGAATCAGTAAAGGCATTTAAAGATCGATTCCTTGAGCGGTATTGGAATGAGGAAATTCAAATTAATTTTAAAATCAGCTTAATGAATAATCATTACAACCAGTCAATGGGAAGTTTGCGGGAATACGCAACAAGGCGTATTATGGAATACAAAACGCTATCCCCACCGATGAGCGATCAGGAAATAATATGTGTACTGACAAGACAGTTCCCAGTTACGGTGCAGAATCTTTTACGTAGTGTGCAGCACACCGACCTGGAAAGATTCCAGAATGTGTTAGGAGGGTACGACTTGACATTTGCAGGCGTACCAAAGAACAGAAATGAAGGGAATGTTAATATGGTTAGATCGGAACGTAACCAGGGGCAAGGGAATGATAGGAGCAATGATTACCAGAGAAACCAACGCGGAAGAGGGGGAGACGGATGGAGACCAGAGCCGGGGAACCAGAGACCGGACTGGAACAGATCTAATTCAAACCATACGGAGACGCGAGGCGGGGGCGGGAATGCACCCGACCTATTAGCACAGCCTAGCACAAGTAGTGATCAAGGACACTATTTAAACTAATAGAGTCCGCGGTGATAGGTGGCCCCATTGCGGACGCGGAAATCGATGACGTAAACGCGGTCTCCATAAACGCTATGCAGCCGGTAACCTACGATACCCAACCGTGGCGGAGATGTAAGAACTCAGCGGTCAGAATCAGGAAATGTCCCACGATATCGATAGAATGTGAAGGCATAATTAAAGAAGCTTTAGTGGATACAGGGTGCACGACTACAGTAGTATCAGAAGAAATGTATGAGGAGTTAAAAGCAACGGGAAAAGAAGTAATGTGTTTGCCTATGAATAGGGCGTATGTGATTGGGGCAACTCAGAAGAAGTCAAGCCCCATCACAAAACAAATCATGTTTCAAGCCAGGATTGGCAACCAAGTATACGAGATGGTGGCCCTGGTAGTCAAAAAATTATTGTATTCGGTAATCATAGGGACGGATTTTCTGGTCGATCACAGAGTAAATATAGATCTAGAACGGCAGGTGGTAGAACTGGGGAGCCAGGCGGTAGGATTTGACTTGGGGATGGACGAAGAATACGAAGCGTGTACGGGCGTAATGGCAGAAGATTCATTAGAAGAACAGCTGAGGCAGCAAATGGAGAAGCAGATTGAGAAATTTGCGGAAGAACAGAGCAAAGAATTAGGTAAACAGAAAAGATCCGAGGAGGAACAGAATAGGAAGGCGGAGGAACGGAATAGAAAACTAATAAAAGAACAGAACGGGAAGGTGGTTGAAGAACAGATTAAGAAGCCGGCAGAAGAAATGGGAAGAATCACAGAAGAACGGAATAGGAAGCTCATCGAAATATGCGAAAAACCGTATGGGAAAGCGGAGGAACTGGATAGGAAAGATGATGTGCTAAAATTTCAATCATACCATCAAGTAGATGCTAGGGTTGCGGTAGCAGATAGAAACGAGGGGATGACGAACCAAATCCATGAAGAAGTCAAGACAGCGGAGGGCAAAACGGTGGAGGTCCAAATCGAGGCCGAGGAGGATGTTTATAAAGTGAAAGTGAAAACGGAAGAGTTGAAGTTAATAATGGATGAAGAAGTGGACATGAAAATAGAAGAAATGGAGCGTATAATAGAAGAAGAAATCGTGGAAAATACACGAGGGTGCGAAGAGAAAATAGTACACGAAGAGGTTAAACAGGAAGAAGACGAGAAAATGCCGCCAAGTGTCAAGTATGGGGTGACACCAATTATGCCTCCAAAGTCGATGAAATCTCTGGGAGATGGGACGGAAAACCCTAAGGTAGTTATGCGAGCAGAAGAACGGCACCTAGCATCAAACAACATATTGGAAGGATATAAGGTCCAGTTATTACACTCAATGTTAGAAGAGAACGCCAGGACATGGGCAGAGAATTTTGGTATATTTCCGAAATTTTTGAAGGAATGTGAAGACAAGATTTCCGTACGAAAGCGGAGCGAAGAAACCCAAATAAACATCAAGAGCGACCAGAGGAACAGCCATTACAACTACATTACGGGAAGTCGTAGTGAATACAGAACGAAGAGCATTATGGAACCAACAACATTAGTTGCTCCTATAAAATATCAAGGAATTAGTTGCATGTTAACGCAACAGTATCCTGTCACCGTGCAGAGCTTACTGGGCAGAGCAGATCATACCGATTTAGGAAGGGGTTTGAAGATATTGGAGAGGTACGAAGTCACCTTTGCAGACGCCCCAAAGCATGGGAATGAAGGAGATGTAGGCAGGTCCAAAATGGAGCGAAGTCAGGGGCGAGGGAAGAATGATGGTATAGTCAACCATTGGTACAAACGTAGAAGAGGTCGTAGCTGGAAATGGGACGACACTTACCAAGATGTGCCCAACACGCTGGAAGCTATGTCCTACAACTGTGAGTTAGGAAATCACTGTCAGCAAAATGGGGATGAACTGTCGCACAAGAGACAAGACATAGTAGGACATTACAAGCTTCAAATCGGAAACCTGGTTCAACATGGATGGAAAATAGTGAAGTGTAAATAAGTGTAATGTTAGGGTTAATATAAGTAATCATATGTTAATTCGATTCTAAGTTATAAGTGTATATAGGGCGTCGAGCAATATGCAAGAGAGTGCAACCATCGGCAGTGACGATGTTGTTAGTGTGAATTTTTCCAGAAGCGGAAAAAATTCAAAAAAGAAAAGGGGGGGGGGTAATGAAACCCAGATTATGTGTTTCATTACACTAATTAAATCATTAGTGTAAGAATTCAATAGCTATTCTGGACTGCGCGGTGCGAGCGCCGGGCGCTGCGAGCAGCGGGCAGCCGGCAACGGTCGCCGCCGCCACCGGTGCCCGCCGGGAGGCGAGCGTGAGAACGGCGGGTACAAGCGTGGCAGCGCGCACGTGCAAAAAGTTCGTTAGTTGGATTGAGGCGGCCGCCGCCGAAGGATGTGCCGACGTGCGGCCGGCGAAGTAGACGTTAGCAGAGCGGCGACCAGTGCGGACGTGTAGCGAGGGCTCTCCGCTAGTGAATGGACGCATGTAATACGCGACATAGTTATGTGATTAGGAATCGCAAAGTAATGGACATGTAAACAGAACATTAGAAGTATCAGTATAGTAAAAGATTAGTGTTGGTAAAATAATTGACGTCGCTCTTATTAGTTGGTGCGGAGGGAACATTCTTGAAAGCGTGCGGTACAGAACTGTGACCAGTATACGGAGTAGGCGGGGGTCGTGTAATTAAACCCACTAATGGACAGTGATTCGAGGAAGGTGCGCAGCCGAGGTATCAAGATCCTGTTCGGGGAAGAATTGTTGGAGCATCAGCCGTGGATGATCACCACGCCATCTGCTGCCGACGGCCCGCAGCAGTAGCAGAGGTCGACAACCCTGTCGGCACGAGCGGCTCGACGAACTTCATAGGTATTCAAACGGGGCCCCGAAGGTATGAAAGTTGTATTTTACTCTTAATCTTGGTACCAAGGCGGAGTATAAAAACGGTGTCTGATTATGTAAATAGTAACTTTGATTTAAAATAAATCTTGTCATAATTGTATTTCTATGTATGAATAACTTCCCCAACGTTGCACCGACTTATCCTAGGACCCATTCACGTAAAAGACACCCTCTCTTAGTGTTATATTGCAGTGAAGATACCCGGCATCACCAGGTACGTCACAATATATATATATATATATATATATATATATATATATATATATATATATATATATATATATATTTCCTAACGTATATTTCCTGAATATTATCGTATTTATTAGCAGTCGCAAGTCTTACAAAACTTAGTTTCTCCAACTCAATGATAAAACAGGGGAATGCCTATGTAAGAGTTATTGGAAGGTCAGTGTTTTTTAATGATGTTTCTGAAGTTTCCTGGGCGACTAAAATGTTTCTATTGGTGCAAGTAGCAGCGAGCCGGTGGTGTACTGCAGAGACATCTTTTAAATACAACAAGGCTCAGTCATATCTTACTCTCCAAGTATAGAATAATTGATTTCTTTATTGAAACATGCATAATGATTTGTTTGTAGTCAAATTCGAAGTCCTTTTGAGTTGTCGTTCAACCTCTTGTATTAATATTACGCAAAATAATTTGGGTTATAGTAAATAAAGATCTACATGTGGCGTTGAATCAAATGAAAATTTAGCATGGTGGACATTGGTGGCTTTAGAGATTCGTAAGTTTTAGTTGGTCCAAGAATGAGAATTTTACTATGCTGTGTTAAAAATATGTAACACAGTACTCCACCTAGTTTTGAACCCCTTCATTTGCTATATAGGGTAATACGATGAAGCTACAAACATTTATTTAGATTTAACAATGTATAACAACATATTTATCTCTGGAAAAGACTGGCAGTAATTTACTATAGACCAATGAGCGTATCGGCTATTGCAAATTACTGAGTTTCTTTAATCTTTGTTAAACACGTTCCATGTTGTACGGGAAAATAGAATATCTCAATACAATACGGAAAAAACATAACGGTCTTCTTAAGTTTATTATAGTATTTTGTCTAAATAATGAAGAGGAAATCCCTGTTAATACTAACTTGCTGAAAACCGTTTCCCATTGAAAAACACTCTTCACAAACACTGCATAAGCACATTTAATAAATGCAAACATTTCTTTCTCGCGGCATCAAATTTTAAGCAGCTCCTTTCCTTCCTTTTCTCCATCAGCGGCGCTCTCCGCTTTCCCAGCAACGCGCACTTTGAGTCGCGGAGTCGCACGCACTACAACCATTAATGGAACGTTTCTGAAATCAAGAACTTGCATATTAAGTTACGCGCCATCTATTCGCGTCTCCAGACGGGCAAGGAGCCTCCTTCCCTTCCTTTCCCCTCCTCTCTCACCCTCTCCTTTGCTCTTGCTCTCTCGCCGTCGTTTTTCTCCCTCTGTCCCGCTTCCACGTTCTTTAACATCGTTTCCAGGGCACGAAGAGCCCCAATGTGCCGTTTACTCAGGGCCAAACCCTGCAGCCAATTTGCTGCAGGCGCAAGTTCAAAGCGCAACCTCTTCCGGAACCTTTCAACAGGCGACAGGAGCGTCTTGACAGGACCCGGCACCTGCTCCGGCATCAGTGACTCACTCTCCGAACTTAACGCTATCGTCTGTATGATGTGATCGATGAATGATATCGTGTTGCTGGGCGTGATAATTGGTGTGGATATTAGTTATTTAAGTGTTGGGCAAGTTTCTATCAATGGATGTTCCGTTGTTCTCATCAACTTATCATGGAAGGCGAGTTCCGGCGCCAATCTACACGTCGGCAGGCGTGGTTTTCCTCACCCAGGTATCTCCCACCAGCCCTAACACAGAAAAACCCTAAGATGGCCTCCGGACATGTGTGGTAATATAGCGAGTGTAAGTGTGTATAAGTAAGAGGTGCGGTTAGGACAAGAAAGAGGAAGGAAGGTCCATGATCGTTTATTAGAATGATGCCCCTGCATTCCTCTACATCGGAGAAATTACGCAAAACTATCGACCTGAGGAGTCGGTCACTAAGACTCTCCTGAACGTAGCGGTTGCATACGACCTAGCTATGTAATCCTTAATGTTGCGGTCGAATTGGACCTATCTATGTAACTAGAGTCGAAAATCCTGTCACTAGTGACTAAAATCCTGCCACCGTTGGGACTCTAGGACCTCCCGGTTGGAGACACTGCAGTGACTTCAGGTGATACCCTACGCCTATCAATCTGATGGGATAAAGGGAATCACTGCATTAAACGTAATTGAACACGAGAGTAATGTGAATGGACTTAAATATTTTGTGCTCGTTGTCAGTGTGTTGAAGAATGTCATCTGCAGAAGGTTTGCATTAATTCCCAGCGCGGGAATGCTTCCAGTTTATTTTTTATCATTTTTCGATTGGCATTTATATCAAATCAACTTTTTAACCCTTAACTACCATCCATACAATATGCATCCTATATATGACCTTAGTTATTAGGAATTGAGAATAAAGATAAGTCTTAAACACAAGAGTGCTGGGGCCTATTTTTTCGTATTAAGGTTTTTCTTACCTGAAATTGAGAAATAAGTGATATTTTGGGTAAGTTTGTTGAAAAAAAGTTGAAATTTGCAACGGATAACTAATACGAAGAGAAATTTTGAATTTAATTACAACCTTCAAACCTAATATCTTATGTTTCTAATGAATTGTTAGTAATAATGCCCAGATGAAAAGTGAGGAAGCTACTTTCACGGCACTCAAATACACTAACAAAATGGAAAAGGAAAAGAATTTGCAGCTACTCGTACTCAGCCTGCAGAAATATAATTATTTCTTATCAACATATTTACAGCAGAAATAAAGGAGAATGTTTGAGGAGTTTCCTCTATTACTACAACTCAATTCATATCAAAGTAATTAACAGGGTATTCTCCCCAAAACTATGTGCTTTGGTTGCGGTTTGTTAATAATAAGACTACAATTACAATTCAAAGATTTACTATTCATTACGAAACTTATTGCTAATTTTTCATAATAAAAGATAATTCGCCAGTACATAATTTTCAGCATCAAAATAAAAATGGAACTATGCGTCTGTGTTCATAAATAATATGTACAAATCATAGTTGAAAATTTGTCAGTCACTACAATATGGATGTCATTCACAACATAGAAATATAAAAGAATTAAAATAGTAAATTGCAAATGATATAATGCTTTGATGATGATTAGCAAATGATGAAGTGATGAATTGCAAATAATTATTTTACTGTGAAACATATGTCAACAATTTAATATATCGTCTGTATGATTTCTTTCCTATAATATTATTTCTTTTATCTTATCATTTCCATTTCACTTCCCTGAAAGTCATGCAATATTTTTCGCATACATACATCTCCGTATGCATACAAAAGTCATGCAATGCAAAGCGGGAAGACCACTTTACTTTTCTATTGTGCCCAATGCTATGCAGGCAAGAGAGAAGACAATCTTCTCACTGTGTCAACAGATATCAAATATTCGCCAGGCGCATCTGACGGCTCTTCTATATCGGAGCGATAGGAAAACATTTCGGTGCAGGGATGAGGGCGATGCTCGGGGAAATTCACATCGATTGACATCTCGAAAGGGTTGCAGGGGGAAGTCAATCCTCTGGGCGTCAGGACGTGTCAAGTCGCTTCGCGCAAGTCGACTCGCTTAAGAGGAGGGCGCAGAGGGAGAGGAAGAGCGGAAAGGGAAAGAAAAAATGCAGGTGGAGGAAGAGAGGAAGGAGGAGGAAATCGCTTCGAAGTCGATGGCAACCGACAGGAAGCTAATGTCACTCGCATGAGGAAGAGGGGATCTACATAGATGGGTCAGCGGTATGGGTTGGTAATAGTGATGATGTGAAGGTAATAATTATGAAAAGGTAATGGTACCGAGTGATGTGTGGGAGATACACTGCGAGAAATAGTATTGACCAGTGTGGCAGAATTGTATGTTTCGATGACTCAAAAGTATAGAGCAGCCTATGGTAGTAATATGGTAATATATGCTATTAATGAAATGCACTGCATGAATGTGCTGGCATTCAATTCAGTGAAGATGAGATTATGATGATAGAGAATTCGGTGAAATATTGATGTGTGGGTTTTCGTGGTTTCATTTTGAAATGGTTAAAATAATTTTGTTTTCGTTCATTAAAATTTATTTGTCGACGAAATAGATAAACATTACAAATTTGGCCACTGCTTTATTTTTGATAATAGTATGGGCAATGCTTCTGATCGATTATACTACTAATGAAGATAGAATTGTATTAAAACACAATGGGAAGGCAGGAGTTTTGTAGTGATTACTTTATTGACGTAACAGAAACGAATGCAGATTAGTTTGTGTACTGTGAGACAAATAAAATAAATGACTTCATGAAATGAAAGATGCTGTAACAAACAGAACGGGAACTGTTTACTAAAGTGACACCACTCCACTATCAACCTCTACACAACAGGGTGGAAAGTCGGTTACTTTGCAAGTCGCTCCAGAGGTAGGATTGCGAGGGCTATAAAGGCATTGAGGCGAGGCGGATGGCGGTGTGGGCGGCGATGTGCAGAGGTGAGGGTCCCGGTGCGAGGGCAGCGCCGACAGGACCCGTGGTGACCTCCCTCCTTCCCCCACCCCGCGCCGCCCCGCCCCGCCCCGCCCCACCCGCCCCGCCCTGCCCCACCACATCCAGCGCCGCGCCGCCCCACGCCGTTTCCTGTGCCCGCTCGGGGCTGATTTTAAAATTGAATTTCCTGCCGTTTGTACGTCGAGCGCTCCGGGCCGCGCGTAACCCAATTATGCCGCCTCTCTACCGCCCCCGCCCCCGCCCCCGCCACCGCCGCGGCCCCCAACCCTTTCGCTACCGCCACCGCAGCTGCCACGCCCACCGCCAGCCGCCAGCCACCCGGCCCCACCCCGCCGCTACAACCACGACGTTTGCATCTGACTGTTCCTGCACCACTGCCACCATCACCATCAGCACCATCATTACCGGTACTACTGACATTACCGTCTCCTCCGACATCCCTACCACCATCTTCGCCACCAACAGTGCTGGAAACGTTACCACCATCACTATCTCAACTCACAACACCGTCTGCACTACTCTGGAACCTTCCCTTTTGCCCATCAAGACAACTGCAGACGTACCTATCACCAAACCACTAGTAATATGTATGTTAATTCAGTTTAGTTATATATTGACCATCGATTCATGCCTACCCTTTGATTTTCTCTGCCTTCCCTTTTCTAATACTCATAGTTTAATCACAATACTCTGAACTAGGAAAATTTTCAATTTCTAATAATAATTAGGGGCAAAAAGTACTTAATTTTTGCTATTATTGAGTCTTGTGCACATCTATAATATTTTATTCTGTTGTATACTTACATTTTCCTCAGTTGTGTTTGTAATTTCTAGAAGTCTACGCTGCTAAAGACGCATGCCCTAATACAAGTCGTGTGTCCATTCACCCTCCTGCTTGCTTGCTCAGCAAGCAGTGCCGTTGCTCTGTGCCTGTTGATGCGACATCGTCAGCACATTCATTCATCCCCCTCGGGCACGAGACAGAAGCAAACGAGGCAGCTTCCTGTTCTCGGAAAAGTTAATTGGAGAGAGAAGAGTTTCAATTTCTGTAGATTCCTGGATTCCATCCTTTTGGTGTCCCTCTCAGAAATATCTTCAGATCTGCAACGTTGTTGCAGATGAAGTTGGAGCATACGCCGGCCTATATTTGGAACGATTTAGTTAAGAATTTCTGTGTAAACGGGACAAAATAAAAAAAACTGTACTTCTTAAATGGTACCCATTTTTCAAGGAGGAGTACGAAGTACTGTTTTCATCCGTGCAGAGCTTTCGCCGAAAACAGTGTTTTAATCTTTATATCAGTAGTCCTGCGAATTATTTTAATGAAGTACTATGTATCTGTGGAGAATTGTTCTGTCTTATAATGCGTTCATTAATTGTAGATTTTTAGTGAATATTGCATATCTCATCATATTCATTTAGATAAAGGAAAGATAAATTAGCAAAGTTCTTTTATCTTCAAAAATATTTAATGAATATCTCACATTCATGTACATTTGACAAAAAGAGTTCAAATGGTCTGTATTTTTCGAAATATATAACACTCTATATCGTAAATTAGTATTCTTATCCAAGAATTCGTCCTTCTAAATCATTTTTTGCAGTCAACACTTCATTATATGTAAGATCTCAGAAAAATATTTATCATTTATTTGACAATTTTAAAAATGATTCACCCTAAATTCCAAAGTGTGAAACGTGTTATGTAAATTGTTTCGTAATAAATCAAATAACCGTAATAACATAATTCCAAAACAGATTTTAAATACCAAGATAATATTTAAATGTAAATTGTGTTTCGTTTACTAGGAAGTATTTTAATTTTTATATCTTATTTTGTCCCATGTAACTGGAGTTTTTGTTGAAGAATCCAAAAATGGACCTTCACACAATGCCATTCACAATTCCTCTAAAGTTTCCATGAATTTTGAATCGTTTTTATAATCGGACGTTCAGAGAGTGTTTTAGATTTCTATTTCAGAAAATCATTGTTAATATATGTCATAAGCAAATAATACTAATTTTAAATACGATTGATTAAACGCAAAGTAGAGAAAGTGTGTCTTGAAAGAGTGTTGAATTGACCTTTTGTCCTATTTCCATCTAGTGTCCAATTTAGTTCAATGCCTTACACTAAAATACTTCACTCTCTTTCCGTGTTAATTCTCTTAAGTGTCTCAAATTGTTGCATACGCAAACGAGTTTCATTTTGCAATGGCCGCTCAGCCTTGAAAGACGAAAGTCCGGCTTTGCGTCGCTTTCTGCACTCACAACTCCGCCGCGCGACCACCATTTCACACAAGCATTCTGAGGCTCGTCCACACATGTGGTGCTGAAGCAGGCCGGCGAGCTCTTCATGCCCACTGCAAGGCGACGTATGCGGTGCCACAGGAGCAAGGGGGGGGGGGATTGGGCGGTGAGGCGATGGCGTCGGCGCTTGGAACCGAGGGGGATTGCGTCCTCTGAGATGGTAGCAGCGGTGACGGTAGAGATGGGATGAGAGGTGCTTTGCATGGGGGTGGGTAGTATCCTCACAGGAGATAGCAGCGGTGACGGTAGAGTGGGCTGAGCACGGCCTGGTTAGCGTCCTCAGAGATAATAGCAGCGATGACAGTAGCGATGGTATTAGAGGCAATTTCTTTGGGGTGGGTAGTAACCTCAGAGTAAGTAGAATTAGTGACGGTAGAGATGGTAGCATTGGTGCTGGGCACGGGGTGGGTAGCGATCTCAGAGGTGGTAGCAGCGGTGACGGCGACGTGGGTGGGTCAGTGAGGCCGGGGGCAGAATAGTGGTGGAGGATGCGGTGACGGTGATAGCGGATATAGTGGGGATGACCCTGAATACGTGGGAGGGGCAGCGAGGTACTAAGCGGAGAAGGGTTGGTGCTGACGGGGTGGGTACGGTGACAATGGAAGAGGTTCCAGTGGTGAGAAGGAGGGAGAGGTGGGACTCAGAGGTGGCGGTAGGGGTGGGGGCGAAGAAGGCAAGGAAGTGTTGGCGGGGCTGTAAGGGTGCGGTGGAAGCGTGGGCGGGGCGATGGTGCCGTGGCGGTGGTGAGCAGCGTGGTCTGCGAGTGCCTGGAGCCTAGAACCCCCCTCCACCGCCCGCCCGTCTGTCAGACCACGCGCCTTTGAAACTGGACTAGGACTTGTCTTTTAGTGTGCGGCTCTCTAAATTTCCCTTTGTGTTCGCCCCTCTGCTACTATTGTGTCCTCCGAGCTTTTCATGCCTTCCTCTTTTTCGCGCGTGGGCCGTGTCCCTTGTTACGCACAATTTCGTTTCGTTTGTTTTCACAAACGCTTTATTCTGGAAATTTGAGGTTTTCCTGGAACAGTTTCTTATTAGCGGTTGCTCCATTTGTTGCTGAAAGGAACGAGTTGTCAAGTTTTTTCGGTACATTATAATAGTTCCGAGAATTATAATAATAATGACAATGTTGTTGTCAGTTAGAAAAAGCTACTTCCGTCTTCAAGTAGTCGAGAATTCCATATATAATATAAATTCATTTTTGTATATTCTTTATTGTATTCATAAATATCACAATTTTTCCTCATAATTTCGCATCGAAGATAAAATTGCTAATGTACCGTCCATAATTTCAAAGCCCTTTAATGTATTAATGTTTTTTTCTTTACAATTACAATTAAATGAAAAAAATGTTTCTTTATAATCGTGCAAAAATAACCTTCCAAATCTGCTTCCGTTACTTTGCTTCTCAGAAAATTGATATTGTTTGCAAGTGATTACTCAATGAGATAACAGCTGGGATGTGATTCTAAAATTACGATTATTTGTGGATATCCATGCCTCTGCGGCAAAATGGCAGCAGAAGTAATTATTATTGTAGTTATGAAAAGGAATACGCTAGTAAAACTTTTACACCCAAAATATTTCAACCTCTGTCATATAGCCGTATTTGTATAATATCATTTTTAGTATTTTCCATCTTCTGATTATATACTAAGAAGTATTTTGCAAATACGATCATATCTTCTTTAAAATCTGTAAGTGATCGCAGGACATTTGGAATACATTGTATTGCATATCATATTTACAATGATCTAATCTTACATCTAGTTTCATAAGAAAAACTTATATGTTTTTATAATAATTTGGATTCAAATAAATTTCAAAGATTTAACGCTATTTATTGTGATTATTTGATTTTCTTCTACTTTATCTTCGTTTTGGAACTTCATTTTATAGAATAAGTAGTGTTAAACAATTGGATAGTTAATTATAATTCAATACCACAAAATCATTCATACTCTAGTAATACTCAAAATTAGAATTTACGTTAAAAATAGTAAAACGTTCTCTACTAAATTACAAGTGTGAACGATATTAAAACAAATGAGAAAGACATTACTGACAACGTACCAAGATATTTGTCAATTTTTTAAAAAGTGTTCCGGAAGGTACACAGATGATTCACAATCTCTTCATGGTGATAACAAGAAAGCCCCTAAGTCTAAGTCTAGAAGTGGGAGAAGTCTTCCATGATATAAGACAAAATTAATTTTAGCACCTTCACGAAAACTCAATTTCAACAAAATATATAATGTAGTAATATTCAATGTTTTTCGGTATTTTTTTAAAAGTTTTCTCAGCGAGTGATAGTTAAATATGGATACGTGGGGAAAATATAACAATATTAAGCCAAACATATTGTTGAGGTTTTCATAAATGTTTCTACTTTTGATTTTCGTAATCATGCTGGGCATAATGTGATGCATTTTCTGTGACGCACTCCTTTGACAGTTGACTTAAACCCCATCCAAAGTTAACGTGCCCTATGAAGTTTCACTATAAAAATATTACTAACGAATGATAACTATAATAATGACGGGAATTATTTGTAAGCGAAAACTCCAAGCAGAACCTCGAAAACTCTCCTTGAACCGGCTCCCCCTCGGTGCACCTTTATGCCAAAACGGCCTCTAAATCTAGGCGCAAACCGCCGTAACGTGTTACCGCTGCAGCAAGCGCCTAATCCCGTAAGTCGAGCCGTGCGTTTTGATTACAAAGCCCTCCGCGGGAGCGCTAGCGACGCGAGCAGGGCACAGTGGGGCAGGGGGGGGTGTCGCCGGCCGAAAAATCCCAAGTAAGCCTCGTTAGCGTAGGCAGGTCTACTTGTTCCGACCAATTATCCGAGAACGGGCTATCGCCGCTTCGCCCTGCGCGGTCCTGCCCGGCCCCGGAGAGGCGGCGTTCGCCCCGTAATAGAGCAGCTAATTTTGCTAGGCGGCTGCGCTATGCCGGGCTCGCCCAGTGCTGCCACAATCACCAGTGCCGCTACACAGTGGACTGAGGGGAAATGCGAGCGAAGTATGGCCAAAATGAGATAAAACCGAATGCTCCCCGGCAAAAAATATAGAGTTTTCCGCGAGCGCTTGTTGATTCAATTAACTGACGTAATGTGAGAGAGATAACAAACTCAAAGTTAGAAATAAATAGTCTGCTGATAATAGACTAGAACCTGATTTGTTTTATAGTTTTATAGATTAGACTGTCTTTTTTCTCAGGTCTGAGTTATTGTTAACATGTTACATTTATCTTATGAGAAAAATTTACATAAATTTACATTCATTTACATTCATCTTATGAGAAAAATTTAACAATATATTAAGAGAGTTTTATTGCATTGACAAAGAAGAACTTCAAAGTTTCTAATATTGAACACAGAAATTCAATTGATACATTTAGTAATGTCCAAACAATTATATATTTAGTGATTAATTAGAACAGTTTCTAACGAAGGAGAAATGTTAGAGCTCAAATAAATCCATCTAAGTACTTAATGCAAATGTTATTCCAAAATTGGATAAAAATGTTAAAAAATTATAAATACACGATACGAATGACATGTTTAAAAACATAATAATGAAAATGAAATAGCCACGCAGAAGCTGGTGAGCCACGTATTCACTGCAAATTTCAAAGAACCTAATCTTTTGTGTACTATTTGCCTTGGCTTACGCCAGAATTAAAGATTTTGCATAATCAGCATGTGCCGAGAGACAGAAACGACTACATTCACGGTGCGTATTTTGTTTCAATTTCCCTGGCGCTCAGACAAGCGAATCTTGTGTTCGGGGCCATCCCGTTTTTTGTCGTCGCGTGGAAGCTGCCGTTGAGCCACTGTGTAGGCGGGCAGTCGCCGCCGAGGCCGCTTCCGCCCCCAACCCCCGCCCCGCCCCCAACCCCCGCCTGACCCCAACCCCCGCCCCAGCCCCCAACCCCCGCCCCGGCCCCGGCCCCCAATCCCCGCCGCGCCCCAACCCTCGCCCTGCCCCCAACCTCCGCCCCACCCCCACTCCGCCCCAACCCCGCCTCCACCCCGCCCCCGCCACGCTCCGCGCCGCTCCGCAGCGCCGCGCCCCAGTAATTTGCGTTGTAATATTTTACTTGCCTCATTTGGGTCGCACAAGTGAAACATTCGAAGCACCCGCCAGCAAAAAGAAGTGGCGCGGCGTGGCGTGGCGTGGCGCGGCGGCGAGGCGGGCCGGGCGGCCCAGCTGGGCGCGGCAGGCCCCGCCCATCCCAAGCCACTGGCATCGGCCCCGGCTCCTTTCTCTCTGCCTCCCCCAGAACGCTCCGTCCTTATCAGGCTGGCGTTGCCTTACGGTCCCCGCCATCGCCTGTTACGTTGTCCCCGCCAGCCACCGTCATTTCCTTCGTCCGCTTTAGCCTTTCGTTCCAGCCACTCACCACCGCCACTCGCCCCCCGCCACTCACCCCCGCCACTCACCCCCGCCACTCACCCCCGGCCACTCGCCCCCGCCACTCGCCCCCGCCACTCGCCCCCCGCCACTCGCCCCCCGCCACTCGCCCCCCGCCACTCGCCCCCTCCACTCGCCCCCGCCCCGCCACTCGCCCCCGCCACTCGTCCCCGCCACTCGCCTCCGCCACTTACCCCCGCCACTCACCCCCGCAACTCACTCCCCTCTCAACCCCCTCTCATCCAGTCCTGTCGCCGTTGCAATTGTCCAACTACCCGCTCCCACCATCCGTCCCCGCTGCCCTTTCCGCCCCTGTCTTCGAACCCCGCCTTTTGTCTTCGCTTCTTTCAGCACCACCAATCCCCATCCCGGCTGTCAGAACATTTCACCAACATTCCCCATTTCAGTTACTGTGACCGGGAGGTTCTAGCTTGGAGTTCCGACGGTGCGGTAGGAATTTCGACAGTGGGTAGATCGCTGTGGTGAATTCTGTCTGGAGGAGAATTCTAGCGGCCGGCTGCTCTGGTCGGTGGTTTTCCGTGTTTTCTTCAATCATCACCAGGCGAATGCCGGAGCAGTACCCTAAAAAACGGGCCACGGGCGCGATGTTTCTTTCCTCTTTTTTGTCCTATCCTCACCCCTTACTTACACACACTTACACTTACATGCACTACACTAACCGGGAGTCCGTTCGGGGTCTCAGAGCTCGTCCCGACCGGCGCGGCGCGGTGCCCCGCTGATGCGAGATTCCTGGTAGGTGGAAACCCCGTTAGCCAACGGTAGGTAGGATCTCACCATCGAGTAGGCGATGATCACCGCCCACTCCCGAGGAAAACTGATGCAGTACATTCCGTGACTAATGACCTTAGCTGTTCACGCGCTCTGAATCACTAATCAATCAATCAATCAATAAATCAATGAACTATTCCTACCACCTTCACTCTTACCAGTTTTTTCCACCGTTACAGTTATTGCCAACGTTCTCTTCCGGCTATACACCATTTCCCCAGCCACGAGTCCACCCCCTCCTTGTTAACTTTTCAGTGTGGCTTTTTCTCTTCGCTATGCCCGCCACCGTTCCCACTTCCGCTCACCACCCCCTCTTCTCTTGCCACTGTGCTCCACCTACCCCGACACCTCACCTCTCCGTCTGCACACACTGTCTCCGTCCCTCTCTGAGCCCTACGATCTGACCGTCCGTTCGAATCGCATCCCACAGTCCATCCCTGCTTTCATAACGCTATTGTGAATTTGCGTTCGTCCCAACAATCCCTGGACCCCATCCACTTGCCAGCCCCATCGTCGATCTTCCGTACATCAATTTATTCACTCTCTTTATCTCCCTCTCTGGTTCACTCCTCGAATTCATGTCCTTCTCTTCTCGATCTACCTTTGTTCCAATCCCTGCAGACAGCATCTCATCACTTCCCGCCTCCCAAATCAGTAATCTCCACTACTGTGAATCTCTTTTATCTCCAACATTTCCACACCCCTGACACTCCTCTTTATTTCGACCAACAACTCTTCCCACCCCTTTACCCTACTCTCTGCCTGCCCTCGCAGACCACAGAGTCAGGCTTTCGACATCGCCACTTCCTGGTCTTCGCTGCGCTTCTGCCATTTTGCTTCATCGCGCCTCTGTCTTTTGTTTAGAAACTTTCTCCTTTTAGTCCTTGTTTCATTGTTCTACCCCCTTTTTCGTGAAACTTTCTGTCTGGCATTCACTTATTCCATGCGAACGTTCAGTTTTGCTGTAATTTGTCCTTTTGTCGTTTAAAAAATTGTGTCAGTGACCTTAGTAGAAGAAAAGCTCTATGGAGAATGCAAGGAAATGACTTTCTGCAGTAAGCTAAAAGTAGTTTTGAAATGCTAGTACTCGAAACAAGACATAAATCTACAAAATATTGTTCAAATTACTGTCACTGTTCTATAAATAAGTTATTGTTTACAAAAATATGGAATATATTATAAAAATCATCTATAGTGCAGTTTTTACAACTCTGTCCCTCAAGGCATTACTTCACAGTGACATTATAGTGCGAGTTTTCGCAACTCTGCCCCTGGCAGGTATCAGCTGTCGACAGCTTCATCCAATCGGGAGCTTGAACGTCACGATAGTGGCGTCACTATTGTAAAGTTCAAGCTTCCAATTGGATGAAACTGTTAACAGCTGGTACCTGCGAGGGGCACGGTTAGGAAAATCGAACTGTAATTATATTTTTACTATAGTATATATAGTGCTGCTTGATAGCTATGTAATTTTATTAAGTAATATAACACTATCCCTTTTTCCCTATTGTCGACATTCCCTTTCGAATACTACGCCTTCTTCTTCTTCTTCTTCTTCTTCTTTTTCTTCTTCTTCTTCTTCTTCTTCTTCTTATTATTATTATTATTATTATTATTATTATTATTATTATTACTATTGTTGTTGTTTTGTTGTTATTACTACTGAAGCAACGATTTAATTTATTTTAATGAATTAATTTAATTTATTCAAGCGAGAAATCTTCGTAAAATATTCTGTTTTGTTCCTTGTATATTTACATGCCTACATACTCATTAAAATTTTGTTGTTACTCTGCAGTATCACTTTGCTAACGTTCAATAACGCTCTGGCTTCAATATCACTGATGCGGATAATATCTAATACCGCCTATCGTCCAGGTTAAATTTACTAACTCCTGTCTCATTAATTCTATTGCCAAGGGCAACGTTAATCCCCCATTGATACAGAAAGTAATTCACGTTAAAATTGCATTATCCGTTAATTGTAGTTTTTTAGTCTTCATACATGTCACTCTTGATGTATTTAGCTCTCTTGCCTGCCTGTTTTAGGCTTTAGGAAGATAGACATGATGTAAAAGAAAAAAGAATGATATGTGCGTTACAAAAAGTGCACTAATTGTGTATTAAACTCTGCGCAATATCGCTAGGTAATGGAAACTGTGTGGACTCATCAAGCCATTGGTTTGCGATGTCCCTTCTGCAGTTAGTTGGGGAATTTTCAATGCCATCAAACATTCAGTACTCTATTTCGAGAATCATACTCTAATTCGTTCATTTGACTCTATTAACTCCAACTACATTGTCTGCCATTGCGGATAATCACTTCGTAACTATTGAACATACAGAATTCTTCGTTCAGGCATGAAAATTTTTCAATTTTTGAGAGAAGTCGAAATGAATTAGTGGAATAAAATTGGAATGATAATGGGTAAATTCTTCGAAAATATGTAATGTGAATAATATTAGTAAGTATAAAACTACAAGAACTAGTCAAAAGATAATTTTTATAATTGATTACAACAACAGTCCACAAATTTCGCTTAGACCATTTTTCAACTAAAGAATCATGCTTTTTAATGTTCTTGGCCCATAGCAGAACTAGGTTTCTGGTACAGAGAAAAGGGTTTGATCTCCAAGATTATGCACTGCTTCATTTGTATGTCGGAGGTGAGTCTTCAATCTCTTAGAACATTTTTAAGTGAAACAAACGAGTAGTAATTAGATACAAGATCAGAACTATATCTGGGAAATTCTCGCCTTGAAATAGATTTTGTAGAGTTTGAACGGCGATTTGCGGATACACGTTGCCTTCCTACAAACCTTTCGACAATCCACCTTGGCATTCCCATAACCCGAACCCGACTAATGTGCATATGGTTTGCCACAGCATCAATAGTCACTTATGGGTTATTCAGAATAAGGGCACTGACATACTGAATATTGAAATCAGGAGGGAAAGAAGCTATACTTGCTCTTATCGTATCCTCTATGCTTGTTTCACTACTTTTGAATTGTTGAATCCATTGGTAAAAGAGTTTTTGAGAAAAAACATTGGTCCCTTATTGTGATGAAAGCCTTTCGAGGATTTTAGCGTTTGGAACACATTCATATAATAAAAAAAACATTACAAAGTATTCTCATTTTTGGTGCAAAAGGAGAGTGATGTTTACGCCGCAACACCTCCAGCGAACATTAGATTATAACACTGAAACTTTCTTTAAGAATAGTAAACGATCTCGTGTAAGGTTAGTACGTGCATAATTCTGTACGGTAAACCAAAAAAAACGAAAGGGCTTATTGACTTACCGTCGTTTTTGTGGAAGATAACATCTGCTATCCTTCAACAAAAGGTATACCTTGTTAATATGACTTGTTTGTGCACTACATGTACATTGTTTTTAGAACTCATTACCCCTTTTTAAAGTATTTTCAGTATTTACAAAGACTTATAAAATAAGAACGCATTGGAGTGATGTATTTACTTCTCAACTATTTTTCCTTCCTTTCAATTTTGAGTGAAGAAAATACCAATTTTAATTCATAATAAAAAGAGACAAAATAAAAGTAAAAATCAGGCAATGTTGAGAAGTATAATAAGTTTTAAGTACCACGTTCAGTGGTATTTCGGGATTTAATGTAACTTTGCATCGAACTGTCTGAGAAGTATGACCTTTCCTCTCTAATCTAATGTAAATAATGTAAAATAATATTCAGTAGTTTCTGAAAAACAATGCACATATAATAAAATTTCATTACACTTCAGAAATCAAAAACAAGTTATTTCTGATATATTGATTTCTTCATGCTGTCACGAACCCAGCTTTGCAAATTCTATCTCCTCAGTTCAATTTCTCAGTTCAAACAGTAGATGCAACTCTTTTTTTATTTAGATTAGTAAAAGCTTCTTATTTATTTACTAGTTGTGTAGCATCACACCATTTATTTTTTGTACTTGATTTTTCTTTAGAAAATTCCTCGGTCGGAGTTTGAGCTTGAGTTCTTTCTCTCTCATCATGTTGGCGACTAAAAAATCTCTCCGTCGACCAACTTTTGTAAATTTCTTGGTGCGGGTACTTGCATGTTTTATGGAAGACGTGTGTAGTTTTTAATAAGTTTTAAATGCACTTTTTACTCGAACGGAGTTCCCGTCGTCAGGGCAAGTGGCGCGGTGAGGCAGGATGAAGCGGGAGCGGCTCTGAGGGCGGCGGAGTTTTGTTAAAGCAAAGCAGGCAGCGTGGCCCCTCGGCATATTGTGGGGGTGGAGCGGTTGCGGCTGCGTTGAAAGAGAAGCTTCGGCTATCTGTACGGATCAACTTCAGCGTCTTTTTCCACGCAGACGCAGTTTCACGACAACTTTCTAAAACGTCTGCTTATACTCCACCCATCAAAATATAACAAGCTATCAGTATAAAGTTACGGAAAGCAGTGTGAAAGTAACGGTTAAATTTAGACATGTTTATTGGACGCGTATTGACAATCGCTTCAATTCTGTTAATAATAAATAGTTATTAGTTAATAAACAATTTTGGTCAGATTATAAGAACTGGGATATAAATGTTGTATTTTTGTAGATATTTTAATTCACTCGTGCATATTGCATTACGTATTTCTGGCTACGTTTTCGTGTAAATGAAACACACAGCTGAGAATTTCCATCAAAGTTTCAGACTTTATTTTTATATTACTTATCAATTTTTCCAGTACTTGTTCCCAGATTAAGTTCGGTAGAAAATATTTAGGTTATTAATACAGTTTTTCAAGAAAATATTTGAATGACTTGGTGACAGTATTTCGTAAAAATTTAATTCTTGAAAATTGTCTCAAATGTGTCTAACAACCTAATTTAAGTCCATTCAAAAATCAAAAAAGTACACACATAAAAGTATGTAAGTCAATCTGATTGTAATTATATTTACATAAAAGGTTTCTTCTTATTGGAAGTATTAATTCTGTATTTTATGAAGAATGAATACAAATATTATTTTGTGAGTAGCAGAAAAGTGTGATGCAGTTTATAGAAAACTTTAACAAATTTCTCTCTTTTCTTTGCAGGTACGATTCGAATTTTCTTCTATGCTGAAAATGGAGAATTCTTAAATGCATCTGGGTAAGATTTTTTATAATTTGTTTTTGATCTGTTTGTAAAGTTTCGTGCAATTTCACACAATATACATTTAATACGTGCAATTGGGTAGTATTCTAAATTTTGGGTATTTTCTCTCTAAAAATTAGTTTATAGAATATAGTTTGAGAATATCTCTATATTCATGAAGTAATTTATATGAAATATTGCACCTAATGGTGGAGAAAATAAACCTTAGAATAATGTACATTTTAATGCAAAAAGTACTTTAACATTATTATTTTTTTATTTTTTTTTATTTATTTTCGTTAATCGGCCGACTAGGACCACGCATGCAAGCATCCTGCATTTACCGTGGCTCAGTTTTTATTTATTATCACGGTGGCAGGTGCTTGCGACAATTTTTTTTGGGGGGGGGACCAGCATTTTTAGCTGGATCCGATTTTTATCCCCCACGGTTGTTAGCCTTGGGGGTTTAGAAGATGAAATGATGATATGATGATAATGGGGGTGGAAGGACAACACATACAGACATACACAAATACATCCATGCCCGGGACTCGAACCCGCGATCTTCTGGTCCGAAACCACTCCGGCACTACTGCCTTAGCGATCTCGGCCATCTGATCGGCTTAACATTATTATTATTATTATTATTATTATTATTATTATTATTATTATTATTATTATTATTATTATTATTATTATTATTATTATTATTATTATTGAATTTAATTGACTTTATACTATGAAAGATAATCGAATTTAAACAATTGGTAGACACTAATTAAAAATAGAAACTACCAATGCCCCATAGCTTTCTTCTGGAACAGCAGTGAAATATCTTGGAGACCTATTAGACAAAAGACTACGATGGAAGGGCTTAAGCCACAATGAGTAAACTTTGTTCCCTAATCAACTATAAGTCATACCTCAGAGTCAAAAATTGTCTACTAATATTTAAATCAACAATTCGCCCCACATTCACTCCGTCCTACACCAACTCCACACCGAGTTACCACAAATTACTACAAACGATTCAAAACATTTTTATTCATAAAATCATTAAAGTACCTTGGTTTCTTACCAATAGACAAATACATCGCGAATGTTCAGTTGGGCCAATCACCGAATTCCTGTCAAAATTAAATGAGTCATTTTATTCCAAAGTCCAGTTCTTACCGTGTACCCTAATTTTCAACCTTAGCCAATCCACAAATTCATGAATAAAAATCCGTTCCCTTTTCCCTGAAGATGATTTTCGACTTTTAAACTCAGGTATATGAAAAATAAATTTAAAAAATGGATATATTCAGTCTTTTGAGACAAATTCAGTCAAAATAACGTATAAAATAATTAAACAAAATACGTTTAATCACCATCAGGCAAAGGTTACAGTTAAGTAATTGAAAAATAGCAATAATTAGGTAAAAATGCGAAAGGTTAATATCATTGTACAAGTTCAACTCATTGAAAAGCATCACTCGCTGAACAGGAAGACATACGTATGTTAAAACGAGTCCATAATTTCTCCATCAAATTCCACAACTAGTTTTGTTTATTGCGCGAGTTATTTTGCGCTATTACCCGCACTTGCGATGCGGAGAGTTGGCGTGGGAGGCGAGGGCGTGAGCTCGAGGTGCCACCTGAGCGACGGCGGCGGCGGCGGCTGGGGCCTCGGGGGCCGCAGCGGAGGCCGCGACACGTGTCCCCGCGCCACACGCCGCCCGCCGGCGCTCCCTCTCCCCGCCCCTCCCCTCCGCGCCACGCCGGCCCGGGCCGCCACCGCTATCCATCACATCCGGTGCCAAAGAGACGCCCCCGCCCTTGCCAGCGCCGCCGCCCGCGCCCCCGTCAGCACGAGCCGCGCTCGCGACGCGATCAGAGACCTTGTCATCGGCGGGGGTCATTCCTACACCCCTAGGACACAACCGGTTTAAACATTATAACAAGTTCATTATACGTAAGCTTCCGCGGCTCGAATCCATCAATTCTCGGCTATCCGGGAGACGCCGCGTCGTTGGCTGGGGTGCCGACGTGCTGGGGTGCCGACTGCCCTGAGGAAGCCTGCGATATGTCAGGCGAAACGTCGGCACCCCAGCCAACGACGCGGCGTCTCCCGGATAGCCGAGAATTCAACAAGTTCATTGGTAGGGATTTGTATGTTGCATGAAAATTCGCTGGAAGATCGTTTGAGGAGAGATAAAATGAAGTTCGAGTTTGGTTGCAATGAAATAACACACTACGGCAGTTTTGTCTTTTCAAGAAACATAAAAGTGAATATTTGTGAATCACAATAACAGGAGTGTTTTGTTTTGCTAAATTTCTATTTCGTATTTTATGAAGAAATATAATTTTTATTTCAAAGTTAATCAGTAAAGAACTAAAGATATAATTTTAATATGTAAAAAATTATAATAAGACAAAAATGTATTTATTTTAATATGTGAACTGAATTATTTATAAGCAAGACTTGAGAAGAAGTATTCAGTCTATCATTTGCTTGAGATAAGCGCAAAAATATTTTAATTTATTATAAAAAGATTTTTTTTATCTTTGAATATATTTCCCTCTAAACGTTCATCATTAGATACGGACCAATTAATACACCTTGAAGACTATCATTTTCCTCTGCATCATAATTCTTTACATCAAGATTGTCACTATAGTATTTTCCTTCGAAGATTTGTACCATCTTTATTACCACTCTTCATTAGTGACGTTTCCGTGTGTGACCAGGTCTAATGCCTTTTCCATCTTCAGTGTCTTATCCATCTCTACTGTGATTTTCACTTGTGTGTGTATTCAGAATTAATGTTTATTCATGTCTAGTTTCTTTTCCATCTCTTGCGTCTTTTCTATCCCTAGTCTATTTTTTACCCAAGTATGCTTTCTATCCCTAGTTTCCTTTCTATTCCCAGTGTCTTTTCTATCCCAAGTGTATTTTCTATCCATAGAGTGCACTTTCATTTCTAGTGACTTTTCCATCTCTAGTGTATTTTCCTCTTGTGCTTTTCCTCTTCTTGTGTTTATTCCACTTCTTGTGTCTTTTCCACCTCTTGTGTATCTTCCACCGCTTGAGTCTATTCCATTTCTAGTTTCGTTTCTCTTCTAGTGTTTTTCCATCCCTAGTGTCCTATCATCTTTTAGTGCCTCATCCGTCTCTAGTGGCTTATTCATCTCTAGCGTGTTTTCCACATCAAGAGCCTTTTCTATCTCCGGTGTCGTTTCCACCCCTAGAAATTTCCTCCCCCTGCTGTGCCTTTTGCACTACCAGCTCGCGCGCTCTCTCGCTCCGCTCGCCAAGGCCGGGCCGGGCGTCTGCGCGGTCGTCGCCGACGCGCCAATCCCGCGCCTTGGCTGTCGCGGCGCCGCTAATGACGCCCCGGCTGCCAGCCACGACGTTGGCGCCCCGACGCCGCCCGGTGGCCCTTCCAGCGCCGGAGGTGGAGGGGCTTCAAGGGGCACCGCGACGCGCCGCCAAACAGAAGGATCTAAACGATCTAACCGATCTAACCGATCTAACCGATCTAACCGATCTAACCGATCTAAACGATCTAAACGATCTAAACGATCTAAACGATCTAAACGATCTAAACGATCTAAACGATCTAAACGATCTAAGCGATCTAAGCGATCTAAGCGATCTAAGCGATCTAAGCGATCTGGTCGATCAGAGAATTTGCTAGGAGTATTTTGACAATTCGGCCCACAACATGTTTGTCCTTCTTAGAGATGATCATTATTGTCTGATTGTTTGCAAAGAAACCCGAGCTATTTGAGACTTTGAAGACTATTTCACCAATTAAGTGGATTATTTTCACTCCTGTCCCTTTTTTCTTCTTCTCCACCTTTATCTCCATTTATTTATCCTTTTCCTCTCTCTTCTCGTTTTCCCTTCCTTACTTCATTATTCTTCTTTCACTTTATTTCCTTCTTCAATTCATTTTCTTTTTCTCCTTCCTTTTACCAAATTTAATTCGTGAAATAGTCTTAAATATCCCTTGTAATATTCTCCTACGGTAATGCCAATTACATTGATATTCCAACTCTAGGTACAGTCTCTCGTAGAATAGAAAATTGAGCCGCCGAATCATTCGGTGGCGTGCTATCGGATCCTATGCTTTGCACGTCTGCATATTCATAATTTCTCGTTATCCCCTATATTTTTCAACATTTTGTATCATACTTACTTTAGTAAAACTATTTAACACTGGGTGAAGCATGAAGTGAACATATTTTCTTGTGAAAATCTCTGCACGTTTCAACTCGATCGTAAGTAAATAATTAATACATCGAGTACGTGTCACTAAGTCACTATCATTTTCACAAAGATCTACAAATATCTGAATAACTTTTCCAAATATCTGAATAGTATTTCCGTACACATGATATGACCATTCCAAACGCTAACTCGTTTTATCCCATGATGGCTGCGATCGTCTCTTACTCTGTTCTCGCGTTTTTCACGATCCCCGAGTAATTTTCGTGACCAGTGCCCTAAACCATCGCTGAAATTATCTCCGCAACGACCTACGTTTTCTCTCCCCTCCTTCCATTTTTCTTCTCGATTGTTATCCATCAACACCGCCATCTTCTCTATCTCTATCGTTTGCTTCCTCCTCTACCAACGCGTTCATCTCAAACTCCGCATTCTCCTCTCCTCCATCTGTGAGCACCTCGTCTTCCTCCCCTCCACCTCCTCGCCTTTACCGTCGACTGCATCCTCCTCCCCTCCCCCATCCTCTCCCCGCCCTCGCCGGTGCCCGCCGCGCCCCTCCCTTTTCTTATTCGGCGTGCCGTTAGTCGCGAGCGAATTAAAGGAAAAGGTCCATTTGGTCGCGAGCCAGCCGGCCGCCACCCCGCCCGCCCCCGCCCCCGCCCCCGCCTCCACCCCTGCCGCCAAATACGATCGATCCGTTAGTGTTGGCGGAAGGCTTCGATTTATGGAGCGCGACGCGGCTGGCGACGCGGTTTCGGGGAGGGGAGGGGGAGGGGAAGGGCCGGGAGGGGAGGGGAGGGGAGGGGAGGGGAGGGCGCTGGTTGGGGAAGGGGAGGATGCTCCGGAACTCGAGGGTGCGATCGCTCCGTTTGGAAGCCGCGTGAAGCTCGGTTCCTATTCTCCATTTCGTCCAAAACGGTAAAAACTGGATGTGGCTTGGTATGAAAAGGGGGGGACTGCAAAGAGCGCTCCTTCACTTAAGGTCCAGAATCCCTATTATCGCTTTTACCGTGAATAGTTGATTTATTAATACAGATACTATCAAAATTGTTGCCCAAATCTGAAAACAGAAAATTTTCACTTGAAAAATAAATAGTTTTTTTTGAATCGACAGACGAACTACATTAATGATTTGATAGTATTGCTGAGGACGTAACAACCTCCTCTTCTCTCTCATCTAACAAAATAAACATTGAGAAAACGTGCACACATGGTGAAGCGGATCTAGTATTACAGATCTAGAAGTAAAGAAACAGCCCAATTGATCATAAAGGTAAACCAGACGGAAAAGTTGATCGAGAGTATCATGCACCAGAATCTAAATTAAAAAACTTGATTTACATTTATTTTATTCTCTTAGAGTTAGAATATTATTTAAAATTAACGAACTGCTAGGCAAAAATACTGAGGAACAAAATCACACAAAATGGTTTTTGAAAAGTGCCACCCAAACTGCTCAATAGCAAAAATATAATATTCTTACGTTAGACTAACTCCAATCTTCACGCACACTACTGCTAACCGACGATAGTATATATAATATTTATGTACTTCAGTCAAAATCGAAAGTTCTCCGATGTCTTTGGATATTTAATGAGTTTCTGAGTGTCTAACGACACCATAGGCTTCAATCATGACCCGAATATGCACTAATATATAAATTCTAAGGTGGAGCAGAGATCTTGTGGCTTTCTTGAAGAAATAATGAACACCTTAAGTCTTGAAGGCTATATTTAACTAATTTAACATGTGCAAACATGTAACCTAACACAACCATTCCTTTGATTCTAATACAAATTTTTAAATTCTCCATTTAAAAAATAAATTAATTAAAAAAATTAGAACATTTGGAAATTTTAAAACTCTTCGAAAACATATAATAAATAGATGTCACTGACCAGTTTCTCATAAAATTCAATAAAACATTTAAGCGAATATCTTATGCACTCTTCTATCTCCTCTTTTCAACTCCTCTTAGACAATCAACCTCAGTACTACACAAAATGCCCCTAAGGTGCTTTTATGTTTTTGATTCACGTGTTTAAACTATGATACTTGAGTATCTAATTTCATCATCATTCAAGTATTTCCAATTACATATTTTAACTACTCGCGGAAGGCCTTACGTTTTGGTGCTCTTCCTGTTTTTGTGAATGGTCCCGGATTCTATTCCCTGTAGGGGGTTTGGGGCGTAATGGTTGAGGTATACTCCTTCCACCACTGGAACCCCAGCTCGTACCCTGGCTAAACTAAATGGAATTTGTGATACACAAAGGGAGTTCGTGGAAGATTTTTTTTTGCTTGTTTTCTGTGTCTCTTACTCACCATCTTTTTTTCATTTTCTTTCACCTTATTTGAATTACTTTCATCCACGCATAGGTTCATCACTCATTGTCCTTAGTGACCTAAGCTGTTGGAGGGTTCGTCTAGCACAATAAATAAATCAATCTAAGGGCAAGAGAATTTTAAGCAGCAGAAATTTCAATTAAACAATACCTCATTGGAGCTGTAGAAAACCGGTATTTATGCTGCTGAGTAATGGCATTGGTGTCATGAAGAGAGTTACAGGGCCGGTGGGTGCGTCGGGATTTTCTGCCTCGGTGTGAAAACCAACGATAACTACCTCATTTCTCCTTAGTTACGTTGAACTTAATGACATTCGTTGTTCTTTGCCACTTTCTTCTCATTGAGAATGCGAGCCGACTTAAAATTAATGACTATTAAAACAGGTTGTTGCCGGCAATATGTCAATCCTTTTGTATTTAGTCTACGGATGGTAGTAATTTTCAAACTAAATCATCTCTGTAGTATTATATTTTGGAGATTTTTTCATAATTACTTGTGATATCTTAGGTTTTTATACATGTTTCAAACAGGTTTCAAATTGTAATTGTTAAAATGAGAGTGCATAGATGACTGGTAGGTGGCTGTATAGATGTGTCCAGGGAGCAATGTAGAAATTGTTTGATTTAAATATAGTGACTCCAGGTGGGGAGCTGGAAGGAGAGATTGGCACTGTCATTCAATCAGAAGCATTGTTACCACTCAATTTTTTGTTACTAAAGTTCCCGATAGGGAGATATTCTCTCTTTTCAACTCCCAACCGTAACAGTCACCATATTCAACCGTTCGACTACTGAGGTATTTTGCACACTTCAAATACCAAAGAGGGTTACCCCAGGGTTACCCCAGGGAAAATTCAATATAATTTTAAAAATTTTTACTATAAATGTAATATTGTTTTTCTTATATACGGATTAAACACTTCTTTGATTTATAAAAAAAAAATAATTAGCGATGTTAACAATATATTTTACATTCAGATGTTCGTCCTCGACGAAGAGGTCTCAACTGCCAAATCATGTCACTTTTAGAACAATTTGTACTATTCGTATTGTCTCTTTCAGATGCTACTATTCAACACTTTGTGAAGTGTATGCGTCATCATTCACTTTTCTGACGTTTTCAGCACAACTAACATCGTCAACTGTATCTATGAACTCGACATATATCGTATACTTCACAATCATTTTTACACAAATCGTCTGAATTATGAATACTTTATATGTTTTTAAATCCTTCAAGACTGTAATTCTTTGACATGTTCTCATACTGACGTATAGGTAGTATAATAACACTTCGTGTACGTGACCGCAACAGCCACTGCCAACTTCCGCTGATAACATAATCTGAAACCACGTTATGAAATCCAGAACGTCCAATACCAGCGAGATTAAGGTAGTAACCCCAGGTATAAGTTCGAACCGTGAAATGACAACAGGCCAAAAAAAGGTTTTTCCAACAAGATATTTTATGACTATATTTCAAATATTTCTATTCTTACGATTTAAAAAAAATATTTTTGAAATTTATTTTTATTCATTTATGTTAAACTCTTACTCGTCTTTCAACTATTTATAGTTAAAATGACGGGAAGAGATTCTGGAACTCAAGAACACGATCGCAGATAATCTTTTCCTCCCTACGTCACATACATTTTTTACTGTTTCTTTTGACTGAATAAATTTAAATCTAATCTATGTACATAACTAAGAAACAACTACACAAGGTATTATAATTGTAAAAAATTATAAGATGATAAAAAGTAATAAAATATGTGTTGGAGTTACTCAGTTACCCCCGTCTGTATCAAAAGGGTTAAATCAGATAATACTATGTAGAGGGTGCGTGTAGGTGGCTGGTGTATAGATGGGTGGTGAGTAGAATGGCGTCGCTGAGCGCCTTCCCAGGCGTCTAGTTCGGAGCCCTGCATCGCGTCCGCCATCTTCCTCTTAAAGAAGCGCGAGCGGTGTTGCGCGCCACCGCAACGTGGCGCGAGTTAAACAGCGGAAAGTCGTAACCGCGACTGCCTGACTTCGCCGAAAGATTCATCGTTTGCGGGGGGGGGGCGTCAGTGTTGGAGAGGGGAAAGACAGGGTGAGAACCTAACCTACAGAGGGCCCCAGAACACTGTCAGCGTGCTAGAGGGACTGCTGCTGGTGAATCACGTAGAAGACCTCTCACTGGACATGCGCTGACATTATCATTGGAGTTGTGCCCCCACCTTAACTACCGGCTGACGATGGGTAATTTCTTCGGTTGACGGTTGACTGACGGTTGTTCTAGGTGTGATGACTCAATACTATATCTATTGTGGCTGTAGCGTAGTTGTCCTGGAGGGCCTAGTGTTTGAGTTCAGACGGTAGTACAGACGGAATTTCCCCACTAATTATGAAGTCGAAGTCAGTCGTCACCTTCAGAAGAATTCTAACTTCCTGCTGCTGCGTTCAGTAGTATTCCATGGTTTCTCTAATCAATACCGAGCGAATGCCGGAGAAGTACCCTAACAAAAGCGCACGGATTGTTTTGTATCTTCATCCACCTTGGCGCTTCCTCTTCTCTTACACACGCACTCGTACTCTTAGAATCACTACACTACCACACATGTCGGGAACCCAATGAGGATCATAGAATTTGTCTCTAGGTTGCGACGCTTTTAAGTATACAGCGTTGACAAGAACCATCATAGATCCGGTAGCCGGCCATTCTGCAAAAAAAACAACAACAAAAAAACAACAACATGGTATTAGTTAATTGTAATGAAAACACTAGCCAAATTTTTACTTTCCCGTATCCATTCGTATACGGAGTAATATACATAGTATAGGGTAAGTTATGTACTTTTATGAAAAATTATTTTCGAGATTTCTACGGTAATACAAGTTTTGGAGGCCCCTGATACCAAAAAAGTGTTTTCTCAAGCGTCCGTTCGTCCGTCTGGCCGTCCGTTCAGGCCGTCCGTTCAGGCCGTCCGTTCAGGCCGTTCGTTCAGACCGTCCGTTCAGACCGTCCGTTCAGGCCGTCCGTTCAGGCCGTCCGTTCAGGCCGTCCGTTCAGGCCGTCCGTTCAGGCCGTCCGTTCAGGCCGTCCGTTCAGGCCGTCCGCTCAGGCCGTCCGTTCAGGCCGTCCGTTCAGGCCGTCCGTTCAGGCCGTCCGTTCAGGCCGTCCGTTCAGGCCGTCCGTTCAGGCCGTCCGTTCAGGCCGTCCGTTCAGGCCGTCCGTTCAGGCCGTTCGTTCAGGCCGTTCGTTCAGGCCGTCCGTTCAGGCCGTCCGTTAAGGCCGTCCGTTCAGGCCGTCCGTTCAGGCCGTCCGTTCAGGCCGTCCGTTCAGGCCGTCCGTTCAGGCCGTCCGTTCAGGCCGTCCGTTCAGGCCGTCGTTCAGGCAGTCTCTCTTGTGTATGTGAACATCACTAGTCGTAAACCGTGTTTAGGATTTTTCCAAATACCTCGCTAGCGCGGGTACCTGGAAAAGGGAAATACCTACAAGTCAATGATGATGGCGAAGTGTATGACGAAGTCGGATCTCAAGTTCTAGCCCGGAGAACACCGCCACCTCCCGGCATTAACACAACATTCACTACACGAACGGATCTAAAAACCAAATTAGTTGACGTGCCCGAAACTCCAAGATTATTAAATTTATTTCAATAATGGTATCAATTTTTAAATTAGTTTTTGTTCTTTCATAGATCAAGGTTGCTTAAAAGAATGACGTGAGTCTCATTTTCGTTAAAATCTCTGATTTTTTTAAAACTTTTCAAAAGCTTGCTTTTTTCTCTGTCTTCTTACAACTTCACTCTGTAATATATAATTTTTTTCTGAATAAAATCTGTTCTTCAGAAAGGTCTTGAAATAAGGACATGTACAATTTTTCAATTTACATGAGTAGTTTTTACGTAATTTTGCGTCAAAAATAGGCAAATTTTAAACAATATTCGAAAAAAACAATTCAATTTTCCCAGAAATGGTTCCAAAGTTTTTCCTTAAATTTTTTCTCATATATATTAAAAGACAGTGAAAAAAGTGGTGCTACTCGTATTTCCTGCCAGCTCTAAATTTTTCGAAACATGCAAATACTTACAAATAATGGGAGAATGCTGTGCTGTCGTAGCACCACTAGTTATTTAATGTTTGCTTAGCGCGCCATTTAGCTGACTGACTGACGCGTCCAGGGGGCATGGGCGGGAACGATAACGGACCTCGTGGCAAAGGGGCGGAGGAGACAGGCTTTCTTGGCTCCTCGTTGGCTCACGTTGTGCGGCTCCAAACGGCGCCGTCGATGAATCATTGATTGTTAATGATTCCAGACGCGTCAATTGCTAAGGTCATTGGTCCCGCAAATGTAGTGCACGTTTTTTTCCTTGAGAAGTGCCGGTGATCTTCTTCTGAATGGCGAGATTCGGCGCCGATCTACCGGCTAGCGGGGTTTTTCCAAACCAGGTATATCCCACCAGCCACAGCCGGTACAAGCACTAAGCTTTCAGTCGGTCTACCGGCATGTGTGGTAGTGTATTGCATCTAAGTGTAAGTGTTTGTAAGTAAGCGGTAAAGATGCGATAAAGGAGAGGAAGGAAATATCGCGTGCAGTCCGTGGCCTCTTCGTAAGGATACTAATCCGGCATTTGCCTGGTGTTGATCGGAGAAACCACAGGAAAACTACCGATCACAGCAACGTGACGTAACGCGACGCGACGCGTCGCGACGTGAGGTGACGCGACGCGTCGCGACGTGACGTGACGCGACGTGACGCGACGCGACGTGACGTGACGTGACACGACGAGACGTGACGTGACGCGTCGCTACGCGACGTGAAGTGACGTGACGTGACTTAACGCAACGCAACGCAACGCGACGCGGCGGGACGGGACGGGACGGGACGGGACGGGACGGGACGGGACGGGACGGGACGGGACGCGACGGGACGCGACGCGACGGGACGCGACGCGACGCCAGGTAGAGTGCTTGCGACGTCGTCTTCGACGGATTCGAATCGACGGCAATGCTTGCAGACGAGGCTTCGATCGACGTTAAAAGGGCGTCGGCAAGATCAGGAAACGCGATTGAGGTGACTATCCTCATACATTTTGGGCGAGCCGAGGCGATTTGATCGACCGACCCGTAATTGTGTGAATTTTTCATTTTGATTCGTAATAGGAGCTTCTTACTCAATTCTCGATGGAAATGAATGTGTAATTTAAAGGGTTTGACTCGAATGTTGGGAAATGGTGAATATATTTCCAGTTCATCTATTGCTGATTCGGTTTTGTATAGTTGGGAGTAATGGTACCCAACTTTTGTTTCAATTCAAAGTGTTGTTTCTAATATTCCTCTTCAACGCTTATTTAATTGACAATAATTTTCACTTCACCATAATTAATTGAGTCCTCTATTACTGCTTGACAATCAAGCACACTCCTGAAGCTTTTGTTGATATTAAAACATAAGTTTTAGAAATATAATAGTATCTCTGTTATTTTGCTTTCAACAAATTGCTATTATTTTGCATTGGACTCACTTTAAACTTAAACACGTTTCTAAATGAGCTAAATTCAATGCATTAAAGTATATATTCTTAAAAAGTTTCACCATGGCAAGAAAATTATGATGCAATTAAGTAGATTATGAAATGTCTGATATTTTCAAGCAAAAAATGGGGAGAGTTTGCTTCAACTTCGAAGCAATCGTGCGATAAATGAGACATGCTTGTCCTATATGTGCTTGTGTACTCAAATATATCAAAAGAATAATTTTCTGTTACTTTCTCAGAAATATTCGGTTCTACAATCCTTCTTTTTGACGCAAATTTCTGTTGTGGCCGTGCCTCATACGCCATACATTTTGTGAAATCTATAAAACGAGCCAGATCAAACACGCCCCACATATTGTAATAGTAAATTTATGAGCGTGAGTGGCTCATTTGTCACGCACTTCATGGCCGCAGCGATAATCGAAAGAGATTCATTTACGCCGCAATAACCTCAAATAGCACGCAACGTACACTGCATACGAACAGAAGCGGAGTTCTCCATGTATCAAACGCCACAAAGAAACCCTTGCAAAGCGTGGCACAGTACAATATGGATGGCAACTACTTAGTGTCACGAAACCTTTCGCACAGTGGGTACGCTGTAACGAGAGAAGATGCTGTATTTTAGAGGTAGAAATAATTTTTTTTTCTGCTGTCGAAGGTGAGTCGATTTGGATTACACATTTCGTAAATGTTATTCCATCGGTTCAGGATTGTCATTTCACAATACATTCCCTCGGGAAGGAAATAAAAGCTTCACGCCCGTTGCCACTGCCCGGGCGCCAACAACATGTACAGCACCTCTAACACGTTAGTAATGGCAACACGGCAGATTGGAATCTCACTGAAAGCAAAGTCTTGTCGCGCACGACTCTTTCCGATCGCACACGTCCCGACAGCGCCATTCGAGCTGTGAACACCGCCGCGTAGATGTCTCTTGACGAGGCGATACGTCGCGTTCTATTTTTTATCACCGCTTTGCCACCGCAGGCGCCATAAGAGAAAATTAAAACGTGATTTAAAAGCTCATAAATTAGCAACGCCCCAACAATACGCCCCACTAAATTCGGGGAAATCTACTGCTTCTCCACACAACCCCGGGAGCTGCGTGTATGTGTGCGTAATTTATGCTTTTTAAATCAGACCGTAATTGTATGTTACCGTAGCCGCTTCGAACGGCAAACAAAAAAGGCTGGCTCGCATCAGTGAATTGTCTTTGTGTCTATGAGTGGTTAATCCGCCGGTGAGACCTGCATATTTAACGCGAGGTGCCTTGGGCGGCTTTGGGATTTTGGGTGAGAGGGGGGAGGGGGGCTGCCCCTTTACGCCGACCATCGACCTCCCGCGGTCCCTCGGCCGTTGCGGTGCCGTGCCGCACCGCGTCATCCGGCGTGTGTGTGTGTGTGTGGGGACAATGCTGACATGATCCTTCATTAATCATGCATTACGCAATTTCCGGAATAAATATGACGCTAAACGGGCGAAAAATCGAATTATCCGCACCGGCGCGGTGTCTGGGGTTGTGGAGGGGGGCGGTGGCGGTGGCGGTGGCTGCACCGCTGCACGCCCCACCGGTGGGCGGGTCACGGCGCCAGGTCGGAGCCGGGATACACAACCCGCAATTCGAGCCTGTTAGTCACATACATCGATACATGTTCTATTGTTTCTGCAAATATTCCTTCTTTCCGTAATTACTACTGCTGTTATTAACGCACTTTTCGTTTCCCCACATTCATTAAATTAGTCTCTATAACGTAAATGTAGGTGATATTTTGGTTGATGAGACGTCATTTCTGAGTAGAACGTTTTTTGTGAACCTTTAAGGCGACAGGAAAATATAAATTTGAAAATAGTATTTTATTTTAAAATACTTAGGTTTAAACCTGACGTAGAAACACTCTCATTCGAGAATTTTTTTATTTTTTTATTTTATTTTTGAACACTCAAATCGTGGCTGACAAATACTAATACGGTGAAAATAACCGTAGTTCATATGATATAACAAATTATATTTAGGACATTAATTTAACCTGATGATTACTAATGGTGATGAAGCAGTCGTTTGCGATTTATTTTGCACAAAATTGGTTTATATTCACTTAGATATTACTCAAAACACCCCGGCTAGATTTGAATATTTACATCAGAGGTGAGTAATTAGGCTTGCTTAAGTCACCTCCTGTCGAATGTAATTGTTTTGCTTGAGCAGTAGAATTGAATTGAATGAATGCCTTATTTTACGTGGCTCAGGCCATTAGGCCTGCTCTTCCATCTGACCACGCAAATTTTGCTACGCTCCTTTCACCAACTAGCAGAGAAAGGAGGTATTTCTTGGGCGAGAAACAGACGATTTGAATTTGGCTCAGAGGCGTCATTTAGGCTTGAGGATCTTTTACATGCAAGTAAATCTACTAACATGGGACAGCCGGCTTCACTTCCCCTCCGAAGGAAGGCGTACGAAGGATTTTTCGCCCTGAAAAATCCACGGCTTCGATCGGGTTTGAACCCGCCAACTTGGGTACAACAGTCCGAAACGCTAACCGTTACGCCATCGCCGCGCGCAAAGCAGTAGGTGCCGTTGCGACGCCTTGAAGGCGGCGCCGAGCCCACGTCGGTCGGCGAGTGGGCGGGCGATGACGTCGCTGTGGGGTCGAAGCTCAGGAGCTGGGGGGGGGGGCGGGGGTCGAATGTCACTAGGGGAGGGCGAGGGAGGGGGGCAGGGGCGGTGGGACGCCGCAGCCGCCGCAGGCCGCACGCGCCGCTCCTCTTATTGCTTCTGTAATCACAAGCGACCGCAGATCCCGCGCCGCCACCGCGGCGACGATTTTAAATTGACTTTCTAAGCGGGCGGGGCGGCGCGGGGCAGGGTGAGGTGGTTCGGAGCGGGATGGAGTGAAAAGGGTGGGAAGGGGCTATGCGGGGCTGAGCAAAGCTGGACGAGGCTGGGCGGGGAATGGTAGGGGCTGGGAGGGTGTGGGCGGGGCGGAGCTGGACTTAGCGGGGCTTGGCGGGGCCGGGAGGGGTGGAGCTGGGCGCGGTGGGGCGGAGCGGGGTGGAGAAGAAAGGGGCTGGGCGGGGAGGGTCTGAGCGGGGCTGGGCGAGACAGCGGGGCTGGGGTGGTCTGGGCGAGGCTGGGATGGTCTGGGCGGGGCTGGGCTTGGCTGGGCTGGGGCGGGATGGGCTGGGCGGGGCTAGGCGGGGATGGGCAGGGCTGGGCACGGCTGGGCAGGGCTGGGCGGGGCTGGACGGGGCTGGGCGGGGCTGGGATGGGCAGAGCTGGACGAGGTGGAGCTGGGCGCGGTGGTGCGGAGCGGGGTGGAGTAGAGAGGGGCTGCGCAGGGAGTGCCTGAGCGGGGCTGGGCGGGGCTGTAAGGGGCTGGACGGAGTTGGGCGGGGAATGGCTGAGCGGGGATGGGCGGGGCTGGAATGGTCTGGGCGGGGCTGGGCGGGGCTGGGCGGGACTGGGCGCGGCTGGGTGCGGCTGAGCGGTTCTGGGAGCGACTGAGCAGTGCTGGGCGATGCGCATGAGAGCGGGATGGAGCGAACGTGGCGGGGAGGGTCCGGGGGACTGCGTGAGGTAGAGGTTTGTCGGCGCGGGGCAGGGATAGGGATTTGTGGCGAGCGGGGCGTGACGTAGATGGGCTTGACGCTGCGGGGCGGAGCGGACAAGGCGCAGCCGGGCGGGAGCGGCGCCGGCAGCGAGATGGAGGCGCTGCGGGGGCGAGGAAGAGATCCAGGAGAGAGGCGGGGCGCTCCCCCCCCCCTCCCCAGCCCGCGGGTGGGGCTAACTAACCGGCCGTTGATCAACGTGCCCGCGGTGACTGCACCCGTAATTCATCCGGCGTGTGAAATATTCAAAAGGAAGCTGAAAGATCCAATTTAACGCGGAGCCAGAAGTTTCCTTATTAAACCGTCCCAATATAAATATCTGCGTTCTCTCCGGCGCGGGGTGGTGAGCGGGAGGCGGCGGGAAAGAGAGGATGAAATGAGACGGGGGAGGGAGAGGGCGGTGAATGCGGCTCCAAAAGTGTGGTGGAGAGGAGAGAGGAAATAACTTTGAACGTGCCCGATATGATGAATAATAGACTAGAAAAATATCGAAATGTATTTTTTTACCAATAGGTTTGGAAGTAAACTAGGCACAATTTTCTGGTAAATACGCGTAATTATCCGTAATGTATGAAGAAAATATTTAAAGAGAAACGGAGTGACTGGGTGTTGAAAAATATTATAGAAAGGGAATAGTGTGGGGTTTCCAATATATGAAATGCTAGGTATGGAATGGGCGAGGACGGAAGTAATTAATTACAAAAAATCCATTTGTACGAGACGGTTTGTCTAGAGGAATTCCTACTATTTACTTATTTGTTAAATGAATTTTACGTCGGTTCGTGGAAATCTGACGTCCGAGCATATAGTGATAATTATTGTAAATGGTAATTATGAAAGTTTATTATGATCGAAGATGTCAGCAGAATAATGATAAAACGTAATTAATAAGTCTCTTCCTGTGAAAGTAATAATGTGCAGATACGAGACGCAGCATGTATGACTTTGAGGAGTTCTTCCAAATTAGCAAAACCTGAATGTGAGTCAGACTGCCTGAAGTATACCAAGTTAGAAACTTTTATACCATCGGATTAGTATTCTACACAGACCAACATCACGACAACCGACAAATAGACACACTGAATTCGACAAACTCTACCCATATCCTAAAGATCTCCCAGCGTGCATTACTTTGAAAATGACTCGCAAGTGATAGGATACCTTTGCTTCTGCTAAAAAACTGAAAATAATTTATCAGATTGGCAGAATCTTTCTCTTAATCAAGTGCTTTGGCTCCGACTGCATTCACGAGATTAGGGAAAACAAATATACCATATTATATCTGCGCAAGTGAGAAGAGGTTTTAACAAAGCCTTATCTGTAATGCTCATTGAGCGCTTGTTTTGAAGCATGCTCGTTCTTGCACCAAACATACATACGCATATGTGCAGGAAGGCATGTATACCTACTCATATACATACGCACATATACATACGCGTTAAAAGATACTAACAAACTTGCACGCACGTACACATGCACACCGCATACACATACGCGAAGACACATATACGTGATATAGTTCCGTGTAGTTTCATTGGTGTGAAACTAACAAGTAGGGATGTTACAGGCTTTTCTTGGACAGGTTTTGGCCATTTCATCACCGTATACTGTCAGTCTAGGGTTACAATAATTCGTTGTGAGTTATGACTTTCCATCAATATCTCTAGAACAACGATTCAAATGCTGGGTCATTCCATGTTGAAATGTGTTGAAAACAGTTTCTTAGGAAGTATTCTAATGGTCCTCTTAATTTGTTTACCAGTCATACCTCCATTTTGTTGATGAGAGGACAAAAAAAATCAACTCTTGGTCCCAACGATTGTGAATAGCTCACCCGTTACTTACTAATAAAGAGTTAAGCGCACTTCACTTGGGCTTCCATTCTAGCGACATTTTCTCAACATTTATATTCGTTGTGTTTCCAATTCTGTGCTCTTTCTAACTCTATGCTATTATCAGCTTTAAAATTTAATCCATATTATTTAATTTCTACTAAATAAAATAACGAATTTATATCACATACGTACAATACTGTGGACATAGTACATGAATAAATGAGCATGGAAAGCGTTTGGCATTTCGGAATCAGAGCGCGTCAGCTTATGCGCACGCACGTCCGATCCAGCAATCGATACAGAAATCGATTTAAGCTAAACGCGACGCCGCGTTACGAAAATGTAAGTCAGGCCGCTTCTACTTCGACACTCCGTCAAGGGGAAGTGTGCGATTGAATGTCTGTTAGAACGGGTGGGCCAGGTCGTAAAATAACTGCTTTATACGACATAAAAGGTAAATCGACTTTTGAATTACGTAACGAGGAGATGATTTAACGGTTTGGAAAGGAAATTTTTATGGAAATATCGTGAAAAACATGTGTTCTGTACACGTAGTACGAGCGACACGTGATGAACACGATTGGAACAGTCACAGTGTAATGTAGGTGAATATTTTGTATTCTTGGACCCAATAAATAATACGTCAAAAATAATTTACTAATGTAACAGCAATTATTGCGTTTAGATTAATACAATATTTCCAACGGCTATAGAATAAGCAACTGAATTTCTGCGGAAAAAAACACTTTAGAACGACTGCATTTGAAATTCGCCACTACTCGGCTGATTTTCATTCATGAAAAATGTGAGTGAATCGCATGTGTCTTTACTCTCCATGAGGAACCGCCTTTTCGGCTGTATCCATGATTCAGGCAAGGTCGTTAGGCGTGAATTATGAACTATGAGATGATATGATGACAATGTTTGGTTAAGGAAAATCACAAATACGTCCATGCCTACTCTTCAGGGGGAGACGACGTCTGTCGCAAACGCCTGGGCCACGGCGATCGGCTCGGATAATTATTTATTACATTCAATTACACTAGTACTTGAACACTCCTACTTATAAGTGTGCAACCCTATGCAACTCCGTAGATGGCATGGCTGAAATATGAACATACGTATCGTCTTGTAGGCATTGAATAGTGAGAATAAATTCTAATGCATTTTTTTACAATACGAATTGACATAATGTATATATTAGACAAAAACTGGCGTAATATACTTTAAAATACAAATCAATTGTTTTATATGAAAAACTAATATTTTTTCACCATTCTAAAAGAATTTAAGCTATTTTTGTGTAAGTGTAGCTGATAATGTGAGTGTATTTTAGACGACGGTGTATAGTGTAGCGTCGTGGAAATCGGCGAGCACCGCCGGATGTTTAACAAAGGGCGGAGTTATGACACACTGGGACTTTCCGTGCACGTGGCGTGGTAAGGCGGTGGTAGGATGGAGGCAATGGGGGCGGCAGGTAGCGCCGAAGGGCCTATATAAGACCACGAGAACAACGCCTCGATCTTCTTGTTTCCCAGCAGCGTCGGCGGCAGGTGGTGCGTGAGTTTGTGCGAGTAGGCGCATGAGGGCAAGGGGCCGGCAATCCATTGTCGTGACTAGCGAGACATGTAGTAATCTCAGGGTAGAGCGGTGCTTCGCTCATGGAACATTGATTGCACGTTGCGGTGTGGTGGCCGTTCCGTAAATTATCTCTCCTAGGAGTGGGTTCTATTTATTTAGTTAATTGTAAGCAGAACAATTGTTTATTTGTGACTACGGTCTAGATTGCGAATAAATCTACTGATTTTACAAACCACTGTCGTCTGTGTTCCGATTACACCCGTATGACGCCAAGGCGTGCAGACAGCGGCGAACCAGACCCCGTGTACGCGACCGATAGCCGCGCTCTGGCCATCCAGGTGTTTAGCGACCCCGTTACGCTAAGCGGCCGGCAATTAAAGAGGTGCTTGGCGCCGGGCGAATGCCGGGCGAGGGCGGGCACGAGGACGCATAGAGGCGGCTGGCCGGCCGGCCCCGGGCGCGACCCGACCCGCAGGCAAGGGGACAGAAGGTCTCGTGAAAACTTAACGGCGCGTTAACACACGGCCGGCTGTTAATCTTGCATCCCGCCAGCCCCTCTCGCGGCCGCGGCCGTTTATGACATGTTAAACGAGCTCGTTCGTTAATAATTCGAGATTCGGCGCGGCTGTCGGGCAGTGAGCGCTGGACGCGGCCGCCACGCCGGGTCGGCCGAATACCCACTGGCCCAGCCGCCGCGTAGGATGACGATACGCGTGGTTTTTTTTTTATTTTCGCGTGAGTGGCATGTGGAAGCAATGGGAAGTAATCGTGCGGTGAATGCATCCCGAGATTTCCAGGAATTAGATGTTTGGGTGCTCTGATTCACGAGAAATCAATTCGTGCATTATGTGAATGGCCATTCACTAGTTCACACAAGTGTCCCACTGTCTGAATCTCAGCCTCCACAAATGTCCTGTCCTACTATCTGACCGTCCAAATCACCGTACGTTGAATATTTTATCTGGCACATTAATGAAAGAATTTGTGAATTTAGAATTATGTTTTGATGAAATGTTTTTTTTTCAACTGTAACAAGCGTTGCAAGAGAGTTGTACTTTTGTCATTCAGTTTATTTACTTTTCTCCGTCGCCCGCCCCTCACGCGCACCGGGCCGTTTATGACATGCTAACGAGCTCGTTCGTTAATAATTCTTATTCGGTGAGGCCGCCGGGGTGAGCGCTGCAGAATGGGGCAGCGGGAGTGCCCACTGTCCCGGCCGCCGGGTGGGATGTTGTTGGGCGAAGCTTTTCACTTTCGAGTGAGCGTCACAAATGAGAAGTAATCGTGCGGTGACTGCAAATCGAGATTTTTCAAGAAGTACTAGTTTGGGGGTAATTTGCCACACGAGAAGTCAATTCGTGCTTCATGTGATTGACCGTTCATTCGCTCACTAGTTAGCGCGAGTGTTTCACTGTCGGATATTAGTGTCCACAAATGTCCTTTTTGTGTCTAACCATCAAAATCACCTACCATCGAATATTCTGTATGGCGCATTATTGAAACGAGGAATGAATTGAGAACTATGTGGTTATGAAAAGTTTCTTCAACTGTAATAAGCGTTGCAAGAAAGTTCTAGTTTTGTCAATCAGTGTATTTAAGTTTCCCCGAAGCTCGCCCCTCTCGCAGATACGGCCGTTTATGGCTTGTTAACGAGCTCGTTCGTTAATAATTCGGATTCGGCGCTGGGCGCTGAGCGTTGAGCCCTGGACGCGGTCGCCGGGCAGTCCGAGTGCTCCACTGGCCCAGCCAGCCGCCGCGTAGAATGCCGCGTAGGATGGATCGTTTCGCGTGGGTTTTTATTTTCGCGTGAGTGTTACGTGAAAGCAACGGGAAGTAATCGTGCGGTGACAGCCTCCTGAGATTTTTAAGGTATGAGATGTTTTGGGTCTCACTGATACAGGAGAAGTCAATTCGTTCGTCATTAGATGGGGTGTTCGTATGTGCATCAGTTTGTGAGAGTGTGTGACTGTCGGTCTGTTAGTTACTATTTTACTAACTGATATTTCACCAACCGACTCTCTGACTGTCCGACATTCTCACCGTTCATCCGTTTGGACGTCCTATCGCCAATATTACCGACCGTCAAATACATACTATTTTCAACTGTAACAAATGTTGCAAGACAGTTGCAGAATTTGTCATCTAGTGTATTTAGATTTAAGACTATTTAAACGGCCGTTATTTGCACTATCAAAAAGTAAGTTCCATATTGGAAGTTCAATAAAATGAACTTTTTTTGTATTTATGAAGAAAACGACTCTCCACTTCTGCAGTTAAATATTCAAAATCATTTCCATTGTAGTCAAAACAATACCCTCCTTATTTAAGGTAATTTTACTTATTTTTTAGAAATACTCTATCAAAAATGTTTTCTTGCTCATGGCAAGTCATTTAAGGTTGTAGTTCCTGTTGCAGTTCATTTGTATGGCACAATAAACTGATTTACTTCTTTTGAACGCTTTACCTGATTATTGTAACTCGATAGATGTTCAGACATTCTTGACTCATTACTCTCTGAGTTCATAGGATGCAAAGCAGTGCCAATGATTTCATATTTTCAAAGTCGAGTATTTTGTGCTCCACTACTCTAGGACGAAATGAAACCAACAATATTCGGTGTTGAAAATTGTTGAAGTATGTTTGGGCACAGTTTGTATAAAAATGTCAGAATATGTCGCTATTTTCCATTCGTATGTATACATTTGTGCAACTGTAGCTAATTATTCTCATAAAATAAAAAAATAAAGAGAAGAGTTCCTTGATATCGTCACAACGAATGATTATTTTAAAAAATAATGATTTCACTTGATAAGCATTTGCTATTACCCAAATATAGCATTTTCCTTACATATGTAATATTTGTAGTATTCTCTAGCGAATTTAGATCTTTCATCTAGATAAAAAGCTAATGCAAATAAAGTGTGAATGGCAAGTGAACAGGATTTGAAATGCGGTCCCTAGGGCAACACGTTTTGCAAACATAATTAACGATATAATGCGGTCGTTCACAGATAAATTTCAATTAGCGACTTATAATTATTAATTCAATTATGAAAGAGAGAGTTCACTGAAAATGTCTCACTTTACAATAACGCATTGCATCGTTAATTTCATTACTGTTTGGCATTTGTCATGTAATTTGTAGTTTTGGAAATGAAATGGAACAACCTGTGTACGTTTCTCCTGAGGTAATAAAAACAAAACATAGAAGGAGATTGCGTTCGTAATGCATACTCAAAAGTCCACCTTTTACTTTTATTCGTAACTTTATAATTGCAATCTCTCTATTTCAAATATGTTTAGTTTCAAAATAATTCCGTCTTATTTTCACTTTATGATGGTCAATGGATTCGTAGGTAAAATATAGTTCAAGCATTCATCAGAACAATACACATATTAGCGTTTCTGTTTACAAATCGTTCTCCAAATGTATTACAGGTTCTGCTTCGGCACGTTGATATACTGTGCAGCCTTGACTTTTGAAACACCCACGACCAACCAACAACACCACACCCTTGGCATCCAAAAGACTTCATAAATCGACCCGTCTCTCTCTCTCTCTCTCTCTCTCTCTCTCTCTCTCTCTCTCTCTCTCTCTCTCTCTCTCTCACACACACAAGAACCACCCCGCATGCCAGCCGCCAGGTACAAAAGTAGGACTTGAATCTGATAGGGAAAATTTTATTACAAGAAAAAAAGAGGGGTAATCGATTTCGCCTTATTTCATACCGCACGCTCTCTCTAAGCGATTTATGTAGAAGCAGTCCATAAATCATTCGATATGGCTCTCGCGCAATATTTCTAAAGCGCTCGGTGGGGCGCCACCGTCGGCGGGCGGGACGCGACACCCTCGTCGCGTAATTTCTCTCGGCGGCGGAGCCAAGCATGTGAGGACGCCCTGCATGAGGATAGCTGGGGCACGCCCACGCCCGTCCTCCCTCCGCGACTCTGCGAATCACGTCGCCCGGCTAAAAGGAATCCGCCACGCCTCATTTATCTACCGCACACGGTTTTCTGGCTCAAAGAGACGGCTGCTGCTGCGGCTGCCGCTGCTGGGAATGTACCCCCCAGGGCTCGATGGCCGCGAGTTATAAAGATAATATATGGTTAAAGAAAGATATAAAAAATGTCGTATATGCGTGTGCGTTCACGTCAAAAAAGACCTGCAGTTCACCCCGGCGTGATTAATTGATTATAATTAACATTCATTAAGTTTCGCCCCCCCTGGTGTTTATAGATTTGTCAAAAGAGCGTTGACAGCGCACGTTTTAACACGTTGGCACAGACGGTCGCTCGGCAACTGGTGGCTCCTATTTCGGGGGCTACAGTGCTTTCACGGGACGGGATTGTTGTTATTTTGAATGATGTCATGCTTAAACGTGTGTGATGAAATAAGATAATGGCATTGGTTTTGCTCGTTTATTTATGTCATCACTTTTCATTTTGTTCTTTGCTTTTTTTTAATTGTTGAGTAAATCTAATTATGGAGAATGAAAGGTAATTTAAAATGAACTATTAATTCATCACTTTAAATGAAAGTATGGCCTAAAAAGTTCTTCAGTTTCGGGATTGTGTTTAATCCCTTGTTTCGTATAATAACATTCAAACAAATAAATTTAGATAATACCTGCAAATCTTTTTAAGGCATAAAACGGTCAAGAACCGTGAAAATTATTTTAAGAAGTTGATGGATTCTTAATATTTTCGAATATAATAAAAGAGTTCTGTGTAGTAGAAATTTGGTTTCGTTCTTTATGTTAACAATATTAAATATGATTTATCGACTTCATATTTAAAGTAGAGTAGGCAAAGAGTATATATATTTAGATGTCAATTGTAGGGATCGGAGGATTTGTTAAGGTTTGAAATAAACAATGACCAAATAAAATAGAACTTTCTAGTGCTAAATCGTTGCAGTTTTTTTTCAATTTGAGAATTTGATAAGAAATATTTCCCATAATGTACCGAAGGAGCAGGAGAAGGAAAAGTAATTGTATCGAGACAATCACATGTCGCTCCGGCGTTCGTCTCCAAGTAATCAGAAAAACTATGCAAACCTTCGAAAGGATGACGCAATCCTTTGAAACTCCATGAAAGTTAAGTACTTGAGCAAATGTCTGGCTCTAGACAAGAGTAACCTCGTGATCTACCAAACAATGGTTCGCTCAAACAACAATGTAATGCTCAAATTGAAAATGTTGCATTTTCGTTTGTCTGATAAGCTACTCTAAATCTGGTTTTCTCTTGGTGCCTCATTGGATTCCCTCAGGAAGGTGGGAATCGCACAATAGCAACGCCAGGACACGAACGTGAAGACGGTGGTAGAATTTTGAACGGTGGAATCAATAATAGGTGTGACACCCTGCTACTTCCCACGACAGCCGTAATCCCCTTCGGCCATCTCCAATATTATTCACGCAGGTTTTATTGAGCCCTCGCGTAACTAGACTCAAAGCAGTGAGGGATGTGGTTAATTTGGTGACAGAACCATTATAACACATTTTTAGCTCGTTTTTCGATACAAAATAGTTTCTTTTGCACGCAAGCAAACATTTCTGATCATCATATTTTGTCAACACCGCTTTGTGCTATAATTTATTCTGAATTCTACTATTTTTTTTGTATAAGAGCGGTGTAGCTATTCCGAGGATCAATAAAATGTTGTGTATAGTCTTTAGGGAGGGTTGGTTTAATACGCGCAAGACCGGCCCCGGCTACCTGCACACGACTCATTAGCCACTGGTGAATCCGAGGGGTCTTTGGACGCGTGAGTAAACGAGTTTTAGTGGGAATTGCCATCAAATTGCCACGCTTTACCTGCGCGCCTGCCTCTCACCGTCCCAGCTGCCTCACCCACCCGCCCATCGAACGCTCCACGCCCCGCCGCCACCACGGCATCTTCGATATCATTTTTCAATACCTCCTTCAAGACCTTTCCGCACTTCTTCCGACCATCTCCGCTTCTGTCGCACAAATCTCCCACCCCAGTCTCAAGTCGGTTTCTTGCTTCTTGCTGATCGCTAGTTTATAACCAGGTTCTTAACTTGACCATCGAGTAATGGGAAATGCAATTTATTTGCAAAGGAAATGTATATCAGAAATGCTAATATATATGCGAAATGCAACATATTTGCAAAGGAATATCAGACGGCTAATGGTGACGTCTCGTAGTTTTTTGTGTGTTGTAGCTCTAAAGAACTGCATGCCACTAAAGATAAATTTTGAGGAGATATAAGTTCTTCAAAATTTGCATATGGGAAAACGTAATATTTTGCGGCCCGATATTTTAGTACAACACGATACGGTCCTACTACATCCGAAGAGTGCTGGCAAACGCGGCTACGTTCCAGGTCAGTATAAAGCTATCGAAGCAACCTGAATTATACAATAGAGCGGAACCATTCAACAAGGATATAAACAAACTTCTTTAGTTAATTTGTGATTGGAAGGTTCTGAAGACGACGTCTAATGAAATAGCTTGACACTAAGACTGAAAATACTCTAAAAATTGATATAATGTGTTGATGATCCTATAATTCTACCTAACCTTATTAATGCGGTGGAAAAGTAAAGTTTTTATATCACTCAAGTCTTTATAAAGTCTAATATATCTCTCATATCAAAGCAATCGTATCTCAGGTAAATCTAGCTTTAAGCGAATAGTTCAAATCTTCTTGATACTGTTGCATGTCTCCAACCCGTAATGATTCGAAGATGACTGTGTGGTGTCGTCGAATGTAATGTGACAACTACCATTCGATAGATCTGGTCGGTCGGTCGTTCTTGGTAGACACTTTCCTCCTCCGCACTCGGATTCACTCTGAGCGTCCTAAGAACGTTCAGGGACCGCACACCAAATCGGAAGCAGAGGTCGCGGAGATGACACTCGCCGTCCAACCTCCCGGTTCGTCTCTGAAGATTGATAGATTTATTAGTCACTCCAAACGCGGATTAACTGCTCACGCAATTAATTCCGAAAGTGCAGTGGAAGTTTTTATTGCGGAAGGTGGAAGTGATCTTCCCTCACGGGATGGAAAGATCTGGCGCCACCCTACACGTCCCGCTTGCAATTTCTGCAACCAGGTATCTCCCCCACTGCTCTAGCAGGGGGCAAGACTCACGATTGGTCTACCGACAGATGTGGTAGTGTAGGTAATGTAAGTGTAAGTATGTTTACGTCAGACATGAGAATAGCAAAGGAAGAGAAAGGAAAGGTCTGTGCGTGGTTTGTTTGTTAGGATTCACCTCCAGCATTCACCAGGTGTTGGTCGTAGAACCTGATAGAATTCTCCTTCAGACAGGGGCTGAATTCGAGCTAGCTGACAAGCTAGTGCCGAAAATCCTGCCACCATCGGGACTGGAACCCTAGGACCTCTCAGTCAGGGCCACTGAAGTGACATCAAGAGATGCTCCAAGCCACCTATCCTCTCTGAATAACTTCACCACACGCCGTCCCCCTCCCCTCCCCTCCCCTAACCCCTCCCCCTCCCGCTCGCAGTACGCACAGGTACGCAGCGATGGAGCGGTTACGCACTGGTTACCCCGCCGCAGGCGCAGCGAAGCGTGACCAGCCCGGAGCGTGCTGGCGGACCGCCCCTCCCTCCCCTCCCCTCAACCGCCATCCACCCCCTCTACCACCCCGCGGCCGGCCGACGTGATAAATGACCTGTTTGCCGTGCTTGAGCGCGTCCGGGTAAAATTGATGACACGTTTCTTTGAGCGGCGTGAGGGCGGGGCGGGGCGGGGCGGGGCGGGGCGGGACGGGACGGCGCGGGCCGGGGCGGGGAGTCCGTAGGCGACCGGTGGAAGGGGAGGGGGTGAAGGTGGACGAGCAGTCAGGCTTCAGCGGTCGCCCTCACACCCGCCCCCACCCCCGGCCCCACCCTTGTGCACCTACGTCACTGGCCATGCGGCGGCTGCCTGCCCGCCCGCCCGCGATACCCATCTCTCCGTCTTCCGTCGCCCTTCTTGTTCGTTAGCTTCCGCTCGATGCGCTCTTTTTTTTTTTTTTTTTGCGGGAGGACTATCGTTCCTTACGTTGATGATGCGCCCGCTCTTCTTTTTTTGGGATCCGACAACTGCTTGCGGTTTCATCGACTCAATTCCCTGCTTCTTACATCTTGTTTTTTTTCTTCTGATACTCGAAATTCGGCCGATGGTACACTATTGATTTTGTACATAAAAATGGTCTGATGAGGAGACATAATGATGCTAATACTACGGAAATATTCTTCTCTCCATCACCATATCACATGTTGTCCTCATTCAATCGCATTTACCCTCTGTAAGGTAATGTTGAATCGTCGTAATCTTCATTTCAACCATTTTACACTTTTTATTTTATATATTTTTTTTATTACAACATCAATATCTCCCTCCTGGCATCTTGAAATTATCTTTTGAAATTTCTATTTCTCTCTTCAACCGTTAAATGTTTTTTGCCTTTCCTTTTGTACTTATCCAATTTGCTCTCTGTATTACCTTTCACTTAGAACCCTTTTCCTCCAAATCACCACAATACTAAAAAATTCATTTTTCTCGTTCCTTTTTAACGTCTCATTCGGAAAACTTTATCACAGGTGATATATACATTCGCGTTTCTTCAAACTCGTCTCTTTCTCTCCCGTTTCACCGTTCTCATTCCCTCTTTTTCCTTTTCTTTCCCTACTTCTTCTTCTTTCACCTAATCTATCTCGCCCGCTAGTTTCATTCCTTCTCTTCCTCCTTTCCTCCACTAGTTTTGCACCTCCCATCTTCACCTTCTCTGACCCCTCTTACTCTTTTTCCTGTCACTTCTTCCTTTTCCTCGTTAGTTTTACAGCCTCCGCCTCCGTCTTTGCCTCTTCTCTTATCTCCATGTCCGCAGTTGGTGGTTTCGCCGCCGCAGCGCTGCCGCCGGTGGTGGGTGGCGTCGGCGGGGCGCGCACTTAGCTGCGTTGTTTACCGGTTACCGAGGCGCGCTTAATATTTGATACGCGGCGATTTATTTGATGGGGCGGCGCCCACCGCAGGAAAGGAGGGCCTCCGCTCGGCGCTCGCTCACGCCTCGCCCCTCGCTCCACGCCCCACGCCCCTCGCCCCACGCCCCACGCCACTCGCCCGTCGTCCCTCGCCCCTCGTCACGCCCCTCGCCCCTCGTTCCTTGCCCCTCGCCCCTCGCCCCTCGCCCCTCGCCCTCGCCCTCGCCCTCGCCCTCGCCTCTCGCCTCTCGCCTCTCGCCTCTCGCCTCTCGCTTCTCGCCTCTCGCCTCTCGCCTCTCGCCTCTCGCCTCTCGCCCCTCGCCCCTCGCCCCTCGCTCGTCGCCCCTCGCCCCTCGTCCCACGCCTCTCGCCCCTTATCCCTCGCGCCGGGCCCCTCGCCCCTCGCCCGTCGTCCCTCGCCCCTCGCCACGTCACTCGCCCCTCTCCCCTCGCCCCAAGCCCCACGCCCCACGCCCCACGCCCCACGCCCCCCGCCCGTCGCGCCTCGCCCCTCGCCTCACGCCCCTCGCCCGTCGTCCCTCACCCCTCGCCCCTCACCACCCCCCTCGCCCCTCACCACGCCCCCCGCCCCACGCCCTCGGCCCCTCGCCCTCGCCCTCGCCCTCGCCCCCGCCCTCGCCCCCGCCCTCGCCCCTCGCGCACACCCCTCGCCCCTCGCCCCTCGCCTCTCGCCCCCACACCCTCATCTCCAACCCCCCGCCCGCCTCGACCCCCCCCGCAGCCACCGCCGTCACCCACTTCCTTCACGGGCTGCAATACCGGCACTTCTCCGAGAATGAAGCTTTGGTGATTAAAGGTTTCGCTGGCGGTTGAAACGTGGGTATCACACGTTTAGTACGAGTAATTGATTGTGGAGGAAATATTAAAAGTAGAAGTCGTAGTATTTTAATAATAAATTGTAGTTAATAAATAAATTAGTATTTAGTAATAAATATTATTGTAAAATGTTATAGAATATCGGTCATAGCTGACAATTTCCGTGTTGTGTCCGTAAATTCCACCAAAGCACTGAAACCTCAGATCAGCAGCCTATTAGCCCATTTACTTTTTCATCCAACTTGATGTATACTCTACACTCATTGTTCATTCTATTAACACGGTCTCTTGTCACTGCCACCAAGCGCAAACCTCCCCTGCCTCTGGAGTAGAGTAAGCGTCTCACTCGCTTGGACTATCGCCTATCGACTTCATATCCGTATATTCCCCGTTCCCCTTCACGAACAATCACTCACTATCATGACACCAACCCATCCAACCACTACCAACACTATTCGTCTATCACGTTCAGGACTACGTCTTCTTCAATTCTCTCTTCAGCTACGAACACAATCACCACAATTGTATAACTCCTTTTATCACCATCACAACCACCACCATCAGCCCCCCCACCACTCTCATCACCATCACCCACCCCCACCACTACCAACACTGCTGAACTCTATTGAACTGTATCCATATTGATCATCAATATGAAATCAGTTTTGTCATCATCATTAGCACACCTGCGTCGTGTACACCTCCTACAAACTCTGAATTGGCCGTGGCACAAACATCATCCAATTGGACATCACCTCACCAGCAACATTGCAGAGCAGGCCAACACTTTCTCGCAGATGTTTCCACGATCTTCAACCGCAATTTTTGCTTCCGCTGACACTCTCATGCTAGTAATCGTACACCACTGCAACCTCATATCTGCAACCATCATCCCACCACCCCCGCCCCCAACCTAAGCGCCGCCCGGCGCGCCTCCGCCGCCGGCGGCAGCAACGGGGGCGTCAAATTAAACAATATTTCAGGGGCGCCGGCGCCCGGGGCGGCGGTGGCGGCGGGGCGGGATAATCAGGCGCTAGGGGCGGAGTTATGCGCGCGGCGTGTCCCGGTAGGTTCATCAGCTGCCGCCCCCGCCGCCACCCCCGCCGCCCCCGCCGCCACCCCCGCAGGCAGCGCGCCGTCCCCGGCTCCGTTGCCGCCCCCGCCGCCGCCGGGGCCAGCAGGCGCCGTGCGCGCTGCCTCACAGTGGCCGCCTCAAAGAGAGCGCGTGTTGCAAAAACCGAGCACCAACCGGACGCCGCAAAAAGACAGGCATGTAATGTGTACAGCGGTATGCTCCATACTTTGAGTGATGGCACAGTTTGTTGTGAACGATTGAAGAAATCACTTGCTGTCATTTGGAACTTTAAAACAAATCGCTGTTAATGTAGGTATTTATGGCTACTCCAAAATGTTAAAATTGTTCGCATTATTACAGTAAGAAACGAGATTTGTTGTTTAGTAGTTATATTTCATTATAAAATGGAACAAAGTTTCAGGTTAGTATTTTTTTGGATATTTTCGTAAAATACAAAATAAAAAAGTGCACATTTCTGAATAGTAATGAAATATTACAATAACAAAGCACAATAAAATATTATTTGAGTTTTTAAACTAAACTATTTATTACGCAGTTTACGACGAGACTATCGACATGGCTGCAATTGCGTACGTTTAACTTAGAAACAAAAGTCATTACAAGTTTTCAACGCTTTGCGTATGTATCACATCGTTAACAAAGAATAGTGTCCTTCTTACATTTCACTTCTATAATTACAATTGCTTTAAACATTTTTTGTTTTTGTAAATGGCACTTATTTTCACTTACAGCGAACAGCTACGTTTTACAATATATTTCCTCTGTACTTACAAATATTACGTGTTTTGTATGTTTCCAAGTTTATTCCAAATATTTCATTTACTCGCAAACTGAAGTTCAATTGCACTTTATTAATTGTGCAAGTCATCTTATGCTTATTTCGAAAAGTGTTCAGACCAGCAATTACATGTACTATTGTGTCTTTCAGCACTCCCATTCTTTTTGTTGTTAAAGAATCTCCACCTACTATTTTGTTTTTCAGTATAGTACCCTTGTTCTCAGTCCCTTAAGGGTGAGTCGCGAAGTAACGGTCGCCTGTCTCCGTTGGAGCCAAGAACCGACCCTCGCACGATCTGTTGGGACATGCGATGGACCAACCGGGCTCGCGGAAGGTGTACTCAAGGTTCTTTCGCCTCCTCTGCCTCTCGTCTCACCAATTTCTCCGACATCGTGATCATTATTATTACATTCGACACATATGCCTGACAGGGAGACCTTACAAAAGCCATTCTGAGAGTTTCGGCTTTAGAACGACGCTCGCTATGCTGTCTTCTCTAAAATTATCTCGGAAGGTAAATTTCAATTAACAACGAGAAAAGGTTTTCTGGGAGATTTCCTACTTGTACAGATGACGTATTCACAACAACCCTTGGAGAGCAGTGTTTCCTATCCAAAGATCCTAGAGTTATATTTCCGACGTTGGTGCCATTTCGACGTTAACTAGATGTAAAGCAGCCGCTGTCAGGAGGAAAGGTCTATCGGCCAGCCACTCTGATCGGCAGCTTTCCTTAGTTTCTCCAATCAAAATCATACGAATGCCGGAGCACCAACCTAACAAACGAGCCACGGACCGCGCGCGAACGTTTCTTCTACATCCTTGACCCTTTTTCTCGTGCACACTCACACACACACACACGTACACGTATACACACACGTGTACGCACACACGTACACACACAAGCACATACACACGTACACACATACGTACACACACACGTACACGTATACACACACGTGTACGCACACACGTACACACACAGGCACATACACATGTACACACATACGTACACACACACGTACACGTATACACACACGTGTACGCACACACGTACACACACAGGCACATACACACGTACACACATACGTACACACACACGTACACGTATACACACACGTGTACGCACACACGTACACACACAGGCACATACACACGTACACACATACGTACACACGCGTACATACGTACACACACATACGCACACACACGTACGTATACACACGAATTACACTACCATTCAAATCGGGAGCTTAAACCTTTCCCGGTTGGGGCGGTTCCCGGGAGCCAGAAATCCTGGAGGGCTGCAAGTCGCCGTGTAGGTTGGCGCAATGGGTAGCTTATATTTTTATAAATGAATTTTGGCGTATGATGCATAAAAAGTTTTCGATTTTACCTTTAGATCCGGCCATTGGAATCTATCCGGTTACTATTAGAACCTACCCGGTTCCCACGCGGTTCCAATGCTCGGACGTTCAAGGAATTAGCATCCACTACTTCTTGGAGACTAATGACCAAAGAATTTGACGGTCCCGTACTACATTCTCGCCCACTCAATCGGAAGGTTTCCCTTCGCGCCACCGTGACTCTTTTACTGCCGCGAGGGCCCACTGTGCGCTTGGCCACCCGGCCCGGCAGGCGCCGCGCGGCGCAGCGTCCGCCCGGGGGCGTTAGCGAGACGTACGGCCGGCGCGGGCGGGGGCGGGAGCGTGCGTGGGGCGGCCGGCCGGCCGGCCGGAGAGGCGGCTGGATGCTCTCCAAATGGCAGAGGCCGCTCGCGAGCACACGGACAGACAGACAGGCAGGCAGACAGACAGCGGCCCTGTCACACTCGGATCCTCTCGGGCTCGTGAGGAGCGCCCTTTAAACTGGAGAGGTATGTGGGCGCAGCGACACATGGGGCGGACAGTGGAAGGCTTTTTAAGATAACGATGAAGTCATAGCGCGGGGGAATTTTTATTAACTGTATTTTTATTTAGGGTTGCTTGTTGGGAAGGGGGAGGGGTCTTTTTTTTTCACTCGACATGTGTCAGGGAATGTTGCTGTTAGCAACGTTTTAGGAGTTATTAAATTGATTTAGCGACCGAGGTGACGAAGGTACACCATTGAGAGACTAGGTGTTGAGTCTTCCAATCCTGCTTGCGACATGGTTTTGAATTTGGATGAGGAATGTTAACGAAAAGTATCCCTAATCATAAGGTATCTGCTTGTCTTATTAAGAGGAACTGCTGTTCAATTTAAGTCAACGAAAGAATGTGCCAAGATTTTAAATTTTTTTTGGAAAACTCCTAACTATTTTTTTTGGCACGTTACTGTAAATTTCAAGTAATTTCTCGAAATGCGTATAATTAATTATTCTAGTCGTTGCTTCTATGTCTAGTACCCAACATTTGTAAAACAATACATTTATGGGTTGTCCATAACCTGAGACATTTTACAGCAAAATTCATGTTCATAACGTAAAAAATGTTGATAGACGTATTGAAAATGAATGTTTTTCATAATTTATATTCTATTTTATATTTTAGCATAACATTCCTTAGAATCGTTTTTTCTTGTCAAGAGACATTTTCGCAATGATCGCAATGAGTTTTCTGACCCTCTTACTACAGTATATCAAACACAACGCCTATGTGCTGTGTATTTTTTCTATAGGACATTTCATTGCACCTCTAGGTTAATTATTTTTATGTTTGTACGTTAATTGTAACATATGATTAATTATATTGTTAGTAATTTTGTTTACTAGAATAAAACGAACATTTTTAATATACTTAACATTTGTAAGTATTGTTGAATATAACAATTTTGTCATTCTGTACATTCTAGAAGTACTTTCGTATTCCTCTCCGAATATGTATTGCTTACTTGTTTCTTTCTCAGAACCCTTTTAATATTAAAACACAAACATCAAAATACATAATGTTAAATTTTATTATCTTGTTTCTATTACGTACACTTACACTCTTAAGTAATACCACTTCATTGAAACTTCAACTAGAAAATAAGTAGCATTCACCAATTTCGTGTACGAACCAATCCGTTAAGGAAATGTAACAATAGATTTATATAACTTGGATAGTGGATTGCTTTCCCTTCAACCATCGCATTTATCATGGCCTTTGAAGGGAACTTCTACGAACATACGTGATTTGTTCCACACTTGTCCTTTGTCGCTATTACTCTTTTCCACGCTTCATCCGTTATCATGTCTACGCGCACTATGATGCAGTTCCGGGAACTTATTCAAATGAAGAGCGTTTGCGATGCTTTTGAAAGCCGAGTAACGGTTACTGGCTCGCAAAGGCAGCGTTCCTTTGTGTCGTCATTCCGTCCGCCCGAGCTCCGCAGGAGCCGTCGTTCGATCGATTTCTCGCAGTGGCGGCGCTCTCGAAACGTCACTCATTTCGTGATTTGAATGCGAGCGAGCCGTTGCAATGTCCCATTCTTCTGCCGCCGGCTTGTGCAGCGCCGCCGGAAAGACGCGAATTGCGGGACAATAAAACTGGGGGAGGGGGGGGGGAATGTGAATTCGTTCCCGCTCTTACGACCCGCGCAATTTCACCGGCGGTATAAATACCGTGCTCCACTCGACCCCCCGGTTTTCCGGAGCTCGCAAGTGCTTCTCACTTTTGCCTTGAGCCGGTCGTCACGTCGTTGTGTTTCGCTCGATTGCGCTTGAGATGCGGGTTGCCTCGCGGGGGCGGAAGACGCTTCGGTGGCTGGCCGGCCAGTCGCGGTCGCAGAGTACTCCCGCCAGGGGCGCCACCGGTGCACAGTGTTTGCAGACTTCAGAGCTGATGTAGTACAGTTGTAATATTGGTTGATTGGTTGGTTATTTTTCGGATTCCGGGGGTGTCAACTGTTTTGGACATTTAGTCCCGAAGTGTAGTTGATTTTAAAAACGCGGAAGGAGTCAGTTTTCCTCTCTAGCTGCAATGCGGCACTTACCTACAACATTACTATGTAATGTTCTTGGCTATCCGGAATGAGCCGCGTCAATTGTGCTGACGTTTCGGCCATTTGCTGTACAGCTCTAAAGAAGGCCACAGCCAGATGACCGAGATACGGCTCATCCCGGATAGCAAAGTATGTAGTGACTCCGGTTGCGGAAGCCTAGGAACGCACTTACCTATAAGTTGGATTGCGGCGTTTCTTCCATTCGGGTTTATCCGCTAGTGGGGATATTCCCAGCTGGGAAAAGCTCTAAGTTCCCGACCGATCGGTGTGTCAGATATCACGTTTTAACAAGAAACGTTTACAGCCCACTCCCAGAATATAACATGTACTACACTTACGTGACTAATGCCCGTAGCTGTAATCATGTCCAAAAATCAATCCATCGAACTCTACCCATCGTATGTAAACAATTTAGTATAGTTTTGCCCAAACCTTGTGTGTTCTACCACAGTGGAACTCTTCCAACCACTTTGTATCATCATTTAATGTACATTAAGTATGTGTTACATACGGGCTGTAGTCTCGAAGTTTCGCACAATAGCAAAGACGTTGCTTCAAGATTTGCTTTTCTGTCACAACATGTTTCCCTCTTCAACCTTAAATGGGGCCGCTCAAGGCGTAAGGAGTAGCGCATTCACTTTTCTCCGTTGTAACCCGTGTTCGATCGCCAGCAAATCCATGTAGCGAATCCACTAGACAGGTTTTCTCAATTATCCCGTGCCATCGGCGGCGGCGATGGTGTGACGGTTAGCGTACCGGACTGTTATACCCAAGCTCGCGGGTTCAAACCCGATCGAAGCCGTGGATTTTTAGGGCGACAAAATCCTTCGTACGCCTTCCTTCGTACGCCTTCCTTCGGAGGGGAAGTAAAGCCGGCTGTCCCATGTTAGTAGATTTACTTGCATGTAAAAGATCCTCAAGCCTAAATGACGCCTCTGAGCTAAATTCAAATCGCCTGTTTCTCGCCCAAGAAATACTTCCTTTCTCTGCTAGTTGATGAAAGGAGCGTAGCGAAATTTGCGTGGTCAGAGGGAAGAGCGGGCCTGATGGCCCGAGTGTCGCCACGTAAAATAAGGCAAATTCAATTCAATTCAATTCAATCATTGCTCCATCCTTCCACTCATTTTCATTACGGCTGTCATCTATTTAATGAAATCGTCTTATCAGCCTCAATGGCCTTAGCCATTGAAGGATCCCTGTATACAAATAAATTGAATTCCATGCGCCATCTTTATGAATTTTTTTTTTCGGTTTGATTATTGAGCCTCCATGGCATCAAATTCATAGCGTACGAACTTACGTGCAGCATCGTCAATCCGTGACTGTAGAAAACCTATGGACACACGACTCTCGATAAATGATGGTCGGAATCACGGTGATTGCGCGTGCTGAAGGAGTTTGAGACAAATAAAGGAATGTATGTATGTACCGTCAAATGAAAAACATTTTAAATAGGAATGAATACATTCATACAATAATACATACCTGTTTACAGGTATACGCACTGTATACAGTTCACGTGGTGATGATAGAAAAGAAATATTACGATAATGAAAATGACGGTAAGCCCATCGCTAAGAACGATATTCCGCAGAAACCCACGATTCCGACCACTGCCTGTCGCTGGCAGGGACCTGTCGGTAGGCTCTCGAACTGGCAGATGCCTGCGCGCCGCCGGGGGTGTGGGTGGAGAGCGGAGGGGGGGGTAGCGGAGGCGAGAGAGACTCCGAGGACGAGGGTGTCAGGTGACGCAGCACAAGGACCTGCCCCGCCCCGCCCCTCCCCGCCCCTCCCCGCCTCCGCACAATGAAGTGGCTGGCGGCAGGCGGAGGCGGTGTCGAGCACAGATCGATCGCTCGGTCGCTATCGATACTGTCCCTCCCCCTCGAGCCGCCCCGCCCCGCCCCGCCCTGCGCCTTGCCGCCTGTCGCCCGCCGCGCTCGATTCGGAGGGCCACATTTTGTGAAGTGCGTGACGTTATGCGCCATAAAGCCGTGAATGGGAGCGCCCGTTTTTATGTCGCCGCCGCCGCCGCCACTACCGGAGTCCTGGCACCCGCCGGCAGCAAAGGCAGATGCGGGGGTGTGGAAGAAGCGGTGGTTGGAGAGGCACCGCTGGTAGTGGGGATGGTTGGTAGTCGTAGTACTGTAGTTGCTGGTAGTGCTATTGGAGGGGCAAGTGGTGCAAGTGGTGAGACGATGTTGCTGGATGCTGCTGATGTTGGTAAAGGTTACGATGGTGATGGCATTGTGGTAATGGTGGGGGGAGGGGATGTGGCGGTACTGAAGTTGTTAGTGGTGCTACCGTTACTACTAAAACTTTTGACGGTGGGGATGGCGGTAATATTATTGGTTCTGGTGCCCTTGCTTCAGCTAATTGGATGAATTGCGATATTGGTAATGATAAAGATGGTGGCGGTTGTGATGATATTAAAGGTAATGGTGAGATTAGTGATAGTATTAGGAATGCCCACAATTGTAGTGGTGGTGATAATTTAGAAATTGCCGACAAACGGTGCAAGAAGAATACATAAAAGAATCAGATTATAAAGAAGTAAACTAGCACTGAACATTTTGCACAAGATAACAGAAATGTGATAGAATTGAAATTGAACGGAAGACACATTCATCTTACGGATGTACATTGTACTCATACATGTAGATTTTTTAACAAGTTACGTAACGTGTTTGAGAATCCATTCTAACACTTTAGGATTCGCCCACATAACTTTTGGTATTATTTAATCATTTTTTGTCCACAGTTACATGGCATCATATAGAACTCTTTCCTTATAGGAATCGGAGAAAGAGAATTTGGGAAAGAAAGAATAGGATATAATTGATCGGTAGAGAGTTCATGAGCACCAAGTAGTGAAAGTTTCATGAATAAGCACAGGGAGAGGTGAATAGCAGAATCTATTATCCGTCTGTTCGGAACGACATTGGCAAAAAACGTTAGGCGAGAGGAGAGAGAACTGGTAATAAAAAGAAAAAAAACAGGAAGGGATTGAGAATTTAAAGGATGGAATTAGAAAAGAAAGGGAGAGAAAATAACATCAGTGTAGTAAATGCAATGCGATGAAAGATACGGTGTCTGAGCAGAGACAAAAGGTGAGATTTGAGCCATTATTTCTTGTGCGGTATGAAGAGTTGTAGTGGCATTATGGGAGCCAGTTGAATAATTATCAGAGTGAATTATTATGAGTGCAGTGGTATTATAGATGTGCAACCTGCTCTTGTTGAAGCCGCACCTCAACCACACATTGGAAACTCTCGTACCCTCCACGGCACTGTAACTCGCAGACGTCGCCTGTGTGTGGCTGGCCGCTGCTCCTAGCCCCGTGCCCAGGAGGGCACGCAGTGAATGGGGAAGGAAGTGGATGGAGGGCGTGTGGGAAGGAGAGGGGAAGGGGCGAGTCTCGCGTCGCGCCGGCGCCACCTCTGGGAGCGAAAGGGGTGGGGTGGGGCAGGGCGGGGAGGGGAGGGGAGGGGCTTGCGGCGAGCGCAGTGCGGCAGCGCGCGCGGGTTAAGTATTTATCATACAAAGCCCGAGGTGATTCCACGGGGCTGCTGGGCGTGCCGCCCTGCCAGCCCCGCTACGGCCACGCGCTCCTGGGATCCCTTGCGCATTCTTCCACTCCCTCTCTCGCTCCCTCTCCCATTCACTCTCTTTCGCTCGCTCTCGCTCTCTCTCTCGCTCTCTCCCTCTCGCTCTCTCCCTCTCGCTTTCTCCCTCTCGCTCTCTCCATCTTGCTCTATATCCCTCTTGCTCTCTCTCCACCTCGGTCTTTCGCTCTCCCTCCTTACATTCTCTCTCTCTTGCTATCTCTCCCTCTCTTGGCTCTCACCCTTGTTCGCTCTCTCGCCCTCTCTACCTGTCGTTTTCTCTCCGTCTCTCTATTCATTTTCCTGTTCTCTTCTATTCACTTTCCTGCTCTCTCTCCTGCTTTTTTGCACTCTCTTACCATTTTCTCGCGCCCGTTCATCCGATTTCTCTCATTTTGTCTCTTACTCAGTTTCGCTCGTTATCTCTCTTGCTCTGTTTGGCGCTTCGTTATTTGCTGTTACTTCTCTAACTCTCTCTTCCTCGCCCCTCCTCATTCATCTGTCGTTCCATCATTTTATTGCTGACGATCGTTCTTTCACATAATTTCACTGACGTATCCTTTCCACCCTTTTCTCTTTTGTCTTGTCATCGTGTACACCCACTTCACTTCTCCCAATTTTTCACTTGTCTCGTACTTCTTCATCATTCACTCTTCACTCGTCTTCTTTCTCCTTTCTTTACATATTTTAATATTAGTCATCTACCTATGTCTTGCTAGCGTTCATTTGTGTTTCTTCCATTTCGCGTGTGTCTCCAATTGTCAATATTTAATTTCTCCTTCTTCTCTCCTCAGCAATTTTAATCCTGTGAGTAGTTGCTCTCTATTTGCCGCTGCGCACTCTCCTCTTTAACTCTGTCCCTCCCCGTTCAGGACTTCTCTTCGGTGTTTCCACGTGGCTGAGGAAATCTTCCCAGAGTTCCCAGGAGAGTTGGCAAAGACGGGAAAAAGAATTCTCTGCGAACGCTTTTGCAAATATTTCTTTTGTGAACGTCTCCCTTTCGTTTCGTGAAGGTTAATCACGCTGGAAGTTCGGAGCCAAAGACGGAGTGGTCTTCCGGTACCTTTGTCTCCGCGAAACAATACACGAAACGTAGGGAATTTATGAGAACGAGGAGGAAGTCTGAAGAAGTTTACCATCTCAGGGACTCACTGATAAGACTGCGTGTCCTACGTCTCTTGTTTATTGAATCATTATAAATATTTTGAAATCATATTAAAGAAAGCCGTTTTTCTCTTAAAAATGTGTTCACTTTCATTTATAAATCTCTTCTTTTCTTTGAAACCCCTCAGGTTGCTTTTTGTGGAAGTTTCTTTCATGTTTAATTTTATATTCATGGTATATCATAAATTTTGAAAACTCGGGAATTAGTTCGAATTTCTTAATATCTTTGCCCGACGTCCTACAAATTACATATTTCTGAATATCACTGGGCGAATTATCTAACCATAACATTGTTTAGTGTTCATATTTTTAAAATTATTTTTGTTTTCTGAAGGTAGGTAATTGGTAGTTCTTCTGCTAATAATTGTAAACTTAATGTGATTATTTTGATTTATTAGAATATTATTGTGGGTACATTTGACATATCTGCAAAAACGTCTAATACTCTCACAATCTTTTAGATTTATTCATTGACAGGAGGGATTTCTGCACCTTAAGAGAGCCTTCCGGGGGGATACAGAAGTTCTCTATTCATCTACCAACATCATAGACCTCTAAGGAGAAATGTAATAAATTCTAAGCAGTTACACGCAACAACGTTATATACTAAACGAAAGCCATCCCTATTTAGCCCAAAGGGGAGAATCTTGTTGCAGACTTCTCTGATCGGCAGTTTTTCGTAGTTTCTCCGATCAACACCAGGGGAATGCCGGCGCAGCCCCGGAGCGCCCTCTTCTTCTTCTTCTTCTTCTTCTTCTTCTTCTTCTTCTTCTTCTTCTTCTTCTTCTTCTTCTTCTTCTTCTTCTTCTTCATCTTTCTTCTTCTTCATCTTTCTTCTTCTTCTTCTTCTTCATCATCATCTTTCTTCTTCTTCTTCTTCATCTTTCTTCTTCTTCTTCTTCTTCTTCATATTTCTTCTTCTTCTTCATCATCATCTTTCTTCTTCTTCTTCCTTGTTCTATCTTCATCTTTTACTTACACGCACTTGCATGCACTACTCTCCCACACACGCCGAGAGCCGGTCGGGGGTTTATAGTTCTGACTCGGGCGGTTCCCGGCAGGTGGGAGTCATCTGGTTGGATAAAACTGTGCTAGGGGGACATGAAGTATGGCGCCGGATCTCGTCATCCAGCGTTGAAAGAACACCACCGTCCTCTGAGACAAAAATAATTCTCCGCACTAATGGGACTAATCAGCATAGCCGTTAACGCGTGCGGAAACACAAAAATAATCAATGAACCAAACAACTAAGAACCCAGTGAGAGCGTAGGCTTCCGCGGCCGGAGTCAGTATTTAATTCGCTGTCCGGGTGACGCCGCGTCCATGGCACGTTTAAGTCGCCATTCTGTGACCTTCTTCAGGGCGTAATGCATTACGCCCTGAGGAAGGTCGCAGAATGGCAACGGAAACGTCGGCAAATTTGTTGTGGACGCGGCGTCACCCGGACAGCCAAGTAAATAACTAACAACCCAGCCTGCCGTGTGGCGATCGCGTTATCGAAACGCAGCCGAGGGCGGTGCGCGGGGCCTCGTCAGCGCCCTTCCGCTGTAATAGTGTCGTCCATTAGGGCCGTGTTGCGGCGCGGCGGAGGGCGTCGCGACGCCACGCGGGATATCTGTCCACCTCAGCGCGTCCCGGCGACACGCCCACAAGCCCACCGGCCAGACGGCTTTTTTTTCCACCGCACGCGCTCCCTCTGCCGGGAACCACGCCCTTCGGCCGCGACGCCCCCGCAGCGGGCGCAGCCCGCATACTCTCCCCGGCCCGCAACGCCCTCGCTCACGCCCAAGCGGCTCTCGCCTCCACGGCTGCGGCTGTACCGCACTGGTGGGAGAATCCTGGTTGGGGAATACTCCGCTAGCCGATAGGAGGTCGGCGCCGGATCTCATCATGTAGTATTGAATTGAATTGAATTAATGCCTTATTTTACGTGGGGAGACTCAGGCCATAAGGCCCGCTCTTCCGTCTGACCACGCAAATTTCGCTACGCTCCTTTCACCAACTAGCGGAGAAAGGAGGTATTTCTTGGGCGACGAACAGGCGATTTGAATTTAGCTCTGAGGCGTCATTTAGGCTTAAGGATCTTTTACATGCAAGTAAATCTACTAACATGGGACAGCCGGCTTTACTTCCCCTCCGAAGGAAGGCGTACGAAAGAAGACGTACGAAGGAAGGCGTACGAAGGAAGGCGTACGAAGGAAGGCGTACGAAGGAAGGCGTACGAAGGAAGGCGTACGAAGGAAGGCGTACGAAGGAAGGCGTACGAAGGAAGGCGTACGAAGGAAGGCGTACGAAGGAAGGCGTACGAAGGAAGGCGTACGAAGGAAGGCGTACGAAGGAAGGCGTACGAAGGAAGGCGTACGAAGGAAGGCGTACGAAGGAAGGCGTACGAAGGAAGGCGTACGAAGGAAGGCGTACGATCTAGTGGCGGAAGATCACCGCTAGCTCCCGGGGGAAATATGCACTACTCTTTCGGGACTTTGGTAGACGTGCCCGGAATCACTAACCAATTAATCAAATCCGACCGGGTCTCATGGCTCAGGGCAACATCTCTCCCCACTGTGACCGGATGGTTCTAGGATTTTGGTTTTGGAAGTTTTGCAATACTACCTAAGTTGATACGTCGAATTTAGCTGTTGGCTGAAGGAGAATTCTATACGCAGGCTGTTTTGATGGGTAGTTTCTCATGGGTTCTTCATTAAATTCTTCATCTTTTGTTCCTACACATTCACGTAGATGCACCATTCTACGACATGTCGGAGACAGGCCAGAACCATAGACCGAAGGAACAGCTGGGAAGTTCCTTTAGGGTAAAAACACCCAAATTGGCATGCAGGTGTGCACTAAATCTCATGTTCCAGCTAGGAAAGGAACACTGCTATTTACCGTAATATAAGATATTGTAATGATCGTAGCAGTTGATGCACTTGGATACTCTAATCAATCAACCAATAAATCAACAAGTTCTACTCCTGCCCTCTGAATAACACGCCCGGCTCCACCTCGTCATCAGTCTCACATCTCGCAACCACTCCTGCACCGCATCCTTTCCCGCCTGATTCAGTCCCGGTTCCTCGTCTAATACCAACACCCTATCACAACCACCACCACCGCTACCACCATCACCACCATCACCACTATCACCATCACGCTCATGATATTTCTAGTCCTTGTTACCACACCCGTCGCCACTTCCGCCCTAGCAACCCTTCTGCTCCCTCCCATAGTTTTCCTCGCTTCTCTCCCTTACCTCATCCTCATCAATCGGTACACATGTGGCTGATCAATCTCCAAGGACGATCGACGGAGAACGGTGAGGGCACAAGGTAGCCTTCCGTCCACCGCTGTGCCTAAAAACCAGTACAAAGCAGTTGAATGTGTAATTAACAGAAAGGATTTCTAGAGATATCTCTGTCTCTGGCAAGCATTGCTCTATCATTCAAATTATATGGATCTAATTTTCTGTTTATTGAATAATTGTTTTATCTGGGTACAGATAAAAGTATACGAGCACAAGAATAAAAAAAATAATAATAAAATATACTTCTTCTCACGGTATATTTCCCGTGCTTTCTGGAGTTAACTCCTCAAAGTTGATCGACCCTTGCTCTTGCTTCTCTCTTGCTATATTGTTTGATTTATAGTGCTTCATCCGCGTGTCTTCTGTGTTGGGGTCAAATTTTTCTCCTACGAATAGGTTTCAGGTGTTTTCGTTTAACCCAGCCTTTATTTGTAAGCTTCTCAATATTAATAACATCGCTTTCTTTATTGCCGTAGTGAATGTAATCCTTATACCACAACCTGCTGCATGGCTAGAAAAGTGCGTAACCTTTGTTTTAATTTCCAGTAATTCATGAAACGAAAAAATATGTAGTTTAAAATAGCTAATATACTTTCTACTCTTGTCCCTTCTTGGACATTAGAATTCTTTGGAGCGATTGGCCACGTTTAAAACTGACGTTTCGTTTATCATGTTGTAATCCTTACAATCTTCTCTGCAATACTCGTAAATCCTACAAATAATTGGTTCTGAAGAGTAGAGTATGGTAAGGGAATCGTCAGCGACTCGGATTTCATCTCCTCATCCTGCCTGTCAAGCACATTCACTTGCCGGTGCTCGCACCAGCCTACTGTTCCTTGCTTATCTGGCGTGGCCCAATGCCTCCTGTACACGCATCTTTTAGGCAATTATAATGAACGAGCGCGTGCACTCAGCTTGTGAGGCGGTAGAACTCTTGTGCGGTTGCCCAGTTTGCTAAAAATTGTGAAATCTTTCGTGAAAGGCGACGTGCACATATCGACCACCAGTTCCTTGTAACGCCCTCCGGTGTCCTATCCGGTGACCCATCCAACGCGCCTCCCCCTCCCCACTCACCCACGCGCTACTTCTCTCGGCCGCGGCCGGGAGTTTTTCGCGCCACCGCACTCCGCGCCGCCGCCGCTGCCGCCGCCGCCGCCGCCCACGGCCCGCGCTGCGTGCGCCGCTCGGGCGGGCACGCCCCCGGGGCGCGGCGCCGTCGCTCGAGTGGCGATTGCCCGCGCGCCCGCACACAAGGCCCTGCCGGCCTAATGAAAGGCGGGACGCAGCTCCGCCGCCCACGCGTTGCCCAGGCCGTGCCGCCACCCACGCCCCCCACGCGGCCCCGCCGCCCACGTCGCTTTGGCTCCCCCGGCGCAGTTTCCCTAGCATCACTGCCACCCACGTCACTACCGGCGCGTCACCGTCCACGTCACCAATGCTTCCTCAACTCCCACGTCGCCAATACCACAGCTCCAATACCACGTCGTCACCCACGTCTCCTAAGCGGCCTGCCACCCACGTCTCCTCCGTGGCCTGCCGCCCACGTCATTTACGCCGCGTTACCGCCCACGTCACCTACGCTGCTTCACCAACCACGTCGCCTATACCACTTTCCCAATACCACGTCGCCACCCACGTCTCCTACGTGGCCCCGCCGCCCACGTCGCTTTAGCTCCCCCCACGCAGTCTCCCTAGCATCACCGCCACCCACGTGACTCACGCCGCGTCATCGCGCACGTGACCTACGCTGCCTCACCCCCACGTCGCTAATACTACGTCCCCAATACCACGTCGCCACCCATGTCTCCTACGGGGCCTGCCACTCACGTCACTCACGCCGCGTTACCGCCCACGTCACCTACGCTGCTTCACCAACCACGTCGCCTATACCACTTTCCCAATACCACGTCGCCATCCACGTCTCCTACGCGTCCCCGCCGCCCAAGTCGCTTTAGCTCCCCCCACGCAGTCTCCCTAGCATCACCGCCACCCACGTGACTCACGCCGCGTCATCGCGCACGTGACCTACGCTGCCTCACCCCCACGTCGCTAATACTACGTCCCCAATACCACGTCGCCACCCATGTCTCCTACGGGGCCTGCCACCCACGTCACTCACGCCGCGTTACCACCCACGTCACCTACGCTGCTTCACCAACCACGTCGCCTATACCACTTTCCCAATACCACGTCGCCATCCACGTCTCCTACGCGTCCCCGCCGCCCACGTCACTTTAGCTCTCCCGGCGCAGTCTCCCTGGCATCACTGCTACCCACGTCACTCACGCCGCGTCACCGCCCACGTCACCTACGCTGCTTTACCTCGCACGTCGGCAATACCACGTCCCCAATACCACGTCATCACCCAAGTCTCCTATATGACCTGCCGCCCACGTCTCCTGCGTGGCCTGCCACCCACGTCACTATAGCTCCTCCACCGCCGTCTCCCTAGCATCCCTGCCACCCACGACACTCACGCCGCATCATCGCCCACGTTACTTACACTGCCTCACCCCGCACGTCGCCAATCCCACGTCCCCAATACCATGTCGCCAACCACATCTCCTACGTGGCCCGCCGCCCACGTCACTTTAGCTGCTCCGACGGTCTCCCTAGCATCACCGCCACCCACGTCACTAACGCCGCGTCACCACCCACGTCACCTACACCGCCTCTACACCCACGTTGCCAATACCACGTCGCCACCCACGTCACTTTAGCTCCTCCGCCGCCGTCTCTCTACCAACAGTTTAAAGAAAAAAATATGTAGCCGTTTTTTTGAGAAAATAGCGTTTGAGAATTTATGAAGTTGCGGAATTTTGAGCTAGCTTTCACAGAAAACGTTGAGTTTTCGAGACAATTTATGTGACATTATTTAAAGCACATGCATGTACATATATAAAATTGTGTGAAAAAATTGCCGCTACTATAAATATTAACGACATGGGAGACAAGTCAAAAAATTTCATTTTTGTAATTCTTGAAAAAAAAGAATAGAGCAATATGGTGTTTATTTCATTTGATAGAGTGAATTTGGCACAATCCCATCCAAGGCTTAACGAAAAAATTGGAGCAGTTTATGATAAAATCTTGTTTTTGTAATTTTGTTAAAATTGCAGAAATTAAACGCAATATTGTCTGAAAACTACTAACATTTTCAAAAGTATGTACATAACCTTCATGAAAGAACTGATTTTGGAGAATTACTTTTATATGAAGAAAATATCTCTATCTTAAATTATTGTAGTTGTAGGAAGATACCGGGAAAATACCATATTTTTGAAATTTTCGAAAATTTAGAGTTAACCGTGACAATTGAACATATATAATATATAAGTTTATAAGTGTATGTTACTCCATTATTTCAAGAAATTGAAAGAAAAATGTGATCCAGTTTTTGAGAAAATTTTGCAACTGTCGGCGGGGGGCTTCATGTTAAGTTCCATTAAATTTTGAAGAATGTTTTTTTTTTCAAAATCTCACTTTCGACTCAAGCCAGATGGGGAGGGGTTTCTTCAATTTGGAAAAAGTTCTACGCATGATTTAGGCGCTAGTAGTGGTCACAGACAACAGACGGACAAACGGACGAACTGACTAATATTAAGGGACAGACAGACAGACAGACAGACGGTTTGGGAAAAAACTTTTTCTGTATCAGGGGACCCCAAATATGTATTTCCGTTGAAATCTCGAAATGGATTTTTCGCAGAATTACATTATATTCCGTTCTCTATACTACGTATATAACTGTGTATATACGTACGTATACGGAAAAGCAAAAAGCTATTAGAAATAAAAAAATGTAAAACTCGTGAATTTACTTTCGAGAGTAATGCTAGTTTGTTTGGAAGTGGTCGACTAACGGAGGGTTCATTAATACGGAATAGATTTTTTTTAAATATGTATTATAAGTTTTCGCACAATTTTCTATGAAATACATTTTCTCAAAACATTTTAATTTTTTCTTTAAAAGTTTTGTTTGAATAGTGCTAAATGCACAGAACAGAATGACATAAATCCATTTTGAAATTCGTTTGAAGTTTATCGTGAAAATAAGTTTTAAATTGCGTATATTCCGAAATGCTCAAACGAAATTTTTTGAAAATTCCTCCAACAGGTTCAATGAAAAATTACATATAGAAATAAGATTTAGTTGTTTACATTATTCTTAAAGTCATACTTCAATTCTAATATTAAGGGACCGAAAAAATAAGAAAATGTGAAGAAATGTCTTTTAGGCGCTAAATGATGGCAGCTGAGAAAAAGGTGGTGAGAGAGGTGGAGCAAAGCTGTGATCCAGACGCAACAGAATAGGAAATTAACTAGTACGCGAAAGAGTGCGTGATTATATTGAACCTCTAGTTTCTCCTATGTTTAGTTCTGTTATATTTTTTAATGAGTAGAAACCACCAACAGACGCTGTAATAAACAGTTTTTTAATAAATAATTTCCGATTAATATTTTTCATAAAGTATTTCATAAAAGCGTTGAGAACTCTTGTTATAATTTTAGAGCATTTTTAGAGGAATGTGATTACAATTGATGACACAAGAATAACCTACGCTGTATAAATAGAATTAAATTGAAACATAAAGAAAGGAGCGAATTATAAATTTTCTTAGTACACCTGACATGGAATAATTTATTATTTGCCGTGTTGTTAGCCTATGTAAAGTAATAGCCGATAATGACAGCGCAGTTCGTATCACATTACAAAGTTTCATTCACTTTAGACCTTAACACATTATCGTAATGGATAGCTCACATAAAACCAATTTTGCCGTTGCTATAACACGGCAACCATTAGCTTCACCTCGCTGGACCCACAACCCCGAACCATGAAGACTTTCGACATCCGAACCCCGGACGCGGTAACTAGCGGCAACCGTACTAACCACACTAACCGCTCTCACACCCGCTCTCACGCACGCTCTCTCTCTCTCCCCCGACTCCTCGTCACCCCCCCCCACCCCCGCTTCGGCCCATAGAGCTTTAACGGCCGCTGCAAACGCCCGGTGCTCGTACTCGCCTTATGGACGGATCAACCGTTATTCCTCCGCCCCGCCCCCACCCTCCTGTTTCTCTTGCGCTCCAGCTCGTCCCGGGTGGTCGACTGTTGGCTGCCGAGCGTTTGCGGTGAGTGCCTCTCCGCGTGGCACTCACCACGGGTGGCACTTGCCACGGGTGGCACTCCCTGCGATAGGTCTGCGCCACCGTCGCATGCGCCACCGTCGCATGCGCTCCCGCGGTGGCCGAATGCCTTTCAACTGCTCCGATGGATAATACTCTATCTTTGACTCGGTTGAGCATTCAATTTAAAAGTACTCGGCTTCTGACGAGAGAGACTAGAATGTACTCGGCTTCTGACGGCAGGTTTTTCCCCTTTCAGGGGTTTTTTCCTGAGCCGTATCTTATGGTCTCTTTTCCGCGGCTTTGATGCGATGGAGAGACCATTTGGGGTGAATACCAGAATTCGAAAGATTAGAACGCGAAAGGATGTAGGTATTGTAATGGCTTAAAGGCCTTCGGCCTAGCCACATAGGATCAAGTAATCTAATTTGTTTGTAATAATTACCTATTAAATAAATAAATAAATAATAATTTAAAAGTAGTCGGACTTGTGCGAACTTTTCGCACTTTGACAATCATTCTTTCGAAAGTGAAATTAGTATTGATGGAAGAACCAATTCAGAACAATCATGCTCTATACGAACATGCTACTCTATAGTATCAAGAGAGTCATCAAAACGATGTTGTTTAACTGTTTAATATGCTTGTAAAACTTCAAGGAACACAAACTCCTCTGGGTGATGTTGGTTGATGAATGTTCAGATATAACAATGTAGTACTACGTCATGAGTTTTCTCTAGGTTAAGAACATAAGGTTCATGTTTAGGGTAAAAAAAATATGCGATACGAACATGCTACTCTATAGTATCAAGAGAGTCATCAAAACGATGTTGTTTAACTGTTTAATATGCTTGTAAAACTTCAAGGAACACAAACTCCTCTGGGTGATGTTGGTTGATGAATGTTCAGATATAACAATGTAGTACTACGTCATGAGTTTTCTCTAGGTTAAGAACATAAGGTTCATGTTTAGGGTATAAAAAATATGCGATATGTCACCGGAGTGTACAATTATACTTACACGTTTTGATATTTTACTTTGGATGAAGCAATTGCATGGTCGAATCAGAGCAATCCTGAGTTTCACCTTTATAAGCTGACAATTTGGGAATTGATACACTTTGGGGGAATAGGCTCTTCAAGCTCTCTAGCAATTCTGTAAATGGTTCAACATTATATCAACACTATTTATTAATTGTATCATTAACGTAGTTGTTTTACATTATTTTTGTTTTTTGATTCATTATTTATTTCCTGATATAATATGCCAAGTGTAAATAAAAATATTAATGTACCAGAAAACACATAGGGGCCCAGATGTATAGTTGCCCACCTGTCGTTTTAAGCTGCGAACGACTATGCTCTTTACAGTCCTAAGAGACCTAACGTGCAATATACTTAAATCTACAAAAGGTTGCAACAAATCGCAGGTTGATGACATTTAATGATTAATTAGATCGCTGGTGAGGTAGATACCTTCTAACATTATGATAAATAAAAGATGTTGGTCGGTATCAACAATTTATTTGGCTGATGATCATGTCGTACGCGTAGAGATCATCCTCAGAGCTTGCAGCTTCCGGGTCGAAAACAAAGTACTCGCAAAGTGCAGAACTTTGTTTTCGGCCCGGAAGCTGCAAGCTCTGAGGATGATCGTTACGCGATCGAAACGGTCATCAGACAAATAAATTGTTGATACCGGACAACATCTTTTATTTATCATATTTAATGAGAATAAATTCCTGCTAGTTAGCAGATTTGCACATTAAACGCGACTTGACTTGTTTGGCTCACGGCGCCCGGGTAAAAGAAGCGCGCGTGACTGAAAGCAGCCGAGACTTTTTGAATGCGCAGCCTCCTTCGGTAAAGAACTCCTCCTCGGCAGACCTTTAGGCTTCCCAGCGCAGAGCAGGGAGGGGCGGGGCGGGGCGAGGCGGAGCATTGAACGTCGCGGCGCCACGAAAGGAATCCGCGAGCACAATAGCCCGGGGGCCAGGCGCTGCGCCCCTCGCCAGATGCTCGCTCGTCGGCCACGCCATCCCCGGACAGGACAGGTGCCTCACCTCACCTCCCCTCCCCTCCCCTCGCCTCCCCTCGCCTCCCCTCGCCTCCCCTCGCCTCCCCTCGCCACCCCTCGCCTCCCCTCGCCACCCCTCGCCACCCCTCGCCACCCATTGCCACCCATCGCCACCCCTCGCCACCCCTCGCCACCCCTCGCCAGCCCGCGCCACCCCTCGCCTCCCCTCGCCCCCCTCGCCACCCCTCGCCTCCCCTCGCCACCCATCGCCACCCCTCGCCACCCATTGCCACCCATCGCCACCCCTCGCCACCCCTCGCCCCCCTCGCCACCCCTCGCCTCCCCTCGCCACCCATCGCCACCCATCGCCACCCATCGCCCCCCTCGCCCCCCTCGCCACCCCTCGCCTCCCCTCGCCACCCCTCGCCTCCCCTCGCCACCCCTCGCCCCCCTCGCCACCCCTCGCCTCCCCTCGCCACCCATCGCCACCCATCGCCACCCATCGCCACCCCTCGCCACCCATCGCCACCCATCGCCACCCATCGCCACCCATCGCCACACCTCGTTACCCCTCGCCACCCCTCGCCACCCCTAGCCTCCCCTCGCCACCCCTCGCCTCCCCTCGCCACCCCTCGCCTCCCCTCGCCACCCCTCGCCACCCCTCGCCACCCATCGCCACCCATCGCCACCCATCGCCACCCATCGCCACCCATCGCCACCCATCGCCACACCTCGTTACCCCTCGCCACCCCTCGCCACCCCTAGCCTCCCCTCGCCACCCCTCGCCTCCCCTCGCCACCCCTCGCCTCCCCTCGCCACCCCTCGCCTCCCCTCGCCACCCCTCGCCTCCCCTCGCCACCCCTCGCCACCCCTCGCCACCCATCGCCACCCATCGCCACCCATCGCCACCCATCGCCACCCATCGCCACCCATCGCCACACCTCGTTACCCCTCGCCACCCCTCGCCACCCCTCGCCGCACCTCGCCGCCCCTCGCCACACCTCGCCACCCCTCGCCGCACCTCGCCACCTCTCGCCCCGCCTGAGATGCATCGAGTGTTGCCGTTGCGCTGCCTCTGATCGGAGGTTCTCAAGTTCAAGTGACGGCGGTGAAGGATATGCGGCACTTGTTAGATAGCTAGGTGGAATGCAGTCGATATCTGAAGCAGCACACTTATGATTAATCGATAGTTGGTGATTGCGGGCGCGTCATCTGCTATTGTCATTAGTCCCGTAAGTGTAGGGCATGGTTTTTCCTCGGAAGGTGACGGTGATCTTCTCCCGCTGCACGCAAGATCCGGCGCCGACCTAACGTCGGCCAGCGGGGTTTTCCCTTACCAGGTATTGCCCTCCAGCGGGGTACCCTCCCTGCCGGGACACCCTCTAAGCCCTCGACCGGTCTCTCGGCGGGTAGGATAGTGTAGTGCGTGTACGTATGTGTAATACAGGGGTGAGGATAGTACAGGGAAGAGGTAGAAAAGATCGCGGGCGGTCCGTGACCCGTTTGTTAGGGTACTGCTCCGGCATTCGCCTGGTGTTGATCTTAACCATCACAGCCGGGAAGAGTTCTAAGCTCCCCACCGGTCCCCCGCCATGTGTGGAGTGTGGTGCATGCTAGTGTAAGGGGAGAGGATAGGACAAGGAAGGGGAAGGAAAGATCGCGGGCGGTCCGTGACCCGTTTGTTAGGGTACTGCTCCGGCATTTGCCGTGTGTTGTTTGAAGAAACCACAAAAATCTACCGATTGGCGCAAGCCGGCAGCTATAATTCACCTACAGATAGCAACCGAATTCGATCTAGCTGTCAAGCTAGTGTCGGAAATTCTCCCACCGTCGGAACTGGAACCCAAGACCTTCCGGTCAGATGCACTGCAGGGATATCAGTTGATGCCCTGTTCCACCTGTCCCGGTAGGAACACTCTAGTGACCGGAGACTTTGGTCGGTAGTTTTGCGTGGTTTCTCTGGCCAATACCAGGCGAATGGCAGAGCAGTACTTTAACCACCGGGCTACGGACCGCGTGCGGTCCATCCTCCTTCATCCTTCTTCCTTCCTCTCCACTTACACACACAACGTACATTTACACTTTCATAAACTCCCATTACTATACTATCGGGAGATGAGTCGCGTACTGAGAGCTTATCTCAGCTGGGGAAATGTTCCGATGGCTGCGATACCCGACGAAGCAAACCTCCACATTCTGACGTGAAAGATGGTGATATCTCACGTTCCAACGAGGAACACCGCCATAACCCGAGATATAACATGCCCTACGGTTACGGAGCTAATGATTATTTCAGTTATCGCGTCTGGAAACACAAAGTAATCAATAACCTCACCTTGCGTCGCTGCACCCTCTTTCCTCTTGACCACATTCCCGCTTTCCTCCCTCCCTCCTGAAGCCCTGCCGCCTTCCAGACCTTCCGTCCTAGCACCCTTGCGGCGTCCCTAGCCCTCGCTTCCTCACATCCACTCATCCGTGCTGCTTCCTTCATTCCCTTTGGCCGACCACAATTTCCCTCTCTCCCTCTCTTTTTCTCGCCCTCACTCTCTGCCATTCGCTCTCCAACGCCCATATCGAATCAGCACTCATCCACTCCTCGTGAAATCGACTCATATATTTACGAAGTAAACACCCAACGTTATTAAAATACAATGCGACCTACACTATCGCGTAACTATTCCGATTTCGATGGTTCCAATCTACGGTTCCGTTGCTACTCACGATATCCCAGAGTTACACTCAATCTCCCTCTTGTATTACCACAATTAGCCCAGAACCACACTTTTCCATCCACTGCCATACACCTCTAATCGACTCGTTACCGTACGTTCCAATAATGTACTTCTTTGAGCCAGTGAAGATTATTCACTACTATACATCATTCTGCATCCTATCCATCGTACGCCTCGATGATGGTTTTTTCTAATTGAATTGAATTAATGCCTTATTTTACGTGGCGAGACTCAGGTCATGAGGCCTGCTCTTCCGTCAGACCGCGCAAATTTCGCTACGCTCCTTTCACCTACTAGCGGAGAAAGGAGGTATTTCTTGGGCGAGAAACAGGCGATTTGAATTTAGCTCAGAGGCGTCATTTAGGCTTGAGGATCTTTTACATGCAAGTAAATCAACTAACATGGGACAGCCGGCTTTACGTACCCCTCCGAAGAAACGCGTACGAAGGATTTTTTCGCCCTTAAACCCGCCAACTTAGGTACAACAGTCCGGTACGCTAACCGTTACACCATCGCCGCGCGCATTCTAAGTAGTCAAGCTATAGTACAATGGTGTGGATATCATCAAATGTGCTACTGACTGATTTTGTCACTGTGATTCTCCATACAACCATCCTATTTATTCACTTCACCCCCACATCACTTTCTATGCCACTCGGTTCCATAATTTTAAAGTAATTTACAATAAATTATTTTGTAAATTATATGATAACAATGCCCGTAACATTGAACGCGGTTTAATGCAGAACACCATCGTTGACGTTTCGTACGAATGAAATGCTGTCATCCCATGCCTTCCATTACTGTACGCGACCCTGGCATCTTGCGACATTCCCTATTGGAAGCCATCCCGTTCACTACCGAGTACATAAATCCGCACAAGACTGTATTTTCAGCTAGTTTGTTCTTTCTATGATCATACAATAGAAGTTCGACCCCACCACACAGTGCATTGATTTATACGCAACTACGCCCTCCTACCGCGCCGACACCGCACCCCGACATCTGCGGCTTCGCCTTGGCAGTGAGAGTGCTGCTCGCCCCGCCCTCGCCTCGGGGCGAAACCGCGGGCGGCGGGCAGGGGGCGAGGGGCGAACGCCCGTCGAGCGGAAGTTCACCGCTGGTTTGCGCCGCGTTTCCGGGTTTAAAAACACACTCCGCCAATTTCCAGACGCGCGTGCGCGCGCGCGGGCGTTTGGGCGGCGAGAGCAGGGCGAACCCTTCGCCCTCGGCTCTCAAGGCAGCGGAGTGGGCGGGGGCGGCGTTTTCCACTCCGCCGAGCGAGACCCCGTAGGACAGCCTCCGCCTCCACCCAGCTTCTCCCGCGTCGCCAAGCACGCCTTCGCCCTTCCCGCCATGCCCCGCCCCGCCGCGCCACACCTTTCACCTCATCTTGCCCCGTCCCCTCTTCGCCCCTCCCCCACCCCACTCCGCCCCTCCCCCATCCCACCACACCTCGACCCCAATCCGCCCCCTCTTCGCCCCTCCCTGTCCTGCTCCGTTTCTTCCCGCCCCGCACCTCGTCCGGTTACTCAGCTCGCCGTCCCACCTCGCCCCTGCCTCGCCCCCTCCTCGCGCTCTCCTCGCCCCCTCCTCGCCCCCTCCTCGCCCCCTCCTCGCCCCCTCCTCGCCCCCTCCTCGCCCCCTCCTTGCCCCCCTCCTCGCCCCCTCCTCGCCCCCTCCTCGCCCCCTCCTCGCCCCCTCCTCGCCCCCTCCTCGCCGCCTCCTCGCCCCCTCCTCGCCCCCTCCTTGCCCCCCTCCTCGCCCCCTCCTCGCCCCCTCCTCGCCCCCTCCTCGCCCCCTCCTTGCCCCCCTCCTCGCCCCCTCCTCGCCCCCTCCTCGCCGCCTCCTCGCCACGCTCCGTTGGGCCATGCCCCGCCCTGCGTTGCTCCGTCTCTCCGCGCCCAGGACCTCTTCGTCCAGTCACTCTCCACCCCTCCCCTCCTCCACTTGACTCCACCCCGCCCCCTCATGGCCCCTCACTGCCCTGCTCCATACCTTCCCGCCCCGCACCTCCTCGTCCGGTTACTCAGCTCGCCGTCATACCTCGCCCCCGCGCCGCCCCGGTTTGGCCCGCCCCGCCCTTCGTTGCTCCGTCCCTCAGAGCCCAACATCTCCTTGTCCTGTCACACCCCTCCCTGCCTCTCCTCCACCACGCCACAGCTCGCCCCTGCTCCGCCCCCTCCTCGCCTTCCCCTGCCCTGGTCCGTGCCTTCCCACCCTGCACCCCTTCGTCCGGTTACTCAGTGCCCCGTCCCATCTCGCCCCCTCCTCGCTCCGCTCCGTTCAGCCCCGCCCCGACCTGCGTCGCTCCGTCCCTCCGCGCCCAGGACCTCTTCGTCCAGTCACTCTCCACCACGCCCCTCCTCCACCCCGCCACACCTTGCATCTGTCACGCCCTTCCCCGCCCCGCTCCGATCGTTCCGGGTCCGCCCTGCCCCGTTCTTCCCCACCCGGCTCCTCCTCGTCCGGTCGGCCCCAACCCCACCCCTCCTCCGCCATGCACCCCCTCGCCCCCGAATCGACCCCCTCCTCGCCCCGCTCCGTTCGGCCCGGCTGGTCCCGCCCTGCCGTTTCCCGTTCCCTCCCCGCCCTTCCCTGCCCTTCTCCTCACCCCTCCCCAGTTCGCCCTCGCACCGCCCCCCTCTTCGCCCCGTTACGCTACAAAGCAGAGTACTAGAGAACTGATGGCGAGACACCGAGAGAGGGGTGGACGATACGAACAAGAATAAAAATAAAGAAGAAAAATGAAATCTGGAGGTAGTGAGGTGGTTAGTTTTGTGAAAATCAGAAAGAACGGACAAAAAATCACACAATTTATTGTATATTACTCCGTTAAAATTATCGAATATGAAATATGAACTCGAGTTGAATAGAAAGTGATGTGGGGGTGAAGTGAAGGATGTATAAATAGCATGGTTGTATGGAGAATCACATTAACAATGTCACTCAAATATTTGATCATTTCCACAACATTCTACTATAGCTTGACTACTTACATAAAACTCATCATCGTCATGCCCCTCTACTCCCGATGGGGAGCTCAGTTTAACTCGAGGACCACCAGCAACGGTATCTAATTTGCTCTTGCAACTTAATTCTCACGCTTCAATACTATCGCCGCCTTATGTCATTTTTTTCGAAATTTTCTTAATGTTTTGGTGACCTTATAGTGGAACGGAAATATTATTTTAAGAATATTAAAGAACAGTAAAACCTCGATCTCAATGGCAATTTTCTTTGAAAAATTTGGAACAGTTTTTGAGAAAATGGCACTTCTGTAAATTCAAAATTTGTATATTTTTCACAGAAAGTTTCTGAGTTTTCGGAAAACTTCATTAGAAGGCATTTGAAACGCTTAAACGTACAAATTGAATAGTGTCTACAAGTTTCTGAAAGTCATATTAACGGCGTAGGTGATCTTCAAAAAAATTAGATTTGGGTAATATTTTAAAAAACAAACAAAAAAATACCCCGAAATGAACTTTATATCATATTGAAGAGTGCAATTAGGACTATCCGTTCCAACTAATTATGGACAACAAATTTTATTTCTGGGGAAAATTCCCATCTTTAATTTTGTAATTGTAGGAAGACGCTAAAAAACATCAAATTTTTGAAATTTTCGAAAATTCAAATTTACCGTCAAAATTGGACCTATGCTTGAAGTAAATATATTAAAAATATGATGAGTGTTCTGAATCCTCTTGTGGGGTATCAACATTATAGGAATATTTACTTTACTTTGACTACTAATAGTAACTTGTTTCCGACTCAGCACCAGTACAATTTCCTTCATCTCATTAGGTTTTCCCACTTTTCTTCTTGAAAAAGAAGGCACATGGGGTATAGTTTATGTATTTTGCTTGAAAATAAACAAGAACGAAACTTAAGTAAACATTCCAACCCCCGCAATCTATTGAAACGCATTCACAGTCACTTCAATTTTCTAATACAATGCGACTGTGTCCGCCGTCCCCACTTCGAGAGTGGTGATGGACGATATGTAAACAGGGCGTGACTGACAATTGCTAGGTCCAAGACATGCATTCTTTCGCTGCTTTTGCCTACATTTAGTGTTAAATTAGATCCTAAAGACCACATTAAATAAAACTTTTTTTTTCGCTCCACACTCGTATACAATGTAGTACCTTGTCTGTTTTATGATGGTAACGCAGTCCAGGTATCTTATGTATCTCAAAATCAAAGTTTTATTAAACTCTTATTACCGTATGCAAGAGAATTATCTATTATTCTTCTTTCAGAGACAAGGAAAAGGTTGCGATATTGATTTTTGTATTCAAAGGCCAAAAGTGGGAGAGTAAACAGAACGTATAACGTGAAGATCAATTCAGTGTCTGTAAATATCCCACTGATTAAGTATTTCCTTGTTTAAACCAGCGCTGATGAGGTAACCTAAAATTGCAGTAGTATGAGAATAAATTTTTAACGCGAATGCTTGACTGTGAGCTCGGCGCTAACTTTCATGCAGTAGCCACAAAAACAACAGCTTGTTTGAAACTGTATATGCAGATGCTAACAGTTCTTTCTCATACTTCTAATATATTTCTAAAAATCTAAAAGGTTTTTTCACAAATATATTATTATTATTATTATTATTATTATTAATATTATTATTACCATTTTCACGCAAATGTTTGGTCTTATTCAGCCACCACACAAACACAAAGTATGGTAACTTATATGTTTCACCTTTGAAATATTCTGTAATTAATATAATACAATATAACACATCAAACTTAAAATTATAATGTAATAGATAAATTTAAAATCTTCAGAATCCCACGTGCCCTCCCATGAACTTCCTGACCAATGAGCACGTAGTGATGATGATTGAATTTTGAAGAGCGATGATAATATTCATGTTCATACTTAGGTCGTCAAACGATCTGCTAAGAAGTTTTATTAAAACTCCGATTCCTGATAGGAGAGTTGGAACAGTTTTTAGCTTCTGGAACATGCCACTGTTCTCTGACTGCATATGCAATCTCGGTATTTATCGATTTTATCTTATTATTATTATTATTATTATTATTATTATTATTATTATTATTATTATTTGCGCATCAGCCATTAATAGCAGGCCACACGTTATCATTGGGGGGTCACGGAGAGATTAACGTGTGTAATTATGGGGATCAGCTTTTTACGGCTGTATCCCTTAATAAGACAAGGTTGTTACGCATTGAATTATGAATAATGATGTGATAGGATAATAATGAAGAGTGAAGGGACATTCACTAATACGATCATGTTTACACAGGAATCAAACCTTGGCGCCGGCTGCCGACTACATTTTAAGAAGTTTCTAATTAGTAAGACCAAGTTAATATTAATAAAAATGTCTTATATTAACAGCGTTGTTAACTCATTGGGTTCATTTTCTATTCGGTAGAGATGTCACCAGAAAAAACTCAAAATCTGAAGAAGTGATGACATGAGCATAAAGCAGATAGCTGTCCGGCAGCAAGCAATTGGTGCCGTGTATACCCTACAGAAAATATCGAATGAACAACTTCTGACCTTTCCTTGCTGCTCGGCAATCGAGAGAACTGTGATTGACTGGCAGCTAGCCGTTCTCATGTGAACGGTCAGGGTGGATGTGCGTACGACCGAAGAAAAATTCGGGCACGGTCAGACAAGCAATTGTACATATCGGTGGTGCTCACTGCTGTGGCCGACTGCGTGCCTTTAAAAGTGCCGCCGGAAATTAGTTCCGGCGCCACTCAAGAGAGGGCGGCGATAGCAGACGCCGCGGCACCATCACGCTCGACCAGGCTCCGGAGCGGACGGGCGCACCCGTACCTGACAGCTGGCCAGCGGACCCGCAGCCCAAGCCGGCTATAAAAGCCGCGACGGCGAGCAGACACAGAGTCAAGCGCCTGCCTACTTTGTGAAGTGATAAGTAGATTGTGAACAAGTGCGACGACACAGCTACGGTTACGGACTTTCTCTCTCTAGGAACAGTAAACGGCACAACGGCTGCAATTTTGGACATCTCCCCGGGAAATTCTGACTTGGACATTCTTCGGTACATCTTCTGGATAATTGTTGGAATCTGGCTTGAATTTGTCTACCTCTGTACTGATTGTGGTTGGAATAAATCCATTTTTAGAAATTGCTTTCTTTTGGATACTACACTCACACTGCACTTAACTGATTCGGACATTCATCCGTCTGTAATTATTACAAATAAGGTAAGTCATGCAAATATGGCCATTGCAGGTAATATAATCGAGTACCGACCGAAACTGTTTACCATAGTACTAGTATGCTGTCTGGGAGAGCGTAAGAAGTCCATTAACCCCTTGCCAGGCTCGGTGACTTACGAATTCTCAGACAAGAACCTCAACTGTGAAGAACGTGCCGAAGACGCTCTGTCCTTATAACGCCTTTCCAAGTAATTGCAACATTATTGACATTTGAAGGAATATTCAGTATTTTGACAGAATACACCAACGTTTAGCGCATTTAGTGAGCAATCTAATCAGATTAATGCTGTTAAATTTGATATTGTGGTACCTTGAGAGGGAGGTCTTCCACAAGTCCTCTTATTCATAAACTAAGAAAAAAATGAACAGTTTACAAAATGTCTCAGTTTGGTGGATAATTCACGTTTCTTTTAATTCTGTGCTCCCACCTTGGCAGTTCGTCCTAATTGGTCAGTACTCTTTGTGCGTTGTGAATTGAATTGATGCCTTATTTTACGTGGCGAGACTCGGGCCATCACGCCCGCTCTTCCGTCTGACCACGCAAATTTCGCTACGCTCCTTTCACCAACTAACAGAGAAAGGAGGTATTTCTTGGTCGAGAAACAGGTGATTTCAATTTAGCACAGAGGCGTCATTTAGACTTGAGGATCTTTTACAAGCAAGTAAATCTACTAACATGTGATAGCCGGCTTTACTTCCCCTCCGAAGGAAGGCGTACGAAGGATTTTTTCGCCCTTAAAAATCCACGGCTTCGGTCGGGTTTGAACCCGCCAACTTGGGTACAAAAACCGTTACACCATCGCCGCGCGTTGTGCGACCTCTTCTGCTCCAAAGTGTGTTTAAATTATTCGGTTGTAATTGGCGGTGTCGTCCAAACACGAATTCGGCCGAACCTGTGACCGCAGCCTTCGAGTGGAACGGCACTTGATCATCGGCGCTGCTTTCGGACGGACGGGCGGGCGGTCAGTCAGAGGAGTCGGCGAGGGCCGTGACGGCGGCGTCTCGATTGCAGTTCCGGCCGCGAGAGCCCTCGGATATTAATTGCGGCTTATCTCCCTGTGACGGACGACCGGCGGAGTATCGACAGAGCGATTAGCGCTCCCCGCCCCGCCCCGCCACCCCCCGCCACGCCTCGCCCGCCGCGCGACGCCCACCTAGCGCCAAGACGCACGCGAGCCATGCTACGCTTCTTAGACGATTCACAGACAGGAATTCCATTTGATTACGAGTAAAATTTTCTGTGAGGTTGGTTTTGTGTATTGTCATAATATGCACCCCAATTCTCATACAAAAAGATATTTAAAAAAATGTTTTTAAAGTTGGGATGACGGCGGAGATGGCTCAGAGCAACAGCAATTGCTGTCCGGGTGACTGTCCGGGTGACGCCGCGTCGACGGCTGAGGTGCCGACGATTCGACCGACATATCGCGGTCCTCTTCAGGGCTGTGCTGCGCAAGGATGTTGGGCGCTCTGTTTTATGTAGATGTGGGTCAGGTGACCCACCCGGACAGCCCAGATCATGACTCTGGCCGCGGAAGCCTACGACATCATTTGACAGCAATTGCTGTTGGATTAGCGGACTCTTTCGCGGGAGGCGTTTGTGTTATGTAGGGTACCTGGGACGAGACGCGTCTCGTGGTAGCTAACACCAATTGCAACTGCAGGGTCTTAGAATAAAAAGGTGTAAATGATTATTCGTGGATCTTGCTCCCACTATGTGTCTGAAAATTAGCATTCGGAAGTTGTAGTAGCTTCTGCGAAAAGTTCTGCAAATAGTTAACAACACGTAAAATCTACTTTTATTTTTAAATGCTAACTAGTTTTCTATTCTATTATACTTCCCTTCGGTCATGCGGATCGCCAATCAGTATTATTCAGTGTACTTATGTTTGCAATTAGCGTACCGTACTAGTAATTATTTGACGACTGCTTTACATCTAAATTGATGTACCTTTTTTACTGGAACAAAACTCATATCACTCCTACATCAGTATAAACCTTTCGTACTTTATTTTTTGCTACTATGTTACTAATGACATTTGTGAATTGGAGTAAATGACCAATACTATTCATTCGTTGTGTCACTGAACGAGACAGCTTCACTGTCAAAAGTATTTTGTATAAGCGTATTTGTAAACCAACATAAATCATTAGCACAAGTACTAAAATATATTGAAAACATTTTAAAATGAAGAATTACCGGACGTACCGCAGACTAAAGTTTGATTTGCCAGATGGCTGTGGCATGTCCTTTTTGTTCATAATTCAGCTTTGTGTAACAATTGAGCACTACGGATCTCGTGAGTGATTCTCGTGTCACACATGAACGAGTTAACATTATTCTAATTGGTACGGAATTTTGCTCCACTAGAGTGAATGGAACGTCCGAAGCAGCAATATCCGCGGGAGGAGAACCAGTAGAACAAACGCGCGAGGGGGAATACTCTATCCGAAACGCGCGCTGACAGAGTTGGGTGGGGAGGGGGGAAAAAAAAGCGCAAGACGGGGGAGCGATGAACCGAAGCGCCTGTTTTCAAAGGGAGCTCGGCGGAGCGTGAAGAAGCCGGTGGAGGGGGAAACGGGTGAAGGGAGGGGAAAGGTGGGAGGGGAAGCGGAGCACGTGACGTCGACTGCGAAGCGTCGAGCCAGAGCGATGACTCGCGCAACGCCTCCCCGCCCCTTCCACGCGCTACAGCGTTACCCCGTCGTTCACCACACTCCTCCGGGTCCCTCCCGTCCCCCCGCTATCGCCACCTCGCTCCGCCCCTCTCCCTGTTCTCTCCATCGCTCCACTCCACTCCACTCCACTCCCCGCCATTCACCGAGCTGCTGATGCCACCCTCTGCCCCGCCGCTCCATCCCGTCACCCTGCCCTCTCCATCCCTCTCCTTCTCGCCCCTCCTCGTCTCGCTCCTACACACTCGTCTCCCCGCCCTCCCGTTCCTCGTCGCGCCCTTTCTGCGCTCCCCATCGAACACGTCTCGATCCCTCCTCTCCCACTCGCTTCCTGCCTGCCCTACCTGTTTCCCCTCCATTTCTCGCGTTCCCCGTCATTTTCCCTCATGTCTTCTAAACTATCTTCTCCCATACCCGCACAATGTGACTCCATCCCACCTGTTCTTCTAGCTTTTTGTTCCAACTGCCACATCTTCTTGAGATCCCCGCCCTTGCTCCATTCCAGCTCATTCTACTATCCCAAGTGCTTCCTTCAATACACGACCTTCTTCAAATCCCCATCCTTCCTCCAAAACTTCCCCTTCCTCAAAATCCTGCTCTTCCTCGAAGCCGTGCTCTACTTACAAATCCCGCCCTTCCTGGAGTCCCCACTTTCCTCCAATCCCCGCCTTTCCTCATACCTCCTTTTCATATCTCCCTTCACCCAATCCTCTCGCCCTCCGATTCCCGCCGTTCATCCAATCCCCGCCTCTTCCTCCAATTCCCGCTATTTTTCCAATCCCCTCCCTTTCCTCCAATTCCTGCACCCTCCCAACACTGCCTGCCGTTTTCCACCATGCCTTTCAGGAGACCGTGACCAACCTCGTCCCGCCCCTTTTCCAACTCTCCCCGATGTACCAGCCCGCGATCCCCGCTCTTCCGGGAATCCCCGAACCTTCCCGCGCTTTCCAACACCTTCCATCGCACCTTCCTGCCTATTCCCTCTCCTCACCCCCACCCTACCCTTCCCCGCTTCAGTCGAGCGCGTTTATTTGAAATTTTAATTCAGCGCGCGAGCGGGCCGCGTGGAACGGGGGCGGCGGCGGCGGAGACTGCAGCCCGCGGAAATATTGAACAGGTGCGGCTGGGGGCGGGGTGGAGGAGGGGGGACGGAAGGGCGGAGAATGGCTGCGCGGCGCCGGCGAAGGGCCAGCGGAGACAGGTGAAACGGCGGGAGGGCGCCACGGTCGCGGCTGTGAAGCTGGGGGGTACGAGTTGGGGGGCAAGTGTGGCTGGGAGAAAGCTTCTTTCAGCTACGAAGATGTAAGCGTGAGTGGGATGTTTCTCTGAAATATGATTAATCCCGCCAGGGCAAACAAGATGAATAGCTTGAGTTAGTAGTGGAAATTGTTGGTGACATTAGTGTGTGCGACAGGAGGAGTCGTGTTTCTATTAATGTTGTTGAAGGGAGATAGAGGGGAATGAAGGGAATGTGTCTTTGGCAAAAGTGCATGATAAAGAAAGACCTGACGGGGTCGGAGGTGCAGCACAACGTTCATGATCAAAGACCTTCCCTCATTAGTTGCGAAGAGAGTTTATGCCGTTTGGGTACTGTTGAAGGTCATGTTCACGGTAAAGCGGAAAGAGAGAGACCTACAGACAGAGTGTAGGAGCTTTGGAATGGGTGAAGTGGCGATGGGTGAGAAAATAGCGTGAAGGAAGGGACGAAAGAGAGAAAAATAGAGTGGGGGAGAGGACAGAGAGATTTTCCCATGACAAAATCGAAACCGGTTTTACATTATAAAATCACTATGGCAAACATATTTTTACCCGCCGAGTTCGAAAGATTGTGAGTTAACTACTACGATGTTCCTATTGGTGAATTGACTAAAGACGTATTAAATCATCTAGAAATCAAAATATTAAGTAATAATGTTTTCCAATGGAGTCATTTCTCTGTCATTTTGAAAGATGATTCCAACTCAATATGCTTCTCTAGAGTCAGTAAGCTGGTCTCAAAAAGTAACGCGATCTTTTGTTATTCTCCGCTTGATAACCTTCTTGCCCTGAGGTCATTTCGGGGCCTGCCCGCCGACCACAAACGCCAACCGAGTCACAAGCGTTCATTCTTATATTAATTTTTAACTCATTTAGATATCTCTCAAACAGCTTTTGTTTTAGACACTGCTACCAAGCACCTAACATACCCAATATTTTTTTAATAATATCAGGATTCTAGAAGCAGAAGATACAATGAAAGAATGTACAGCAATTTTGTAGTTGCTGTGAGGTTTTATTTCTTCTACCTTCACACACATGTAGCATTAGTCTTGTTATTTTCTTTCATTCTTTCAAATTGAAAACTGGCCATAAAATTTAATTAATACCCGTTGCGTTTATTCAACATCACATACTATTCGGCTAAAGGGACTTTTTTTCTAAAAAACAAATGTACCTGCAAAACACTTTTTGCTGTAGCAATAGTTGCGGAATATTTCGTAATTGCTTGTTCTGTCAACAACGATTTCGATATTATGTATCAAAGAACGTATTCTGACAGTGCCTTGTATTAATAACGTGCGCATGTAAAAAAAGTCCGCTTTTAAAATGGAACAAAAAAACTCAGAACATCGTAATGAAAATATTTATTAGAGGATACGTATAGTACTTATAAGTTCTCATTAAGCAAAACATCGATGTCTAAACCATTATTTTCACTTCAGTTTACTTCTCGGAAATTTGTTATACAATGGTACTGTAAGCGACTGCTATGTATTATAAAACAACAGACAATGTGTAGCATTGCGTATAGCAGAATATATAATGGCCGCTTCTTATTTATCTTTGCAATTCACTATTGTATATCAATTGTTTTCTTGACTCACTCCAGACTTATTTTAAGCCTATTTTTTTTGGCCAAAAGTCCAAACATATTATCTCGTACTCATCATGCATGTACTGCAATCTCATTTACTATATTCACTGTTTATGTTCTGTTGTTTTATTTGAATATGGCTAATAAGTCATACGGCGAGGAGTCATACGGCGAGGAGTCATACGGCGAGGAGTCATACGGCGAGGAGTCATACGGCGAGGAGTCATACGGCGAGGAGTCATACGGCGAGGAGTCATACGGAGAGGAGTCATACGGAGAGGAGTCATACGGAGAGGAGTCATACGGAGAGGAGTCATACGGAGAGGAGTCATACGGAGAGGAGTCATACGGAGAGGAGTCATACGGAGAGGAGTCATACGGAGAGGAGTCATACGGAGAGGAGTCATACGGAGAGGAGTCATACGGAGAGGAGTCATACGGAGAGGAGTCATACGGAGAGGAGTCATACGGAGAGGAGTCATACGGAGAGGAGTCATACGGAGAGGAGTCATACGGAGAGGAGTCATACGGAGAGGAGTCATACGGAGAGGAGTCATACGGACAGGATACGAGTGCCTGTCTTTCTTCGCGCACGGACTGTTTATTACCCACCTCTCACCATTTGATGTGTGTTGATCTGTGTGATCCAGTGTACTGCCCGCCGACACAGACTCTCCAAAGTACTCGTTGTTTCCCGCTCATGGCTTTTGATTGCACCTCCTGCCCAGTGCTCACAGTTTGAAGGTGGGACTAGAGTAGATCGAAAACGAATGTCTTCTATTTTGCAAGAGGTAATGTCGAAGGAATTTACATGTGAGCCCACGGCTAATGAACGCATTAATTAATTGAGTACATGGATATAACCTGCAGTTGTGTTGCAAACAATTCGTAACAAAGAAGCGTCCCCTTCTTAGAATAATCTCTCTTTACTGATCACTTATATCTGCACGTCGCCCTCCATCTCTCACGGTCTTCTCACCTTTTGCCAAGAGTCTACAGCCTTTTTTCCACCCAGCCAGCGCTGCCCGTCGCTCACTACCCAGCGCTCACTGCCCGCTCCGCGCCACCAAATGCCGCTGCTCTGTACCCAAAGTCTCAAGCCTCTCATCACCCTTGCCTAGTGCCAACTGCCCAGATTCCGTCGTTATCCACCGCCTGCCGTCGCTCTCTGGTCTGCTCCCACTGCCTTCTTCCCGCCATAGTACCCTATGCCCGTTGACCACTGCCTATTGTCACCCATATACCTTTGCACAGCGCTTACTGTCGCACCCCATCTTTTTCATCTGTCGCCCACTCCTCGTCGCACCTACTGCCACAGCTCTTCCCGTCACCCCCTGGGCGGTGTCCGTCGCTTTCTTTTCAATTTCCCCCTCCTACCCCCTGTCCAGTGCCCACTTACTACCTCCCGCCGTCATCTGCCATCTGCCCAGCTCCTCCTCCCTCTGCTCGCCAATCCTTGCTTAGCGACCTCCTCCCGCCGTCGCTCACCACCCACCACGCATCTTCCTCTTTCTGTCGCCCCCTGCCCAGCGCCCACTTCCCTCCTCCCGTCGTCATCCGTCACCAGCCATTGCTCGTGCCCAAATCCCTCTGCCCCTCACTCCCTGCCCAACGTCAACCACCCGTTGTCATCCACCACCAGCCATCGGTCACCACCAGACTTTTTCTTCCCGTCACTCCCTGCCCAGAATCCACTTCTCTCCTCCCGTCGACTTCCGCCGCCAGCCATCGCCCACTGCCCAAATCCCTCTGCCCCTCACTCCCGCCGCAGCGTAAACCTCCCGTCGTAATCCACTGCCAGCCATCATTCACCACCCAACTTTCTCTTCCCAGCAGCCACTTCCCACCCCCCGTCGACATCCGCCGCAAGCCGTCGCTCATCACCCAACTCTCTCTTCCTGTCGGTCCCTCCGCAGCGCCCACATCCCATCTCCCGTCGACATCAGCCGCAAGCCATCGCCCATAGCCCGACTCTCCCTGCCCAGCGGCCACTGGTCGTGGGGCGCGGCGGCGGAGGAGGAGCTGTCGAAGCCCGTTGACGGCTTGTCGGGCCCAGAGCGGCCACGGGCGCGTCCGTGCGCGCAATTACAGCGGCCGTCCAATTAAAATTGAAAAGTAATATTATTACACAATTAATTTATCGTCCGAAAAATTGGCGCGTCGGCTTCGAGCTTCGGACGCGACAGGAGAGCTCGGGGGCGTTGGGGAGGGCAGGAAAATGGAGTGGACAGATTTGGGGGAAGAAAGGTGTTATAGAGGACGGGAAACGAGAAGAAAAATATATTACGAGAGAAAGAGAAAAGAAGGTACAGAAAAATCTAGCAGATTGAAACTTAGATGCATGAGTTAACGAAAGCAAGGAGTATCGTAGGGATAAAAGACGGTATTTTTTTAATGGAGAAACAAGTTTAGGAAGGACGTTTTTGTTTCGTGTAGTCATTAAAAGTCAATCTGCTTGTTGTATTTGTGATCTTATTCGGTGATAAATAATAGGAGATAAATATAAAAGAAAAGTGATAATTCAAAATAAGTCTGATGTACAAGTAATGGCACATTCGGATTATACAAACGACAAAAAATCTTCTCATTATTCTTCTTCTTCTTCTTCACTTCATGGATTAGGCTACTGCCTGTTCCGTCCTCACAGTTTCTCTCCATCGTTTTCGTGGCCTTCCCACGTCTCTTCTTCCTCTCGGCGCGTACAACAAAGCTGCTTTAGGAAGTCTGCTATCACTCATCCTTTCCAGATGTTCTACCCATCTTTGTCTATATTCTTGCATTCTAGTATTAATTGATGTCACTTGTAACTCTTTTCTTATTTCTTCATTTCTTATTCGGTCTTCTCTTGTGCAACCTTTTATTCTTCGCAGAAATTTCATTTCGCTACTTTGTATTCTTGTCAGTGTTTTTTGTGTTAATACCCAGCTTTCGCAGCCGTAGAGTAATGTAGGAACTGCCATGGTATTGTAAAATTTAATTCTTGTTTCCGGTCTTGTCTTATTTTTTAAAGTGTTGTGTATCGTTCCACATATTTTTTGATATTTCATTAATTTATTGTCAATATCTTTATCTTTTTCATAACTTATTTGACACCCTAAATAATTAAAGGAGAGAACTTGCTCTATAATTTTGTTTTCAATGACAATTTTTGACCTTACTGTGTCCTTCCCCCTGAATGCCAACACTTTTGTTTTTTCTTTTGATATATTAATGTCATAGTTTTTGCAAATTTTATTAAGGTGGTGTACTACTCTCTGTAGTTCGTCTTCTGTTTCCTGGATAATAACTGCGTCATCAGCATAGAATAAAATCGTTAATATCTCTTCTTTGGTCATTCTTATACCAGTGTCAACTTTCTGTTTTAAAGACTTACTTATGTCCTGTACATAGATATTAAATAATATAGGTGATATAGGACAACCTTGCTTTACCCCTTTATTTGTTATTATCTCTTCAGATACTGTGTTTCCTATTCTTATTACTATTTTAGTATTTTCATATAGGCTTTTGACCACCTTTATTAGATGCCGTGGATAGCCTTGTTTTTCCATGATGTACCAAAGTTTATCTCTATTTACACTGTCGAAGGCTTTTTCGAAATCTATAAATGCCAGATGTGTTTGCAGGTTATATTCCCTTCTTTTCTCCAGTATTTGTTGTACTATGAAGATGTTATCAGTGGTCGATCTTCCTTTCCTGAAACCATTTTGCTCTTCTCCCATCAGTACTTCTGCAATACTTTTCAGTCTTTTATTTATTATTCTGGCATACACTTTATATATGCAGTTGAGCAAGCTTATCCCTCTATAGTTTTTACATTCGTTTCTGTCGCCTTTTTTGAATAACGATATAACTTCTGCTATTTTCCACTCCTCTGGAATTTTACCTTTTTGCCAGCATTCGTTTATTATGTGTAACAGTCTCCGTAACAACATCGTTCCACCATATTTGAACAGTTCTGTATTTAACTTATCTCTTCCTGAAGCTTTCCTGTTTTTCATTGTTTTCAATTCCTCTTTCAATTCCTGCATGTCAATCAAATCGACTGTCTCATCCTTTTCTTGGCAATCTCTTTGTTGTTCTTCATTTTTGCTTAAATTCCTGCACCAAAGTTCTCTATAATGCCTTATCCATAAATCTTTGTTTATCATACCTATTTTTGCTACATCTTTTTGTTCTTTATTTATATGTTTTAGGAATTTGTAAGCAAAATTTTGCCTTCCGTGTATGTCATGTTCTACTTGGCTTATAAATTTATCCCAAGACTTTTGATGTGCTTTTCTCACGATTGTGTTAGCTGCATTTCTTTTTTCTTTATATGTTTTTCTTGATTCCTCATCTTTTTTTTGGATCCATTGTAGATATGCTTTCTGTTTATCCTTTACTGCTTGCGCTATTTCTTCATTCCAGATCCGTAGGCCCTTTCTACTTCTAATTTTATTTTTCTCATTATTATATGCCAGTTTTCTAGATAAAGAATTATTATTTTCAACGTTATGTCATAAATTACTACAATTGATGAACAATCTACTAGAGTGTGTTATACAGTTCCAATGTATTCCAGTTTTATTGATAATTACCGTGATGAATTTTTCGGCGATACTCCAGTACAACAAAAATGTAGTTAAGAAAATTACGAAGAAACACATTCGACAAAAATTAGAGCTATAGTTCTGACCGAAGAACTGCAATGATATGACGATCCTGGACACATCTGTTTACGAGAACTACACAGTATACTGCACAATGAGTAAAGTAGAGAAACATACAGAGAATGGTACAAAAATAGAGAGAGAGAGAGAGAGAGAGAGAGAGAGAGAGAGAGAGGGGAATGGAGTGAGAGAAAGAGAGAGCGGGAAATAGAGAGAGAAATAGATAGAAAGAGAAGAAAATATAATACAGAAGAGACATGTTGGGAGTAAGCAAGAACAGAAAATGAGATGTTTGGCTGGAAACCTTCAGAGCAGGAAAAAATGCTAAGAAAGCGATATCCCCCATCCGAAAAAAACCATACGCAGTCTGTGAACGAGCAGACGCAGGCAGTCGGGCGCAGAAACAGCAAGACTGGAAAATTGCGGAGCGGGAAAGCGCCAGTGGCCGTCAGAGCCGCTGGCTGAGAGTGGGCGGGCGTGCGGGCGGCCGGGTCGGAGGGGGCAGCGTTACAGCCGCGATGAAATATGACATTTCTCAAATTCATTTCCGCCGGCCGTCGCTGCAACAACAAGAGTAATAATTTTTTGCTGGCAGATTTCTAAACAAAGCGCGGGCTCATTGTCAGCACCAATTAACTGTGCTGTCGCCCCGACCCCTCCCCTTCCCTTCCCCTTCCCTTCCCCTCTCCCACCCCTAAGGGGTAGGGCGACGGCGGGGGGCCTCTGTGGGCTTTTGACGGGATCCACTCATTAGCAATATCGGCGGGCATCGATAAAAACTGACGGGCGACAGGCGCCCGCTGACACGCGAATGCAGATGTCTGCCGCCATTCGCCGCCGGATAAATAATGCGACCCCCTCCCCGCCAGGGGCGCTGCGGTCGGCCGCTTGGGTCTCCTTGAGCCGACGCGGTGTGACTCAGGCAAGAACTCGTCGCTTGTTTGTTGGGCCGCGTGACGTAATTATCGTCGTTTTTTTGTTCGGATTACACTTGCATCGCGCAATATTTTACATTTCATTTCAACGTTTGATAGATTTCAATCATACATTAGATTGAGGGCTAATGTGGAGTTAATGCCTGTCAATATCGAGTGACGAGCTTAGTTTTTTCTAATTAATTTTGCAATATTTTCCTGAATGTAACGATTTTTTTACAAATATGATTGACTTGCTTTTCATTAATTCATGTTTCTCGTATGCCTATAAATTAGTTGTTTTTTTTTCGCTTTCATTTTGTGAAGTGAAAATATTGGATGATGCTGAGATTTAGTATTCAGCAAATTACCCACTAATTATTTTGCGTAGGGTAATAGTGGTCGTAACCTAAGCAGTACTATAAATACGGACTATAATGCGTTGCTCATCTGATCCACTTTAGTGAGTACACAGGGCATAAGCTTAGTGAACTATGATTCCTTTCTAAATACATATTTGTGTAATGGAGAAATATGAATTACGATTTTGTGTATTGAGGAGAGTTAGAGAAAATTGTAATTTTGTAAGGATTATTGTGTTTAATTAATACTATTTTATTCTTTCGCAACATCAATTCTACTGTAAATTTACAAGTACACTAATTTTAATAATGAGCTAGTAGTGCTTCAATAGCACTTTCTTTCTTGCATTATATAAAACTTGTATAATTTGTACTAAAAAACTTGGATTAATTTTAGAGAAATTTGGACAATGTTAAGGCTTCATGTAATGTTTCCTCAAAAATCAAAATATCCGTTTCAAACTACCAGATCCTGGAGCTAGGTCAGGTCTCTCAGGGAATACCAGTGTTTAAAGAAAGTTGTCTCAACGGTTTAGGCACTAGTGTTGACCACAGACAGACAGGAAAGCAGATATTTACCCGTCATCAAACTTTTCGGCACCAAAGATCCATAAAACGTGGATTTTGAATATAACACGCGTTTGAGGAGTTACTTTACTACGTACTGAAACATAATTAATTCATTTTCTCGGTACCAGGGTACAACAATACGAGTTTTTCTTTGCCACTTCTGCTGCATCATTACAATACTTTCTCTTTACTATGTACGTAGTAATGCGAGAAAGTAAAAATATGTAAACAAATTTCTAAAATTTTGGTAAGTAGTTCATTGCTAAATTACATCACCTTCGGTATTTAAGAGGTTTTTCAAGATCTTCAGCATTTAAATTGAGCGAGTGGAAATAATACACGCAGATATACAACATATAATTTAATTGAGCATTGTAGAAATATTCACTCAAGAGATGCTTAGATTTCTTATTAATTGTCACTCTCAACTCAGTGCGTTGATAAACACATGTAGGAATATCTGGTGTAAATATGTAGCTCATGGAGAGTTTATATTTGTTTGATCATTTCAAATATAAAAGTGTGATACTCAGAAGTAAGTAATGCATAGCTCATTGAAAATCACAATGGTGAAAAAGCACGTTATCGCCATAGTCACAGCTTGTTCAAGCGGGAGAGATACAAATGCATCGCGAACACAACAGAAACACTCCCAAGGAAGGGCGAGCCCTCAGGAATATCTTTCGTTGATGTATTGACGTTTAAATGGCGCTTCAACATCCCTGGTCATTATCGTCCATGTCAAAGTAATTAAAAAACATACTAGTGGCTTAATAAAAATATCTCAGCTAATTCAACTATCACTCCGACTAAAATTACTTATTGTTATTATTATTATTATTATTATTATTATTATTATTATTATTGTCTTAATGTAATTAAAAGTTAAAATTTGATTAATAATTCTACTAGTTATATGTAAATTGTTGTGTTCCGGCATCAAGTTGCATAAACCGACCTGCATAAATAATATCAATCTATCTGAAATCACGTATATGCTTCAAAATGTCCAACTCCGCGCCCTCAGGTATATCTTTCGTCCGGACTCGCGTCCTCCCCTGTGGACGGCAGGCGCCCTCGGCTTCCTGCCACGTCCTACCCGCGTCCTCCTGAGCGTGTAATCGTCACCCAGGGGACGGGCCGCAGCGTGAATAGCGAGGACCTTCCGTCCCCGTGAGGATAGCGGATCGCAGATAGGGAGGGTCCCCTCCCCTCTCCGTCGTCAGGCAGAAGAACTTGCTCGACGGAGTCCGTTTGGCTCTGACTGACGGGCGGCGCGTAGACGCTCAAGACGGTCGTTCACTAAAAATTCATATTGACCTCGCAAGCGCACATTTCGGACGGATAAAACGTGCCCGGTTCGCGAGCGGTTAAACCAACGTATCTCTCTCACCCCCACCCTCCCGCGGAACAGAGAGGGGACGGATGGGTTGACGGGGGGGTGGGACGAGAAGGTGACGGAGTTGAGGGGGTTGGGGTGAGAGCGTCGTCTGAAGATTCGGGCTCCGGGTTCCGCCCCCACCCCGCTACTGAAACCGGTTAACTTTAGTGTCGCTGCCGGTCATACAATAAGTCATAAACGGCGCCATAAATTTCATTGCTCTTGAGTGGGCTGCCAGGAAATACGTACTTCAGGAGGCCTTCGGAATCCGAGCTGCGTTTGAAACCTTGCTTGAGGGAGGATGAGAAACAGGATTGTCCGGTGGGAATTCGCCCTTCTGCTACAGAGTCCCGTCTTTCAATTAGAATAGTCTTTCGTGCTCTCCTGAGATGCAAACTCTATCACTAAAATATTTAAATTTATTTTCGGTACTTAGGGTTTTCGATGTGGGTTGGTATTGTCTTAAAATGAAACTATTAACCAGAATTTGATATTCATAAAATATTTTTCAAACGACTTTAAAGAGATAACTCAATGTGGTAGAGTTATGGCAGCACTTGAATGAGCTTTAGAAAATCAAGGATCCATGAAATGACTTAAAAAGATGCAATGTAGTGATGATGATGATTATAAAGAAATCAAAATAAAATTGCCATTAGTTTTATCTTTATGTGTCTTCTATGAATATCTTTCAAATTTGCTCACCAAAACGGCAGGATCGGAAGCTTTCACAAAAACTGAAAGAGGCCAACTATCAACCAAGAAGACAGCGATTAATTACAAATATCAATTGCGTAGAAAAAACAAAATTCTTGTTTTTAGAAACTAACTTCTGTAATTTAATTTTTATTCTATTACTTTTCTACTACATTTTCCTTTGCTCCTGTACATAGCTATGAACACAGGGGAGCCAGGGGGGCCGTGGCCTCCCTGAAAATATTCAAATGGGGCCCGCATATATGAGCACATTTTATTACTTTAAAAATGTTCAATCCATTGTTTTCCAATTTGTAAAGTGTCAATTTGGCAATTGTTATTTGAAATGATGGGAAATGGCTCTCCAACTATTCATGTAACCTAGAAATTTGTTTTTCATAAATTCTATTATTGTATTTAATTATTGAAGCATTCAGATCAACAGCAGGTCTCAACCGAAGTTCGTTTCGGCAAAAATTACTTCTTTTCTTTATATCACGTTCATATTCAATCCGGACAAATTTTTATAGGTGGAATTTGAGTTTCTTATTTTGTATAATTTCGCTATTGTCTGTATTTTGTTTGTGATTATGAGACGTAGTCTTATAGGAATTTTGCACATTAATACACTTTTTCGAATTTCCTCCTTTCAGCTAAATACAATAATTCTGTTATAGACATAAATATAAATTTAAATGGCAAGTTGCTAGTTTGTATGTATTAATGTTCATATGTTTTCATTTTCAATTTATACATGTTCATATGTATTCTAAAAATTTAGTTTTATTTTATTGTAAATATTATTCAATGAAGATCTCTACGTTGTATCAGTTTATCAAAAACATAGATACATACAAATTTTACAAAATATACTTCACAGATTTATAGACTTTTTATCGATGCACATTTGCTAATTTTATTTTTGTGATAATAATATTTTACTTCTACAGAATTAATTTTATCACAAATACCGCATCCTTATTATTTTACTTAAATCCGACTTCTACAAGCTTACAGTATCGATGAATGATCATTAGAGTGTTGTTGGAATGTACTGTATCTCTTTCAGCGGCACGTAACCATTGTGACAGTTCGCTCGCGGAAGACGCAAGTGCACTGGGCGCAGATGCCGGTGGCGCACGTAGAACTGCGCACGTGCGCAAACATTCCCCCGCCCCCGTTGCTCCTTTTGTGGCTGGTGATTCCCGCGCCATTATGCGTCAGTGCACGGGCTTCATTTTCGGGACGACCGCGAACCGCATTACCATCCGATGCTGCATCGACTGTCAGCCTTTGAGATTGTCAGCGATGATTTGTAAATGGCTGGGGTTTATGAGACGATTGCAGAGACCGTTGTGAATGTTAATGGTGAACTTGTGGATGTTGTTTTGCAAAATGATTACGATTTCTCTGACGATAATATATTTTAAATGTTTTGTGTAAGATAATTTTTAAATTCGGTATAAAATTTAATGTCATTTAATCAAGTTCTATTAGGATAATGAGTATTTTTAAATCATTACTGAAAAGAAGATTCATTAAAAATGCGTGAAAATATAAACTGTATGATATTTATAAACGCATAACAAATTATTGTAAAATATTTTCTACAATTCAGAAAATTATCCAAACCAGTTCAAGAAAAAAGCATTTAATATCAATTGAACACCATCTTGAATTCAAATAATTTTTTGAAAAGTTTGTTAAAATGTCTTTTAGCGAAATGCGTTGAATTTTTTTTCCTCTTTTATTCTGGTCATGCAAGTCATTTAAGTAACTAGAGCGTAAAGTGAAGCATAACAGAAAATGAATAATATCTTTCTATTTTTACAGTAGTCCATTATATTTTTAGAAATACAGCCCAAGAAAATGGAGGTCTTGTTGAAACACGTCTGCATTTTCCACCCTATCGACCTGAAGAAACACAATACCTCTTCCTTGACCTTGTTGCTACGAAAGCGTCTTCCGTTTTTCTCGCTCCCCATCTATCCTCCCCGCCCTGTCCTTCCGCCGGCGCTATCCCCGCACTTCAAAATCTCATTCCTCTCGACTCATCGGCGTCTCACCCCACCTTTCCCCGCCCCTCCAGCCTTCGTCTCCTCCTCGGCGCTGTCGCGGCCGCCCCACGAGAGTAAGATATTCCGCCGCCGGGCCGCCGCCGCCGTTGGTGACCCCTGCCCTGCCCCCGGGGACGAAGGAGGGTGGGGTGAGGGTGGAGGGGGGACGCGAAGGAGCCGCCGGGCCGTAAACCCGCGCTCTCCAGTCTCCTCCTTCCACTCGCGAGTGCCGTTCCCGGCTCCTGCGTTTTAAACACTGTGTAAACATTTTAAACCGTCACGAAAACGCAGGCGCCGCTTCGCCGGAGTTTTACGGGGCGGCAGAGGCGGAGCGGGCGCGGAGGCCAGCACGTGGGGGGGGGGGCGGAGAGGAAGGTGGAATGGGGCCGAGGGGGTGCAATGAAAGGGTGGTGGTGGAGGTGGAAGTGACGGCAGGGAAGTGAGGGCGGCAGTGGGAAGGTGGGGAGAAGGCGGAGACGGTGACGAAGACGGAGGTAGAGGCGACGGCGTAGGAGGAGATGAGGGTAGAGGGGAGGATGGAGGTGACGGTGGAGACGTTGCGGAGGTCGGGGTGGAGGTGAGGGCGGGGAAAGGGGCAGGGCAAGTGCGATGGCAAGGTCGGAGGAAGGGCGGGAGCAAGGGCAAGGCCGGGAACGAGAGAAAAAGCGTAGGGTATGTGGCGTCAACGGCGGGGCGTATGCGGGGACGAAAGCGAAGACGGGCACGGGGACGAAGGGGGATAGGGACGAGGGCCGGAGTAGGGACGAGACTGGGGCAGGGACGAGGGCGGGGACGAGGAGAAAATGAAGGTGGGGGCGACGAGGATGGGGCTGAAGACAAGGGCGAGAGCGAGTACAAGAGGGGGACAGGAATGAGGGCGCTGGCGAGAACAAGAGAGGAGGCGGGGACTCTGGTGGGGATAAGGTCGAGTACGAGTGTGGGAACGAGGGTGGGGACGAAGTCGGAGACGATGGTGGAGACGATGGAGGGGACGAAGACGGTGCAAGGGCGGGGGCGTAATCGGTGGCGATGGCGCGGCTCAGAGCGGGGGTGAGGGCGGAGGCGATGGCCGATGCCGGAGCGGAGGCGGAGGTGTTCGTGGAACCTCGTGGGGGGGGGGGAAGGTGGCGAAGCGACTGCGGCGCGAGCGTTCCGAGGCGCATACCCGGGAGCGATTTGTTCATAAAAACGCAATAACCGCCCGAGGGGCGGCGGCGGCGAGGCGGACGCGTTCGCTCAAGAGCGCAGAGTTGCTCCCGCGAAGCGCGTGGGAGAGCCCTGCAGCCGAGCGACAACGTTTACGGAAGGGCGAGGCATAAACCTTCAACGCATGAGGTTGGAGATATACTCGTAACAGCAGAATGCGCAACACCCGAAGAATTAACTGTACTGCCTCAATCAGAGTATGATCGTTCGTTCTCGCACAGCAGATACGGTGTCAGTTGGATCTCTAAAACGCCTTATAGTAAACTCAATTGATGAAGCCCAAGACCTAAGTTCAATTTGAAGGGCCGTGGTTACGCATTTTGAACTCTCTAATTTTGTAATTATTTTCAACATATATTCGCTGAAAAACCGAGTATTAGCTCTCTTTGTTTTTGTTATAGTTACTAAATGTTAATTTAATTCTGACAGTGTTCGGCTACTCACGTAGACCCAATTTTGAATATGTATACATTTTATATACTTAGAGAAATTATGACAATTAAAAATGTATTATTTCTCCCAATATAGGAGTTAAATTATTTTAGTTTTAAATTTCATTAATTCAATTCGTACTCCAGTGAATCATGAAAAGTATGGAATTATTGTGTTGTTGAAAGAATGTGTGTGACTTTCCAGTAGGAGGAATGAGTATGATTCGACCTGTAATTTCGAGTGTTTAGGAAAGATGTAGATATCGTGTCATCAAGATATTCGAGATATGGTGGTTCGTGTTATAGAGTATAACTTTATAGAGACTACTACACATGTAGTAATGGAGGTTTGTGTTTTTTGGGGGTGGACTTTGGAGGTTCTGAATTTGTATGTTGAATTTTTAGTACTATTGTATTTCTGAAAGATTGTATTTTTGTAGGTTACATTTTTGGAGGTAGTTTTTGGAGGTGCTCTTTTTGGAGGTACTGTTTTAGGAGGTTCTATTTTTGTAGGTTCGACTTCTGAGATTCTAATAATAGAGAGTTAAGTTATTAAGATTTAAGTTGGGGAAATTTAAATTACGGAGGTTTGAGATGTGGAGGTTCCAGTTAACCGATATGCCAGCTATTGAAGTTTCCGTGTATCTCCCCCCGGCCAAGTACTACTCCACTTCCTTCCAGCCTTCCGCGGTGCTCGCGGAGTGGCGAAACGGTGCAGAAGAACGCGACGTGGCCCGTACGTCTGTCTCCGCGCGTAGGGCGCGAGGAGTGGAAGCGCGACGGGGCGGAGCGGGGCGGGGCAGGGCGGGGCGGGGCGAGGCGAGGCGGGGCGAGGCAAGGCGTGTCGGGTCGGGTCGGGGCGGGGCGGGACGGGTCGGGTCGGGTCGGGTCGGGTCGGGTCGGGTCGGGGCGGGTCGGGGCGGGTCGGGGCGGGGCGGGGCGGGGCGGGGCGGGGCGGAGTGGGGCGGGGCGGGGCGGGGCGGGGCGGGAAGCGTTCCGGAAGACGCGCTTCTGTTTGGGAGACGGGCTGGAAAGGCGTCGGGCGGGCGGGGGAGGGACGAAGGCTGCCGCCCTCGAGGGGCGCGAAGGAGATCGGGCAGGAGACGCGTGGGCGGAGCTGTCTGGCGTGCGGCCGTCGTTTCTACGCGACTACGGAAGCTCTCGATCGAAATGACGGGGGAGGAAGGAGTGAAAGTTCTTTTGTGCTTTTGAAGATGCGGCAGGAATTGTTTTATTTTTTTTGACAAGCTGTGGGAAATTGATGCAATGCGATGACAGACATTCCTTTGATTTGCATGTACTGGAATTTTTAATGACAAATGATAAGAACACGAATAAATTGAATTTGATATTTCAAATAATAGTACCAAATCAGAACTAATTTTTGAAACTCTTTTCTAGTATGTTAGATACTATAGGTATTTACACATTATTCAGTAAATTATGAATCACCTGGCTGATTCATACTTAAGATATGACAACGATATTTTTAGTATAAAATTACGAGTTCCAGTATCGGTTTCCTTCTCCGATTTCAATAATTATTATTCATACACGCGCCTATTTATCTTCCATCCTTTGCAGAATTTTGTAATTTAATGTTTGTCATAAATTTTTGGAGGGACGGCATAATGAACGTAGTTTAGAAGCCAAAATTCTCAACAGCTCGGTTATCCTCATCCTTTCGTTAGGCAGCAACAATGTAATGTTAGACGTTAAAATAATAATGTTGATAATGTAAGCTACTATAATAAATATGGCGAAAGTGGTGAATTAAAGGTCATGGGAAACGAAATAACTCCCAGAAAAGGTGGTGCCAGTCCATTTTATCCATCGCAGGAAAATAATATTTATTCAAGTAAAGCTTGAAACGCTTTAGACTCATTTTAAAGTGTCTCCCGTTTTGTTTGGCAACTACCTGACAACATTGCACGTAATAGCCGGGAGCGAGAACCTTTCACGAAGGCAAAGTCCCAATTCCCCCATCATTCTTTCACGAGCACAGAGAGCTCGTTCCGTATTCCGTGAGGTGTTAACTCGTAAATTTATGAAGTGCGCGTGATGCTTGTAAAAGGAATATCGTCTTGTGTACCGCCTGCCGCGACCAGCCGCGTGCGAGGAGAAGTGTTGTCTGAGGGTCGTAGTGAAAGATTAAGGAAGTGCTTCCGAGCGAAATAGGAACACACACACACGCGCGCGCGGGGGTTTCAGGGGGGGGGCACCGCGGGGAGAATTTAATTCACGCGCCGTCGCAGTCGGAGGGAACCGCTTGTGAGGCACAGTGGGACAAATAACATGCACAACTGGCGACAAGAATAGCTTCAATTACCCACAAACCCAATTGATTGATAGGTGTTTCAGAGTGCGTCAACTGCTACTGTCATTATTCCCATTATTATAGTAAATGTTTCATCTCTGCAGGTGCCGATAATTTGCCCTGAATGTAGGGTGACATCCGGTGCCGACTTACTCGTCGGATTTAGAGGCAATTTTCTCCATTTGGAACCTGCGCACAGCGGGGCACCACTTTCGTAAAAGTATATTCTTATAAATGAAATTTTAAAAGCAAAAAATAAATACTCTTATGAATAGAATACTGATGCACCAAATTTTTCTAAACCACATTTATTCCGATTGTTCTTAAAATAATGCTGCCATTATTTTTTTAGGATATGGTCGGTAATAGTTTTTTATTAACACATCAGATAATTGACATCCTGTTTGATTGTGATATGCACATGTGACAGTACATAACTAGGCAAAAAATATTTATGCATGTTTTACTTTTAGAATGGTTGTTTGTACCACTTCCAGAAAACATTATATGCTCATATTAATGCTAAATAACGGTAATGCATAGCATCATCAATAATGTTCAAAGTAACAATGAATTATGTTAAAAGTAATTGTTGAAATGAAACCTGAATATTTACTTAATTTTTCTCCAAACTGATAGAGCTATTATTTATATACTTTGAGAAATGTACTATTCTTCGGTACAATCCTTTTATCTGGAGCTACATAAGTTGTCCTGTGAGATATAATTTTTTTTTATTTTCTTGACATTTTTCCATCAATAGGGAGATGTTAAATAAAATACTGCCATATTTTCTTGATAGAAAACTTTATTTTTAGCATTAACGGCGGTAATAGAACACAAACTTTATGATATGGTCTGGTCCAGGAAAGAGTTACTCTATAATTAGGCAGAAGAAAACTGATACTATGGATCGAAAATGTCTACGATCAAATCACGCCAACACGCCAGTTAGAAATATTGTTTAACACTGGGGCAAATAATAATAATAATAATAATAATAATAATAATAATAATAATAATAATAGTAATAATGATAATATATAATTATATATATGTATATATATGTATGTATATGTATATATATATATATATATATATATATATATATTGTATATACATATATATACAAAATAAGTCAAGGGTACTGTTGATTTGTTTTTGCAAGAACAAACTAACTAAGAATAATTGATGGATGCCATTAAATGCACGTACATTAATGTATATAAGAAACAGGCAATTTATAATCAATGAACGTTCACTTACCTCTTTTTGCGACATTAGTTTTCCCTTTATTGCGATAGAAACAAGAACACGTGTCGCCTTACTCACTTAGAACTCTGTTCCTTGAGTGCTAGGTTCCATATCAGACATATGACAGTCA